>JAXCHB010000061.1:6060000-6660000 GCA_036926305.1 Uropetala carovei | reverse complement strand
CCTTGAGACAAAAGTGCATGCAGAGAAAAGTGTGAGTTTTGCAAGGGAGTGTGAAAAAACCCCGAGTGTCGTAAACGGTCATTGAAGAAGTGTCATAAACGGTCATTGAAGAAGTGGCGTACACGGAAATGCAACCCACAATGCATATACAGAGCTCCCTTATGAAGACCTGCTTCTCAAAGAAAAAGGAATACAAGGCCATCTGTGGTAGGTAGGACGAAACTAGAAGAACCCATCTATAAGTGCGAGATGCTACGGGACGGAAAATCCCAGCATACCCATAGCAATCAGCATTAAAAATGCCATGACGTCTAAATACGTCATACCCAACACCGGTGCGTCCGGCCATGATGTCTATACACGGCATACTCAGATGAGTGGTTAAATATGAAGAAGTTACAAAGAACTCTTACACATTCAAAGCACCCAATTCTGTTGAAAATGTATACCATTCACATGTCTGTAGAATGGAAATACTCACTAGAAACTTGAGAAACAAATCTAAAAATATGAACCGCTATTAAAGACATCTCATAGTTTGAGGTGCAAACTATAACAATAATTTAAAACAAACTACAAGAACATGCTGATATGTTCAACGTTAAACACTTGTAAGCAATTTTGAATTGATATATTACTCTAGTTACTGACACAAACCTGCTTTATTTTTGCTCAAGCAACCTGTCGAGGGTTTTATAAGATCTTCCTGGATATTTCTATTACTTGCGTAATGTCTTTGTCGAGCCTCTCTTCTATTTTGTTCTACAAATACTGCACGAATGCTTCTTCGCTCCTCGTAATTTGTATTACGTTTATACGGAAGTTTTTTCACCCCTCTTTGGAACATTTTTCAAGCATTCGCTTCCGAAAAACCGTTTTCTCTCCTTTAAAAAGACGGTTTCTGCACAGGGGTGAAAAAACTTGCGTGTAAACGTAACACGTTTCTAGAGATCGTACGGCTGAGACTCGCAGTATTCCGCCCACATAGGGGTCATTTCGCTTAGGCCACGACGCAATGTCAGGTCCTTAAGTATGAAGAAGTTACAAAGAACTCTTACGCATTCACAGCCACCAATTCTGTTGAAAATGTATACCATACGCACGTTTGTAGAATAGAAATACTCACTAGAAACTGGTCTGTATGCCAGATACGCCCGACTGTTTTTCATTTCTTGTGAAATAGATACTTTGACTAAATTTTATGTTTTTCTGACTGACTGTCTGACGATTGTCTCTCAGAGAGAGTTTTCCTTAAACAGCTCAGCGATCAGATAGAAAACGTACACATGGGTTCCTGAACGAATAAAATAAACTGATTCTGTCACAATGTATACGTTTGTATGTTTCAAAAATTTTATACAAACATAACAAAGTAGTGTAAGGGAAATTTTTAGATACTTTGTCCATGACACTAAAATACGTTTCTAGAGGTCGTACGGCTGAGACTCGCAGTATTCCGCCCACATTCGGGTCATTTCGCTTAGGCTACGACGCAATGTCGCCACGTTTCCAATTTCGCTCATTTCAACGGTAGCAGCAATGTCAACATTTATACATAGCAACATAAATATTTACGGATGATTATTCAGTTAACTGCGTATGGGAAGCATTTCTAACGATTCAATCAAAGCAGTTGCATCTTCCTATCATTGTTTGAATGCTGGAATCTTATCTGTTTGTAAGTAGAACCATTATATTATATATCTGTAATGCTTATTAACGCAAATAGGCTCACTCATAAATTTTTAATTAAATGAGAATAGGGACACACATTATTTTTTTAAACACATTACATGGTTATCTTCTCTTCATTGATAATCTACATAAACAGTTGCATTGATTGTTATATAAAAAATCGGTACAACATACATTGTACAAACTTTCTCATATATGGGTACTAATGCGTCGTTTAGTTATCTTTAGAAAATGAAAATCGTATGAGCCTGTTTTTAGAAAATCAATTTTTGTTAAAGTAGCCTAAGAATAAACTAGCCTTATATTCATTCATTGAGAAAAATGAAATACGTGGTATTACTGTAAATGTATACTCAAGTAACTGTACGAAATTTGATCAAAATCGTTAAAGCCGTTTTTGAGGAAACTGAATTGTTGTTAAATTTGCCTAGAATAAACTAGCCTTATATTCATTTTTTGAGAAATATGAACTATATAGTATTATTGAAGACGTAAATTCAAGTAACTGAACGAAATTTGATCAAAATCGTTAGAGCCGTTTCTGAGAAAATCGAAATATTGTTAAAGTTACCTAGAATAAACTAGCCTTATATTCATTTTTTGAGAAATATGAACTATACAGTATTATTGAAGACGTAAACTTAAGTGACTGTGCGAAATTTGATCAAAATCGTTAGAGCCGTTTTCGAGAAAATCGGATTGTTGTTAAAAAAGCGTAGAATAAACTACTCTTAATTATTGATCAATGTCAACCATTTCTATGTATACTCTGCTCGGTATGATAAAATGCTTAAGTACGAGATTTCATTCATTTTCGTTCGACCGTCTAGGCTCCAGCGCCAGTAACAGACAGACAGACGGCATTGCGAAAACCACTTTTCGGATTCAGCGACACCTAAAACGTGTATTTCCGTAAAAATCTCGAGGTCGAATTTTTTCGCGAAAACAATACTTTCTCGATACTTCGTATGAGAAAGTAAAAAGAAAGGACATATGTTTGAATAAAAAGAAAAACATAAAAGTTCGCGATCAATTGCTGTGTAAGGAAATGCATTTTTAGAGTTAAATGTGAATTATTGAGATCAACTTATTTTACATACTTCGTCATTTTTTATAAATCAATTGAAAATTCGCCGTGCAAAGATTGCGCGGGATCAGTTAGCATTTAATTACTCTGTATTACGGAGAATGTCATGTGCGATGCACAACGTAAAATTTATAAAATTTAATGGTAACGTAATTACTATTAATGTAATTATAAATCTTGCGAATGGTTTTACTTCAAAAACCTTTTGGTATATTTGCAGTGAGGGCTAGGAGGAGGCGGAGAAGGAGGAAAAAGAAGAAGAAGTTACAACTGGCCACTCTCGAGCTAGCAGAAGGCGAAAATAATGAGCAAGATGCAGGTAAGTTGTTACCGTTTATTAGACAAGTTAGGGAAGTGTACAGCATATCACAAATGGGCACGTTTAGTGCAATGGAGTATTTTAAAGAAATGATATGAATGTACGTTTTAAAGTTCTTTTCTTCATCATAAATAATCTATTCTCTTCCTTTTTAAAAATAGTGGATGGAAAGATGTGATAGTGGGCGCTCTAACTCAAAAAGTACCTGTCATATTAATACCAAATTTCATATATAACACTTTAGCATGAGCACAAAGAACTGATTAGTTTTTGGACAATACTGGTTAACCGGAAGTCGAGGTTTATTCGAAACCCAATTCAGTTTTTGCGATATTTCTCCGATAATACATTGTTATTGTATACATTGACCATTACAAAAAATTTAGAAAATATAATTTCCTACATCTTTTATTTCAAACAATTTTCTATAGCAGTTGTTGTTTAGGAATTATTTATAAATAATCGGTTTTTTCGGTTTCCGTCAAATATCTCCTTAAAAACGTCGTTATTGGTAATCTTCGTGAGGACCAAAATTGTAGAGAATAATATTTCTTCCGAGTTTTGTTTGAAACAAATTTTTGTAGAACCATCCATTTCGGAGATATTTAACATTTTCCAGCATACAGCACCACCACCATGTAGCGGTGGATTACGTAAACATATTCAAAATATACCTATTTTACGGCAATAAGGATGACTGTATTCTTTTACGATATGAAATAATATTTTTGCCTTATAATGCTATTCATAATAATTTAAATATGTATACCCCAAATGTGGAGAAAGTCATGTGTTGGCCACATCAAATTTTTTCAAAATTGACGGTTAGTGGTCAGCTCGCGTTCGTGGTAGTGACGGCAAAGGAGAATTTACAAAACAATTAACTCACTAGCACTGAAGTGTGTAAGTCGAACTGTTCCTATTGCCGTATTTATTTGATTTTAGTTGACAACTTACATATGGATGGAGAATGTCGTGTTGAACTCATCGATTTTATTTTTTCAAATATCTTCTTCGAAACTCAACTTTCATTAATAGCTGTTATTATAAAATATGTAGATAATGTAATCTTCTACAAGTTTTGTTTGAAGTACTTCTTCATACGGCCGATAGTTTAAGAGATATTTTGATTTCTCTTCTAAATTTACGTTAAACACGTCTCTCAAGCGGTAGCATTGTTTCCACATCAGATTTTTATACTCTTCGCTTGTTTCACTAACACAGTACTTTCTCCAATGCTGCATTTGGAGAATGTAATGATACGCCTGCGTTTTGATGAATGTACCTTTCCTTTTCATGTCTCGATCAGGCGAAACAGCTCCAGTGGCTGAAGTGAACCCGCAGGTATCGAGGCTGCCGGATTCTCCAGGGCATACCTTAATTGGGTCATTCTCTGAAGGTGAAGAAGAGACACAGGTAAAGGAATTTTTTCTGACGTATGACACAAATAATAATTATTTATTTAACTCCATAAAAACTGTATACGTAATGCATGTCACAAACGTCAGTATCGGTTATGAATAGAGCTATGCAAAATTCGCATTTAATTTTTTGGAAATTTCGCACTTAAAAACCCGTTTTTCGCATTTATTTGCAAAATGTGCTCTCTTGAGCCGTAAAAATGCCTAAAACATCCTAAATTTTGCCCGGCCCTCGCGCGTTTGTGTGTTTTATACAGGAAAATGTGCATACTTAATGTATTTCTTGGTGATAGTGCATTTAGGAAGTGACGTTATGGATCCATTGCAAGATATTACAGGTATTGTTGATAGAAAACACAATTTATTACTGTTTTGGTACAAACATAGCGATCTATTCTCGCTGTTAAACAACACCATAGTATATATTTCCGTATTCTTACCCGTCGGTCTGAAAAAACGAGTGAATATGCCGAGAGCGATCTCTCACGATCCACATTATAGTAAAGCTTTCTCGCCTGTAACGCGCCACCCGCTTGGCGCTTGGTCCCTGCGCGGCCGTTTCCTCGTTGGCTTTATGACGCGGCCGTTTAACAGCTGAACTTAAGCTGGGACAGCAACAATGTTAACGAATACGTTGGCGCCCATCGGAATTATGACACTGTAGCAACTAGTATCATTCCACACCACTTAAGGTAGTGGCTGATCACATTTTTGTTCGCGCCGTTAACCCCAGTGGACGAGACGCGACATCGTACCGAGTGAAGTCCTTTAATTAATGTAGAAGCATATATTCGTATTTTACAAGGCGTTGGACCTGAAAACGGTAGTTTTCGCTCGTATTTCGCATTTATTATTTGATTTCGCATTTATTCGCACTTATTCGCTAAATGCGAAATTTGCATAGCTCTAGTTATGAAAAAGACATTCGCAGAATCTATATGCTGGCGACTCCCGAGGTTCGACAGGGATGCTTTCCTGAAAACGTGGTCGAATTGTCGAACGTCGAGCCACGTTTTTCCATAGACTTGCATGTTATAATCGGGGGATACGTTCCCGCATCTCGGCTCATGCAAGTCGGACCGGGCTGTCTGCAGCACATCCCTGTATACATCTACCTATACATACAACTATATATCGCAGCGAAATTAATATAAAAGTTATTAAAAAGCACATAATAACTTGCAGCCTCGCCAGTTAATTTAAGGTTATGCGAACCTGCCCTTCTCTTAAATCTGTCAAACCAGCCATCAAATTACGTGAATTTATCACATGTTCTAGAATATTCTCCTTCTGTTCCTTCTGTTTCACATAAGTGCTAACAGTTGAACGACACTTTTATTTGATTCACTTGCATTATCACTATTATATTTCCTTTTAGATATCATGTCAAGTGATAAATTTATAAATCAATAAAATAAATAAATTTAAATAAAAGATTAACAAAAAAATGAGTGAAATTCAAACAATTAACGCAGAAATAACTATGTCCACACTGAAACTAAACCTCGAGTGGTTGTTCGGGACGAAAATTACTTTGCCTAAACTATTTCCCAATTCGATCGGCTGGGTCGAAATCTCGAATTTGTCCAGTCTCGAACTGTCGAATCTCGGGAGTCGCCTATAATAGGGAAAATAAAATAATAATTTGAAAAATCTGTACAATATACATTGTACAAACTTTCTCATATGTTATTGAAGTTGCCCAAGAATACCGTATATACCTGAATATAAGACGAGGTTTTGTTCCAATTTTTATGACCGTAAAATCGCTAGTCGTCTTATAATCGTGCGGTGCGTAATAGTTTGACTGACGGAGGAACAGAAGACAGAGACAGCTGGAGATGGGAAGAATCAAATAGCTATAATCGAAATATTCGATTCAGATGTATTCGAATACAGATACTTTTTTGAGTTTTATACTATATATTATGCACGTAGTGAAGCTGAGTGCATCCGTGCGTATGTTATTACATCGGCGTATTTCTCGAGAACCGTTTGTCGTAAAGATATGCGATAAACGGCGTTTTGTTTCTACTGGCTATGAGGTCCCTGGAAAAATATTTTCGTTTGCTAAAGTTTTCCGGGTTCGAATCCAGGAGACAGTTATATTTTCCCAGAAGTTTACACGGGATTTTTGATTTTTCAGAGTGCAAGGTTTTTTTCCTTCGTTCATGAAAATACGTAAATATGGACCGATTTTCTTCTTTTTTGCTTTATTCGACGGCTAAAGCTCTATACTATCTTATTCTTGCGATGTTTACACGTTACACGGTCGAATTTTTCAGAAATTCTTTTTCGAAATTTTGCGGATTTTTCAGACTCATTCCGGGCGGTACCACCAAAAAGTCTGGATGACTAGTGACTTGATGATTCAGTGTCTGAGTGAAGTGTGGGATAAACGACCTGGTGCTCTTTTAAAGATGAGATCAGTGCTAGTTCTTGATGGTTTTCGAGGACGTCTTACGGATGATGTGTAATCCAAAATATCACACCTCAACACTGATCTGGTGATCATACCAGGAGGCTTGACCTCCCAACTACAAGTGCTTGATGTGGTCATCAATAAGCCCTTTAAAGGTCATCTACGGCGCGTTTATGAGGAATGGTTGCTGTCAGGGAATTGTCCTCTGACTCCAGTAGGTAAAATAAAAAAACCAACAGAGGCTCTACAGGGAAAATGGATTAAGACTGCATGGGACAGTATCTCACCAGCATCAATAGTCCATGGATTTAAGAAGTGTTGTGTTTCTAACAGTTTGGATGGATCAGAAGATGACATTCTGTGGGAGTAGGAAGATGATGCAGCTATTGGAGATTCCTCCTGTAGTGAAAGTGAAAATAACAATTAAAATGTGCTAATGAGAAATAATTTGCATGAGAGATTCTAATGTTCCAAAATATTCTATTGAAAATTCCAATCAAAGTTGCTTATTTCAATTTGTTCTATGTTCATTAGTCAGTGGTATAATAAACCTCTGTCATTGTGTGCATAATAAATTTTTTCCTTTTATTAGGAGTTCAAAATGGGAGGTCGTCTTATAATCAGAGTCGTCTTATATTCGGGTTTATACAGTATTTTGAAAATTATAAACTACTAGTGGAAGTGCCTGTTGAATTTCAACGCATTTATGAATCTAAAACTTCGACCCAATTTACATGTAAACATCACAAGAATAAGATAGTACACAGTTTTAACCGTCGAGTAAAACAAAAACGGAGAAACTCAATCCATATTTAAGTATTTTGATGAATGAAGGGAAAAAAACCTTGCACTCTGAAAAACCGAAAATTATGTGTAAACTTATGGGAAAATATATATATATATATATATTATAAACAACAACTTAAATAACACTACGAGATTTGATGAAAATCGTACAAGCCGTTTCTTTGGAAAATCAAATTGTTTTAAAGTTGACCAAGGATAAACTAGTCATATTTATTTTTTGAGAAATATGAACTATTTAGAATCATTATAAACATCAACTTAAAAAATTCCACGAAATTTGATGAAAATTGCACCGGCCATTTTTTTAGAAAATCCGGTTGTTATTAAAGTTGCAGAAGAATTTTAGTATTTTTTAATAAAAAAGCGTCTCATGTAATTTGCTCTGCAATCCTTACCACACTTGTTAAATATCTTTAATTGCTTCTTGAGTTACGGAATTACACGTGTAAACGAGCAAGAAACTGGCTTTTATGTATTCATTCATATCCTAAAGGCTAAGCCTTGTCGACGCAACCATTCGCTTCTCTCTTCCGCTGCTACTCTCTTCAGCTTTTCATATCCATCACATCCCATTATCGCCTTGATGTCCTCTAAATAAGTTTTCCTCCGTCTTCCTCTACTTTTCTTTCCTAAAATCTCGCCTTCAAAAACGTTTGAAATCAACTCATTACGCCTTATAACATGGCCAACAAATTTTACTTTCCATTTCTTTTAATAACTTCCTTTCCTCATTCACTTCCCTTAATACTTCTACATTTGATTTCCTTTCCGTCCAACTTGTTCTTGTCATTTTCCGCCATATCCACATTTCCACTGCTTCCAAACGGGCTTCCTCGTGTTTTCTCAAAGTCCAACTTTCACTTCCATAAAGTAATACACTCCATACAAATGCTTTTGCAAAAGCTTTCCTTATTTCAATATTAATGTGCGTACTTGTCAATACATTCTTCTTGTTTTGAAATGCTTGTTTCGCCAAGGATATTCTTCTCTTTACTTCTTCCGTGCACCTGTTATCTTCAGCAATTACACTACCTGGATAAACGAACTGTTTTACCTGCTCAACTTTTTTATTATCTATCCTTATATTCGTTTTTATTTCTTTGTTACTCTTACTTATAACCAACACCTTTGTTTTCTATACGTTTATTCTTAATTCCCAGCGTTTAAGTATTTCAAGCATCACTTTTAACTTTCTAGCCATATCTTTTTCCGAATCTGCTATTATGACAATATCATTTATGTATACGTGGTGTGATTGAAAAGTTCGTACAATAGAGCAATAATTTGGAAGGGGGGTACTTATATGCTATTCGAATTTGTCCCCTTCAAAGTAGCCCCCCTGAGACTGCACACACCAACTCCAGCGATTTTTCCGCTTTTGGAAACATTCTTGGAAATTTTCTTTCTTCAGCGTTTGTAGGACGTTTTCCGAATTTTCCTGAATGACATCGATAGTATCAAATCGTTTTTCTTTTGGCTGGTTTTGGGAAAAGGTAGAAGTCATAGGGGACCAAATCTGGCGAATAGGGGGTTGCGGGACTGCAGGAATTCGAAATTTCGCCGGAAACTCTGTTACAGAGAGCGCGCAGTGGGCCGGCATGGCACGGACACGAGTCACATTTCCAATTATTCGGTTAAAATCGTTTGGACCATGTAAAAGGTCAAATTTAGTTCACAAGCCATCCCCCTGATTGTCAGTCAACGATCGCTGCACACGAGATTTCGAACCCGGACGACGTTGTCATCGGTTATGGAGAACGAAACACGCTTTCTGTCCCCCCCATCCCCTATCTTCTAACCCACCCCTGTCGCCCACGACGGCGCTGCTGTACGAACTTTTCAATCACACCTCATATGTCAGGTTATTAACGTCTGTCTCTTTTGTAACGTAGGACAGTGCGTCGGACTCCTCCAGGCTTGCATTCAACCATGTGGATCCAGAGGAGTTGGAAGAATTGAACGACAGAGTGGAGAAGATCATGGAAACGCCGCTTGCGTTGGTGAGCGGTAAACTTACTCCGAAGAAATCCCTTTCGTTCCAAGTACGGTAGATTTTGCTTAATGTGTTCACATTAGTCCCATGGAAGTTGATAACGTATGAGGCTGATAACAGTAAACGGCAGATTAAGAAAGTAAGGTGACATTATAATTAATTAACCCATTCCATGGGGCATGACTGGAATTCGTCATAGCGCTACATCTGGTTGTAGCGGTCTGGGTAAGGGACCGCCGGCGGAATGAGTTTCCTATGCGTCTCCAGCCATCAGTTTGACCCTAACCAGCGCTTGAGGAAAGTCCGTTTTGCAATTGGTAGATTTTCTTCGGATTTTCGACTTTTTCTTTTTTGGGTAGGATTTTCCTATAGTGATTGAGAATTAGTTTTATTATGAATTAAAGGTTATTTTATTTTCTTTCCAATTCCTTTTTATATTATAAGAAAATTCATTTGTACATCGTTAATTTTTTCGACGAGTTGCGTGTTTTTCCTCTAATAATTTGTCGGTAAGGTCAGTAAGGTCAAATTACCATCAGTGAATGAAAATTAGTCGTTTTATTATCGATTAAAGGTTGTTTTCTTTTCTTGCCAAGTCCTTTTTATATTTTAGGAAAATTCATTTTTATATTATTACTTTTTTTTTGACGATTTGCGTATTTTTTCTGTAATAACTCGTTTTATCGGTAAGTACTTTAAAAAAATCGTTAAAAATCTATTTTTGCGTTTTTTCGTTAAATTTTTTCATATCTGCATTTCTTGCACTAAATTCTACCGGAAATGTAAGGAAACTGAATTCAGTCACCGGCGCAAAGAACTCGGATTTTCGGTGATGCGTTGAATGGGTTAATCAACATACAGGCGACTCGCAAGTTTCGTTGTGGATGAGTTCCTGAAAACGTGTTCGAATCTTGAATATTTCAATGTCAAATGCCGCTTTTCCGTATAATTGCTTGCTATAATCGGGGGATACGTTCCCGCATCTCGGTAAAAAGTCTCCCCTCACGTTCTATAAAGATAAAATGACATAATCATGCGCTTTTCTTCGAATACTGTAAAGGTGTCCATAAAGTTCCCATCTATTTTGGTGAAATAGTTAAAATTTTATTATTTTTGTTCCGGAAACCCTTAGAATGAATACAGAGGAGGGTGTGACGGTAGTAATTTGACGAATCCATGGAAAGAAATGCAACGAAGGAGGGGTGAAGGACAGGGAGGCTTGAGTCTGTGTGATGCTGCACGAAATGACGTACGTGGCTCCTCAGTGATAATTCGGCGTACTGCGTTCACGTTACGCTCTGACATACGAGGTCGTCCGCATCTTGCTTCGTCATTCACAGATCCCGTTTGTTTAACCCATTCAACACATCTCCTAAAATCCGAGTTCTTTGTGCCGGTGACCGAATCCAGTTTCCTTACATTTCCAGTAGAATTTAGTGCAAGAAATGCAGATATGAAAAAATTTAACGAAAAAACGCAAAAATAGAGTTTTTACGATTGTTTAAAGTACCTACCGATACAACAAGTTATTACAGAAAAAATACGCAAATCGTCGAAAAAAAGTAATAATATAAAAATGAATTTTCTTAAAATATAAAAAGGACCCGGAAAGAAAAGAAAACAACCTTTAATCGATAATAAAACGACTAATTTTCATTCACTGACGGTAATTTGAATCGAGTAGTTACCGACAAATTATTAGAGGAAAAACACGCAAATCGTCGAAAAAATTAACGATGTACAAATGAATTTTCTTATAATATAAAAAGGAATTGGAAAGAAAATAAAATAACCTTTAATTCACAATAAAACTAATTCTCAATCACTAAAGGAAAATCAGAGTGAGTACGTTCTCAAAAAAAGAAAAAGCCAAAAATCCGAAGAAAATCTACCAATTGCAAAACGGACTTTTCTCAAGCGCTGGTTAGGGTCAAACTGATGACTGGAGACGCATAGGAAACTCATTCCGCCGACGGTCCCTTACCCAGACCGCTATAACCAGATGTAGCGCTATGACTGGAATTCCAGTCATGCCGCCATTCGATTGAACCACCATGACTGGAATTCCAGTCATGCCGCATGGAATGGGTTAAATTTGTTCACCAATTCACGTATTGTCTTGTCTGTTGGCCCCGCCTTATGAAATCTCCTTTTAAACTTCTCTCCGATTTCATTGCATTTCTTTCCCTGGATTCGCCAAATTACTACTGTCACACGCTACTCTGTATTCATTCTAAGGGTTTCTGGAACAAAATTAATAAAATTTTAATTATTTCACCAAAATAGATGGGAACTTTAGGGACACCCAGTGGCGTCACTAGGTGGTGCGGACCGCACCGGGTGATGCCATCAGAGGGGGCGACACCAAAATGACTGTCTATAAAATTTTTGCACAGTGTTTCAGCAGAAATTTATTATTACTTTCTCCATATGTAGTAATGGGAAAGTACTGTATTCATGAAAAAAATCGACTTCGAGATTTCAATGGAAATACACGTTTTGAGGTCCCTAGAACACGTTTAGACTATTTTCGGAATGATGTCTGTGTGTGTGTGTGTGTTAGTGTGGGCGCTCTAACTCAAAAAGTACTTGCCATATCGTTACCAAACTTCATATATAACACTTTAACATGAGCATAAAGAACTAATTAGTTTTTCGACAATAACGGATAACCGGAAGTCGAGGTTTATTCGAAACCCGATTCGGTTTTTGCGATATTTCTTGGTTAAAATATCATTATTGTATTTACAATTCTATACTAAAGTTATAGAGAATGTAATTTCCTACAACTTTCGTTTGAAACAATTTTCTATTGTAGTTATTGTTTAGGAGTTATTTATAAATAACCGGTTTTCTCCTTAAAAACATCGTTATTAGTAATCTTCGTAAGGACCAAAGTTGTAGAGAATAATATTTCTTCCAAGTTTTGTTTGAAACAAATTTTCGTAGAACCATCCATTTCGGATATATTTCGCTTTATCTTAATACCAGTATATAGCGCCAACACCATGAAGCGGTGAATTCTGTAAACATTCAAAATATACGTAATTTACGGCAACAAGGACGTGTCTTCTTTTACGATACGAAATAATAATTTTGCCTCGTAATATTATTCATAATAATTTAAATATCTATACCCCAAATATGGAGAAAGTCATGTGTTGGCCACATCAGATTATATATATATATATATATATATATATATATATATGTTTTGAACCCCTTTGATACACGAGATCGACCTATACAACTTGTTTATTTTTCAGATGGCTTTAGAAGCTGGTTTGGAAGTAGAGGAGGTGAGGCTGGCCCTGATGGAAAGGTTATCCAGTCACGGAGCTCCTTTCGAGTCGTCGGATGACCTTGTCATGTACGTTTTGGGAGGAGAAGAGGAGGAAGAGGAGGAGGGAGAATGCGAGAGCGAGGATTACGAGGAAGCAGTGGATGACGTGGATTCATCATCAGAGTGAGCTTTACCGTCTTTACCCCAAATATAAGATGACCCCCCTCCTTATTGCTTTCTCCATAAGTAGTATAGGGAAAGTATTGTATTCATGAAAAAAATCGACTTCGAGATTTCAATGGAAATACATGTTTTGAGGTCCCTAGAACACGTTTAAACTATTTTCGGAATGATGTCTGTATGTGTGTATGTTATTGTGGGTGCTCTAACTAAAAAAGTACTTGCCATATCATTACCAAACTTCATATATAACACTTTAGCATGAACAAAAAGAACTGATTAGTTTTTGGACAATAACGGTTAACCGGAAGTTGAGGTTTATTCGAAACCCGATTCGGTTTTTGCGATATTTCTCCATTAAAACTTCATTGAAAAATAAAGCATATAATTACAATAGGTGTAATTATTATATGAAAGATACTAGCAATTCATAAATTTCTTTCCTAGATTTATCTTTTGCAAAAATATCTACATATTATTACGCTAGGATCTATGTTATTTAACAAATCATTCTCATTGTAAAGTAAAGCTAAACGATTCAGATGATTGTCACCCATTGTGTTACTCTGATAATTTTTCACACGCTTTAGGGCTGAAAATGATCTTTCCCCCGAAGCATTTTAAATTGGCATTGTTAATAAAATTCTTACAATAATTTCTACATTAAGAAAAGTTGATTTCATAATGGAAACCAATGTATTCATTCCAGCAATGCTCTATGATTTGTCTTCTTCTTTCGCAAATAACCAAAAGCGATCTAATTCACCTTAAAAATGTATGGAATCAATGTCACCCTTGTAATAGTCGCTAGAACCGAAAACTACTACAGATCTTTTTTCCCAGACACAGTAAGACAGGCCAAGAGAGACATTAGTTCATTTGGTGCTGTGACACCCCCTGCCAAACGCTTCTGGCGGCTTGCATTCGTGTAAATGTAATATTATAACTGAAATTACACAAACTTTTGTGGATCCCCTACTACATGGGGTTACTTGCTTAAATTTGGTGCAAATTATATTCATTAAACTTAAAATGCGTGCGATTTCAATTCGTAAATGAAGAAAGACGATAAGAAAAAGAATCGTTTAAATCAATCCAGGTCCGAAGCTTGTATGCCAGGACGATTCTAAAATTAGATATAGGATTTTATCTAAACTAGGGATTAACATTTCCCTGGTATTTTCCAATCCCGGGATCCTGAGATTAGTAAACATACTAACAAGAAAAGAAGGAATAAATTAAATATTTGTAAACACTTATATTTATTTATTATAAACTAGGTATAACACACAAACCGAATAAAAAATGCTTACAAGAAGTGAATAATAAGAATGTAATAAAAATTTTCTTATAAAATTTCAAAAAGTAAAAGCCCTTTACAAAGTATAGAAACACGGTAATTTTATGGAAAAAAAATTAATGTATTTAAAGCAATATTTCATATCCATAAATTATTCTTTAATGTTAATAAAATAGTTAAAAAAAAACATTATTCACATTATAATCACTTAGATTTGTGCGTAATTTTGTAATAAAGAGACCTAGCGCAGAAAATTCACGTTCTGCTTCGATAGAAGTTGGTGGAATGGTTAAGAGAGCTTCAAACATATCATTTAGCCTAGTTGTATGCCTTCCGGTTAATTAATAGATATCTCTTTCTGTAGTAATGCTTCTCGTGTCATAAGAAGAGCTAACGTTCAATTTTCCAGTGCTTACAGCATTTTCAATGGCAGGATCCAATTTATTTATAAGTGACGATGGACTTGCCGATGAAGAGCAGGCTTTTGAATCTGAGGACCTGACATGAGGTTTAGATTTGATGACACCACCTGAATTGTTGCCAGTATCTTCAGGTTTACAGATAAAAAGCCTGAAAATCAACTTAATAGCGTCAGTTTTTAGTTCCAATTTTGAAGGGAACATAAAGTTCGTATTTTGTTCATAATTTTGGGGATTGCTTAAATACTTCAACAAACCGACTAGATTCTTGTTTCTACGTTCTTCTAGCCTTGTCTATATGGATTTTTTTCATTTGAGCAGGAAAATCTTTTCAGTCAGTTCATCAAGTATGAATTAAAATATGCCTTCCGCTGAAAGCAATGTTGAATCTCTTTTACCAAGCCTTTCAGTTGCTATCTTGATCGGACGCAGTGATGATACAATGGCATTAATTATACTAAATTCTTCTTCTGAAATATTTAAAGTTTTCTTCACATGAATCATTGCTTTAAGAATGCATTCCTTCACTGTTAAAAATCTCTCCAACATATCTAGCAAGCTATTCCATCTGGTTTTCGAATCAAGTACGAGTTGCATTTCCTTATTTTTCTGCTCAATTTTTACATATGTTTGTAATATCTCATTTTTCAGTGGGGATTTACGAAATAATGCAATCAAATATTTTAGTCGATGTTAACTGGTTTAGCCGTTCATAGTGGAAGTGTGTGTAACAGGGACTTATAATGCATCTTATATTCAAGCGTTCAACACCATCATTTGGATATCGAATAAATAATACCATATCTGCCCGAATAGAAGCCGACCCCGGATTTAAGCCGACCCTCCCAAAAATTTTCCAAATTTTTTGGCAAAAACGTAAATTTCGTAGATTTTACGCTGAAGTGTGCCGGGCATTCATGCACATCTTAGAATACATTATTCGAGATCGAAGAAATGTGTGGGAAATGGTTTAGTTGTTGACATTTTGAAATATTACTCCAATTAATAATTTTTCGTTGCTGAATAATGTTCCATATTCAGTGGCAATAATTTCATTCAACTTCTTTTTCACAAAATATAGTAACAGCGATCTCGCCAAGATATTTTTTCATCCAACTCTATTTCCAATGAAATTAGCATTTACATTGCCTTAAGAAACTGCATTTTTACTTTCTCATATGTAGTAATGGGAAAGTATTGTATTCATGAAAAAAATCGACTTCCAGATTTCAACGGATATACATGTTTTGAGGTCCCTAGAACACGTTTAGACTATTTTCGGAATGATGTCTGTGTGTGTGTGTGTATGTTAGTGTGGGCGCTATAACTCAAAAAGTACATGCCATACCGTTACGAAACTTCATATCTAACACTCTTACATGAGAACAAAGAACTGATTAGTTTTTGGACAATAACGGTAAACCGGAAGTCGAGGTTTATTGGAAACCCGATTCGGTTTTTGCGATATTTCTTGGTTAAAATATCATTTTTGTATTTACAATTCTATACAAAAGTTATAGAGAATGTAATTTCCTAAAACTTTCATTTGAAACAATTTTCTATAGGAGTTATTATTTAGGAGTTATTTATAAATAACAGGTTTTTCGGTTTCCGTTAAATATCTCCTTAACAACATCGTTATTGGTAATCTTCGTAAGGGCCAAAGTTGTAGAGAATAATATTTCTTCCAAGTTTTGTTTGAAACAAATTTTCGTAGAACCATCCATTTCGGATATATTTCGCTTTTTCTTAATACCAGCCTACAGTGCCAACACCATGTAGCGGTGAATTCTGTAAACATTCAAAATATACGTAATTTACGGCAACGACGTGTCTTCTTTTACGATACGAAATAATAATGTTGCCGAGTAATATTATTCATAATAATTTAAATATCTTTACCCCAAATATGGAGAAAGTCATGTGTTGGCCACATCAGATTTTTATAATTATAGACATTCCATGTCAAGTTTTACCGAAATTCAAACAGTTGCGCGTTCAAAGATGTCAACGCATTTTGCGTAATCGTCAATTTACGCAAGCGATCTCGCCGAGATATTTTTTCATCCAAGTCTATTTCCAATGAAATTAGCATATACATTGCCTTAAGAAACTGCATTTCTATAATTATACACGTTCCATGTAAAGTTTTACCGAAATTCAAGCAGTTGAGCATTCAAAGCCGTCAACGCATTTTGCGTAATCGTCAATTTACGAAAGCCATCTCGCCAAGATATTTTTATATATATTCATCGTAGGTCAAATATTTACTTTACGAAAAATATAGTACTATCGTTTGAACACGAAGGCAAAGAGAGACTTCGAGATTTGACAATAACCCTAATTTTCCTCGGACCCTCATTTAAGCCGAGGGGTGATTTTTTCAAGATAGATTTTGACAAAAAACATCGGCTTCTATTCGAGCAGATATGGTAATATATGTACACATGTAGGTTACAGATGGAAAATTATGTAGCATATTTTAATATGCATTGTGAATAATTTCAATTCGTGGTAACGCACAATTTTTCATCGCCACTAATTCCATTAGTTATTTTCCTGTCTAGATGTGTTTCTAAAATGTATTACATTTGTCGTATAGTAAACCGGGAATTTCCCAGGAAATGCAGTGCGTCCCCGGGAAATTCCCAGGTACATTTTACGCTTGAGAAACCCTAATATAAACTCGTCATTTTTTGAAAAATTTGTCTTTCGAACAAATTACAGGACTCTGATGGGACTCAATAGATTTGTGCATCCTCGTACTCCTAACAACACGCCAACAAGGAATGTCAGCACGTCGGCCGGGCAAAGATACGATGGCCATCCGGGACAGTTGCCACAAAGGTACGATACAACATTACAACCTAGTCCAGAAGTGCCTTTCTTGAGCACCTTCAGAAGTCCCAGCAGTCAGAGTCCGCAGATTCCATTAACCAGACCTGCTATGGCATCCTACAGAAGAATCGGAGCTGTTGCAGGTATTTATCTACATCTTCTTTTTAATAACTTTTATATTAACCTCACTCGATATATATATATATTGTAGCCGAAAAGGTGAATTTTTTCGCTTTAAATTTTTTTCGTTCGGAGCCGAGCGTGTCGCAAGTGCACAGAATAGTTCGTGGACAACCAAAATTATAGTTTTAATTTCACAACCGATTTTATACACAGAATAGTTCGTGGACAACCAAAAGTATTGTTTAAATTTCACACCCGATTTTATACACAGAATAGTTCGTGGACGACCAACTATTGTTTAAATTTCACACCCGATTTTATACACTTTAAATAACTTTCACGCACGGCTGGCACTGACTCGACCGTTGCCCTCTCGCGATCCCGGAGAAGTAGCCCACCTTAGGCGTCGGAGACGCCTTCTTATATAGGGCGCGGGTGATGCAATGCGTTTTCCGCTCCCCCTTCAGGCAACGTGACTCGCAGGCCACGAACCTGGAAGGTCAAGCTGACGTCGATTTCTCCTTCGTCTTCGGCACACCCAAAATCATATTCAATTTTTTAACTAAGGCTTTAGTGTGGCCAACAGGGCTACAGGTTGAGCCTGTACCGCCACAATATATATATATATATATATATCATTCTATAAGCACTCTTCTTACAGAGGAGGATATAGGATATGATATATAGGATATAGGAGGATACTAATGTCTGGCCCAAACTACTATAGTTGTAGAGCTGAAATTTAATACAAAGGTGAAACAAAAAAAATTATCGGAGGAATAAATGCTAAATTGCAACAATGTTTATTTTCTCGGCCGTAAAAAATTATAAACAATTTTACTAACATTTCATGGTTTAGGTACTTCCAAATGGGCTATGAAGCTGAAATTTTTTCAAGACGTAGAATTTGCCAAATAATGAAAACGGGAATATAGAAATTTGAAAATTTTTATTCGTTTGGCCGTAATAAATTCTCAAATGTTTAAAAAATTGACTAATGTTTATGTACTTTCTTAAGATCCAGGAAGCTGCAAATTTTAACAGAGTTAGGAAATAATGTTCCGGTGGTAAATAACATTGAGAATTTCAGAAATATGTGTTGTGGCGGCTGTTAAAAATTAATAAAAACCAGCAAGAAGATGCAAACTGTTGCGTTTAAAAATTATTTGTCGGCTCATACTCTTTACTTTAGGGTGAGAGAAAATGCTTGCAGAATGCAAGCACACCTTCACTAGTGTATATATATAGGTATATATAGTGGTTTGTAACCACTTTGGCAAGATAGAAAATTGAGGCACTTCCAGATGTGCTAGAATCTTGAAATTCGGTAGGATTATAGGTTTTTGGTCACAGCCGAAGAAAAAAATCTGAAACTTTCAAAATTCCCACTTTGAGGGGTTATTTTGGCCCCTTTTTGACCCGTTTTTGACCCATAAGAAAACACGTAAATCGGTGTCTAGGTTTTTACATTTGCATTTTAAAATTATTTCGCATGATGATTCGAACTCGAGACTTAAACCGTCGGATAGGATATGAATTGTAGTTTCTCATTTTTGAAGACAGAATTTCAATCCGAGTAGAATTAGCGTAAATTTGTAGTTTTTATCGGAAAAAAGATATATCAAATGAAAATGCCTAAATGAAAACATTTTTCATTCTTCCATCCCTGGGATCTGTTTGCTATATATGCCCAAGTTACTCAATTGTTTGAGATTTCGTCATTCCGATTTATCTATCGGACAAGTTTGTGGTGACACCATCTGGCATCTAGCGGCCAAATTGTGAACTCGCCCATGGGAGACGTAATGGGCACCCATGCTTAATAGTTATCTATAGATAGCATGCAGAATGAGACACAAACATCCAACATATAAAAGACAGTGTCACACTGTCACGTAATGCTTTTTGAAGCTTAATATCTCGCAAACGACAGAACCGAATTTGATGAAATTTTCAGGATAGCATTATGATATAACAGCAAAAAGTTTTAATGTATCGAACTCGAGATCAAAGACCCAGGTTTGACTCCAGAAGATAACTTCCCTTTCCCATTAAGAAATACGTAAAAACGGACATTTCGACGTGCAGGCTTTTTTCTTTTTTAGATTAAAATTATAAAGATTTGGCCTACAATCTTCGGATATAAACCACTTTGAAGAAAACATTATAAAGTTTCTTATTCTGTTCATCTTTTTCCACCTGAAGTTTGAAATTTCTCATCGTAAACGTTTAATTCACACAGTTTGAGGAAATATTGCCATTTTAAGGGGATGTTGTCTTGCCTACCAATATCATTGTTAGACCTCTATATCATATTGTTAATTCAATCCTTATGGGTGTGTAAATGTGCTTTGAATGCTTTTAATATGAGAGGGGGGGAAAGAGAGGTAGAGGGGGGAGGTAGAGGGAGGGAGGGAAGTAGAGGGGGGAGGCGGAAAGGGGGGTAGGGGAGAGATAGGGAGAGAGAGGGAGGGAGAGAGGGAAGGAAAGAGAGGCAACTACTTTAAGTTTAACTAAAGATAGCCCGTCAACAACAGAGTATTCGATAGAAATGTTGTACAGTGTGGGACCCTGTATCCGGGGTGCTTGGGACCTGAGGGTTGCCGGATAAGGGGTTTTTACGGAATTCAGGTAGCCAGGCCTAAAATGTACAAACAAATGCACAACCTAGCACTGTTATCCTTTCTTTTGAGGTTTCAAACCCACTGGGGGCTGATTCCTCTGGTGCAACAACAGTTTTTACTTTCTCCATACGTAGTAATGGGAAAGTATTGTGATCAAGAAAGAAATGGACTTCGGATTTCAACGGAAATACACGTTTTGAGGTCCCTAGAACACGTTTAGACTATTTTCTGAATGATGTCTGTGTGTGTGTGTGTGGGTAAATGTATGTGTGTATGTTATTGTGGGCGCTCTTACTCAAAAAGTACTTACCATATCGTTACCAAATTTCAAATATAACACTTTGGTATGGGCACAAAGAACTGATTAGTTTTTGGACAATAACGGATAACCGGAAGTCGAGGTTTATTCGAAACCCGATTCGGTTTTTGCGATATTTCTCCGTTAAAACATCATTATTGTATATACAATTCTATACAAAGGTTATAGAGAATGTAATTTCCTACAATTTTCATTTGAAACAATTTTCTATAGGAGTTATTGTTTAGGAATTATTTATAAATAATCAGTATTTTCGGTTTCCGTCAAATATCTCCTTAAAAACGTCCTAATTGGTCATCTTCATGAGGACCAAAGTTGTAGAGAATAATATTTCTTCCAAGTTTTGTTTGAAACAAATTTTCATAGAACCATCCATTTCGGAGATATTTTGCTTTTTCTTAATTTCCAGTATACAGTGCCGCCACCATGTAGTGGTGAATTTTGTAAACATGTTCAAAATATACCTAATTTGCGGCAATAAGGACGACTGTATTCTTTTACGATACGAAATAATAATTTTGCCTTATAATGCTATTCATAATAATTAAAATATATGGAGAATATGGAGAAAGTCATGTGTTGGCCACATCAGATTTTTTAATACCAGTATACAGTGCCACCACCATGTAGTGTTTAATTCTGTAAAAATATTCAAAATATACCTAATTTACGGCAATAAAGACAACTGTATTCTTTTACGATACAAAATGATAATTTTGCCTCAGAATGCTATTCATAATAATTTAAATATCTGTACCCCAAATATGGAGAAAGTCCTGTGTTGGCCACATCAGATTTTTCTAGGAATATACCTCCAATATAAAGAAGTCTCGTCAGCATTATACACCTGCTCTGCAGTAAAAATGTGAGCAAAAATCACTAGAGCACAAGCCTTCACCGTCGACTGGTTATAAAGCAGTCGCACATGAGTGGCGCAACCAATAAATACAAATTACTGGCGCACATTTTAAATATTACACTTTGTCGGTTACCGACACTGTATATGACAAAATATTTCATATGTAAAAGTGTGATATTAATTATTTTAAATGAAAATAATAATAATCTATCTATCTGTAATTCTTCCGTTGATATTTTAACGGGCATTACACTAGTTCTGAAGTAGATACAAGATAGTTTGGCAGTGTGACAGATGTTTGATAAGTATGATTTGGTTTATCCTTAGTTCAGACGCCTCGGATTAAACTTCCCACAGCACCTGGAACATCCCAAAGAGGTGGGATACCTCCAGCTCAACCCTCTCCGACCAACACTACTAAAGAAAACGCAGATTCGAAGCTCTGTTCCGTTTGCTTTGAGAAAGAGGTGAAAACCGTTTTCCTGCCTTGTAAGCACATTGCTTGTTGCACGCAGTGCGCCAGCAAACTCAGCCAGTGTCCTATATGTCGGTGTGCCATCAAACACAAGATGGACGTGTATTTTCCATAATTCAAGGAAGATGTTCTTTACTTTGCATCCCCTTTTGAGGGAAAACGTGTTTTGGGAATAGCTCGCTGTGACTATAACTTTGATTAATCAACTTATAAGTGGGGAAAGAGCATGTGGTTACATAGCGTTAAGAAAATACAGAGGAAAATATTGGAAAGAGTCTTATTTTTAAGTCCAATGTGTCGTTGACGACATACAGTTTCGATTTTTGAAATTTTCAGTATCGCTAGCTGTGTGGATCTTCTTTTTGTACAAAAAAAATGGCTATGCCCTTTTGTTATATCCGTGAGTTTTGGGGGGAAGATCAAATCTGCATGCCTGTACAGGGCTGATGCCATGGTGCGTAGCGACACAAGATGACGTTTTTAACCAATATTTTTAATTTTTAAAAAACCTTTTTGTGATAATTGTATAGCTAGAATCCTGAACTGTCTTACAGCATAAAAGTTTTTGGAAAATTTTACGATTTAGGGCGAGAAAAACCGACGGAAATGCTTTTCTGGTTTGGTTTCGGGGTGTTACCAGCAGGTATAGTGTCTCGTTTATCGGTTTATGCAGGTTTTGCATTGCCGAGTGGCAGCAGCGTCGCCAATTCGACTTGATGAAAACCTTAGAAAAATTGTAGTCCAGGCTTGAATGTGTTAAACAATAGAGGAAAAATGTTAACGAAAAAGTTCACATCTGTGACGATTTCATTTCAGTCTTGCAAGATGGAACTCGACTTTCCCTTAATCCGTTATCAGATTTTAAACAAAATTTATTCATCTTTTCACTGCTTTTCTGAATATCTTTGAAGTTAATGACAGTGAGAAGCAGTACTAGCGATTTAAAGACCAGATGCTGTTTGAAGTCGTCGTATTCTTTCGTTACCCTATACGAACTCGTAAACGTGATTGTGTAAATGTTATTCCAGTCTCTAGCTTTGCACGTTTCGACCCTTTTTTGTATGATTTTCAAAATAATTACGGTAACGGTTTACGTCAGATATTGCACAAAATACTACATGTAATTGAAAATTCAATTGACCTTTTAAATAAACATCCAATTTACATCGCTTTAAATCTTTACATAACTAGATTTTCAGTGCATTGCTCTAACTTGTAAAGTGGTATGTAGTCTACGTCGTTTCCGCTCCCTTGAGTTCTCTGTAATATTTTAAAGGGGTTTTCTGATTTCTACGGCACTTTGGGATCGTTTCAACGATCTTAAGTATCGCTGCTACTATCAGAGCTGTGCCCCGTCGTTAACTGCCAGAATGTTGGGTTTGATATCGCCAACTATCGCATTTGCCCGAACGTAAAGGTATGTACGCACTGGACGACTTCAACTCCGTAACTTTCAGCATCGTCCCTCGACGTCGAAAGTCGTTGGACTGACGTTGAACAGCTTGCTGCATGTCCACGTGCGGCGGACGATTTCTTTTTTGGACGTTTCAACTTTTCAGGCCATTATTCGTCACGGCCTTTGTGCGGGAGAATGTGAACTGTTGTTCTGAGCGAGTGAAAGGCTGAATGCAACTGACTCATTGTCGGATGCATGCGCAGCAAGCATTGGATGGGGTAGGGTAAGGTTGAAGGTTCGGGAAGTCGCCTCGTTTCCCGTTTTGACCAGACAACTTTTCAAACTTTGACAATGTTGGCAGCAATGTTGCCGAGTTGAATGGGTGTTGAAAGTTGCCAAGTTGAATCGGTGTTGAAAGTTGCTGACTTGAATGGGTGTTGAAAGTTGCCAAGTTGAATGGGTGTTGAAAGTTGCCAAGTTGAATGGGTGTTGAAAGTTGCCAGGTTGAATGGGTGTTGAAAGTTGCCGAGTTGAATCGGTGTTGAAAGTTGCCTAGAGAATGGGTGTTGAAAGTTGCCGAGAGAATGGGTGTTGAATGGATGTTGAAAGTTGCCGAGAGAATGGGTGTTGAAAGTTGCCGAATTGAATGGGTGTTGAAAGTTGCCGAATTGAATGGGTGTTGAAAGTTGCCGAGTTGAATGGGTGTTGAAAGTTGCCGAGTTGAATGAGTGTTGAAAGTTGCCGAGTTGAATGGGTGTTGAAAGTTGCCGAGTTGAATGTGTGTTGAAAGTTGCCGAGTTGAATGGGTGTTGAAAGTTGCCGAGTTGAATGGGTGTTGAAAGATGACGAGTTGAATCGGTGTTGAAAGTTGCCGAGTTGAATGGGTGTTGAAAGTTGCCGAGTTGAAGCGGTGTTGAAAGTTGCCGAGTTGAATGGATGTTGAAAGTTGCCGAGTTGAAGCGATGTTGTCCAGTGCGTACGTACCTCAAGACGACCACCCCTATTTTTAAATTCGGAATTTAAGAAAAATTATTTAAACCGGTAATTTTGACAAATTTACCGTCGATTCTCGTCGAACTGGCGCACTTTTAGTGTTTTTTTTTCTTTCCTTTTTTTTCAACGTCCGCACATTTGCTTCGTTGACGCCAAATTTTCGTGCAGCTACGCAACCGTTCGTTTCTTCGGCGTGTTTTGCCGCCGTGAGTTTCGAAGTTCTCGTCGTAACTATTACGCATCGATTTTGATATTTGTAGAAGGTACGCCCTCAACGTAATCACCCATATTTTATCATAAGAAAGCATCTGCTTGTATTTGGGTAAATACCGTATTTAATCGATTGTAAGCTGAGCCCCCCCCCCCACTTTTCACGAGGACACGTGAGGATAATTTCGTGTTTGGTTTTCCGGGATTTGTCGTGAAAACAATACGGAAAAGTATAAATTCCCCGGTATTAACTAAAATTACGGCGACACAAATTACGTTGCCTTCCAACATTCCATACAGTTTTTACTAAAAGTGTAATTTGTCCCGGTTGTGCCCCAGATTTTTTAATCTCACAACAAAGATATCCCCGCGGTTTTTCTCTCTCTTTGCGTCTTCTCAGTCGTCTTGCATTCGGCTCATCAATCCCGTTGCGCCGTTTTGCGGCAAGATTTGTTGTTTCTTTCTCGTACGCTTCTCTTAAAGTCCGCAGACTAATGAGTTCGTCCCGTCATGGGATTATATAAAAAAAAAAGAAACTGAAAAACTAGTCAAAGTGAATGACGAAAATTGACGCTTGTAAAGGCACGAGAAAATTATGGTTTGCTCGGTGAATCCTACGATTATGCGAACGCGCATACTAGATATGGCTTGGGGAATCCCAAAGTTACATGAGTTTATCGAAACAGTTATGTATTCCTGTTCAATTATTATGATTCATTTTGCATACATGTAAAGCGTATTGTTTACTTGCGTATTATACCCGTTTTATACTCTTATGAAGCTTGACCGTGACGCAGCGAATAGCCAATCAGGGCGTTTTCCCCTTCCACTTTTTCGAGAGGCGCGGAAAAGTAGTACGCTCTTGCCCGATATCCGCTCTTGAAGAAAGTCGCATGCGAACGCTAAGGCGTAAACGCGGTAGATCTGGCAACGCAGTCGAGCTCGGAGCGATGCGAACAGCACGATGGCGAGAGACCGACTGACTGTCTCCCCTCCACATCGACAGTCTCTCGAGCTTTCATTGGCTGCAGCAGTAAGCGTACAACTAGGATTTTGAAGGTCAAGCTTCATAAGAGTAGAAAACGAGTATAATACACTTATATCTAGAGTTATAACGTAACTACAGGCACTAATGCATTAATAGCTTTACTTTTTCGTTCTTTGATTTTTTTATGACCCGATTCTACACATAGTGGCAATTTTTAAGGAGTAATAAAGTTAAAGTTCGTGACCTTTGTCGATATTTTCCACGACACTTGCTCCACTACATCTTCGGCTTCAAACCAAGTCCGGAGTACTCGCCGTCATATTTGCTGAGTGTAATAAGTTCAATTTTTTTTTAGCTGGGCCTTTTAGCGTGGGCGTCGACGCCGGCAGAAATTTTATTTTAACGTTTTGCTGCGCTTCCAGCAAAATGTCTGAAAATATCGCTTCGGTAGCTAATCTGTGGTAACTTCCATTTCAAAAGGTACGCTAATAACCTTACGCCATCTATGAGCAGATCTGTGAACCGTAAAGGTAACGACCGGGGTTGCCAACCTCATAAAATTATTTTTACGGACAGTATGGGAAAAAATTACGGACGTATCTTTACGTAATACCAAGACCTTTCTGATACTAAATAATAAGTATGAAACGGACTATAGTTTAATGTACTTACTTGTATTTTGCATTTTTTCCGCTCGTGTCCCTCAAATCTCTCGTTTTTTCTTCCTCATAGTTTTTGTCGCAATTCTAGACTCTGAATGCTTCGTCAGCCACGTCAGCGTCTTCTAAATTGTCCAGTTTATGATCATACATTGAAGCAGGCGCACCTTCAACCATTTCTGTAGTAATTTTTCCATGTCCACTTTTGACTGTCAATAATCCTTCCAGCACTCGTAGAACTCGTATATTTGTTTTTATGAGTTTAACGGCTGAGAAAACGCACTCCACTTCTGCAGTTAAATGTAAGCAATTCTTCAAAATTGAGTCACATTTGGAGCCACAACCGCATTCAGCTAATTAAGGATATTTAAAATGTATACATACTCCTTACATCTCTGAAAATTTTGTAATATTTTTATTGACATCTAAATATTTTTACGGATACATCCAATTTTAGATTATATTTATACGGACAGTCCGTAAATTTACGGACGGTTGGCAATCCTGGTCAGGACATTCCTTGATATAAGTTATGTTGTTGTTTGTATATATATATTATATGTAACATCTTGTCTAGTTGCAAATACTTAACAAAGGATTTGATGTTGTTAATTTTCATTGCTTATACAGTGTAAATTTGTTCATATATTGACGTGTGTTAACACATGTTGTCGGATGCTTTGTTTTATGAGAATTCGTCCGATTATCTTGCGTGTAACCTTGAACGGGAAGTTTAGGTATGTTTATAAATGTATTTAATGTGCAGTGGAAAAGTTTTTTTATGTGGTGTGACAAGCAACGTCCGTTTCGCGTTCGAAATTGTTTTAATTGGCAAAAACGTGTCGTTGAGTCGAGATTTTTTTCTTCCGAACCGTGCAAGTCTCTGCGTTGTTCAAATAAATATCATTTCATATACTTTTCTAGCTTCCAGTTCTGTATGAGACATGTTTTTCAATCTACGCCACTCGACAACTTGTAGAATACGTGAAATTGTGAAATTTTTCAACATTGATAATTTTCTAGAAAGAACAAGGAATTTTGTCGAGTCGTTCAAATAAAAAATGATTGCAATTATGAATTATTTTGGTCCGTAAAATCATTTCTCGCTCCTTTTACTGCGAACGTTATATGGCACGACGATTTTTTATGGGGCGGAAAGTTTATAATTACGAAATCTTGTAAACAATGAAATGATTCTTTATACATTATGTAATGAATTGACTGGAAAAAAGAATGTAGATATTTTGTACATTGTAGGGTGTTGTAACGTTGTCTGCCTTTCTGGAAATGAATGTGCGGAACAATATCAATTGATTTCTCGATATTAGGTTTTGGACTAATTGTAAGAGCCATAGAATGATATATTTTTGTATGTGACAATCTGTGTACACTGAACTCTCTGAATGGAATGCCTATTTCCGTATAAACTAATAAAGTCTTCTTAAAGCTTTGTGTCGAAGTTGCTTAAATTCTAAAAACATAAAATTATGTTTATATCCTCTACCATAAATATTTTAAATGCAGTTGTTTGTTTACGTTTTAAGATTAATAAAAAAATCTGTACAATATACAATGTACAAACTCTCATATACTAATCGGTCGTTTAGTTATCTTTAGAAACATGAACTATGTAGAATATTATGAAAATCAACTTAAATAACTATACGAAATTTGATGAAAATCGTATGAACCGTTTTTACTTTCCTATAAACGATGTATATTGAGAAAGTATTGTTATCGCGAAAAAATTCGACCTCGAGATTTATACGGAAATATACGTTTTAAGGTGTCGCTGAATCCGAAAAAGTGGTTTTCGCAATGCTGTTTGTCTGTCTGTTACTGGCTCTGGAGCCTAGACGGTAGAGCATAAATGAATGAAATCTCGTACTGAGGCATTTTATCATACTGAGCAGAGTATACGAAGAAATGGTTGACATTGATCAATAATTAAGAGTAGTTTATTCTACGCATTTTTAACAACAATCCGATTTTCTCGAAAACGGCTATAACGATTTTGATCAAATTTCGTACAGTTACTTGAGTTTACGTCTTCAATAATACTGTATAGTTCATATTTCTCAAAAAATGAATATAAGGCTAGTTTATTCTAGGCAACTTTAAAAATAATTCGATTTTCTCAAAAAAGGCTCTTAATGATTTTGATCAAATTTCGTACACTTGAGTATTAATACGACAAGTACTTTTTGAGTTAGAGCGCCCACAATCACATACATCCACACACACACAGACATCATTCCGAAAATAGTCTAAACGTGTTCTAGGGACCTCAAAACGTGCATTTCCGTTGAAATCTCGACGTCGATCTTTTTCGTGATCACAATACTTTCCCCATGCTATGTATGAAGAGAGTAAAAAGAATGACAATCTGCACGTATAAAAAGCCGATTTTACGTGTTATCTTACGGAAAGAAATGTCTTCCTTTGGAGTCGAAACAAGGACTTTTTTCGAGATTTTTTTTCGTCGTCACCTTAAAATATGTCAATCGAAGATTCTTGCCAAAGTTAGAGATTCTATCTCGATTACTTCTCGAGCTATTCGCGTTTGTAAATCATCGCTAACCAACACTTGTAAGGCGTGTTTTGCTTCAAGCATGAGCCTATTAGCAGAGGTCTGCCCGTCCATCCGTCCGCATGTTTGTTTTCCTGGTTTCTATTGAACGGATTTTCGTGAAATTTTATATTAAGGACTTAGAGTTAAATACAACAAAAAGTCACGTAAATGAACCGCGTACACCAATCAGGGTTACCACTTTACTAGCACAAATAATTATGGGTATTCACCAAAACACACTGAGGCTATCAGAATGGTTCCTACCAACCGGGGGAGAAACATCAGCTTGATCGCTATGATCACAATTAACGGAATTGGAAATTTCAAAATAAAAGACGGATCCTATAACGCATTTTTTTTTATTGAATTTCTTGAAGACTGTAAATTTAGGATATATTTACAGAAGGCCACATTTTAGTTATGGATAATGTAAAATTTCACCACATTCAAAATGTGATTTCTTGGCTTGAAATGAATGAGGTCAGCTACAAATTTATTCCTCCATATATTCCAAAGTTAAACCCGATAGAAGAAGTTTTTAGTGTTCTCAAATCTAGGTATCATGCAATACGTCCCATTCCTGAATCATCCACGCAGATTTATGAGTACATAGTAAGATGTATAGAAAATATGAATAGTGACAGAACATTGAGATTTGAAGCATTTTATAAGAACATGGAGAAGTATCGCGATTTGGCGTTTCAAGGCCTTCCCTTGTAGGTAAGTTTGAGATTTTCCTTCTTACGTGTCATTAGTTTGCTTTGAATAACGTTATTTTAAAGTCATTTAAAATAATATAAAATTATTTTAAAATAAAATTTGATCCGTGATAGATTTGTGTATATATTGTATTCGTCTGATGCTGTTCTCCGACAGATTCGTCACGCAACTCCTCCATACAACTTGCGTTTCAAAAGAATATATGAAAACCAAAAAAGAAAGATTTCTCGGTAAAGAAGACCAAGAAGAGATTGTTTTTTTATTTTACTTATCATTCGTAATCATTTTTTGTTAACAACGTTAAATTGTTTTATGAAGTTCTAGTTCATAATTCTTATAGTGTTGTAATTTAAGGGTGATTTATTGTCTTAACAAGTTAGGAAAGTGTACAACGTATCACAAATGGGCGCGTTTCGTGCAATGGAGTATTAGAAAGAAATTATATTCCTGTACGTGAGGGAAATAGCGTTTTAAAGTTCTTATATTCTTAAAAAATAATCCATTTTCTTCCTATTTAATAATATTGCATGCACGCGTAAGGAAATTAAACGTTTGTGAGATTGTTTATTATAGCAACGATAGCAACAATGAAGAAGTAACCATGCTAGAAATTTTCTGTTCAACTCGAATTAAAACATTCTCATTTGATTTTCTCGATAACGGCTACTCCTACGATAAAAATGTATAGGAAAGAAAATACTCTTCCTTACAAGTTCTACAACTTTTATTTGAAATATATTTTGATATGAGCAATACTTTACGAGATATGACGAAAATGTAATTTTTTGTCACCAGTAAAGTGGTACCCCTGATTGGCGTACGCGATTCATTTTTGCGATTTTCTTCTTATATTTTATTGTAAGTCCTTAATATCAAATTTCATGAAAATCCGTTCGGTAGAAGCCGAGAACGAACATGCGGACGGACGGACGGACAGACCGACGATAATAGGCCCTCACGCTGTAAGCGAAACGCGCCTAAAAAAAGGTATTACCAACTAAATGCTGTCGTGTTTAATTAATTTACGATCTAGCCTCGTAAAAGCAGAAATATGACAGACAAGAATTATTCCAAGCTATTACTAATGTAATACAATGTAGTTCCGAAGAACCTGTTCCGTCAACTCATATTTTCGTCTTCGTAATCACTTTATCACTTATCATCTATGACTTCCCTCTATAATACGTAATAGTCACATCATTTCTCGAACCAATAAGTACACATTACCATTAGAATACCTAATTACATACTAAGAGGTTGTAGTCCTCTCTGTATATGTAAGATACGAACACTCATCCTTCGTCCATTTTTCACTCATTAATTTAGCAGTTATCAACGCTTTCCATCAGTAATTAATTTTTTTTTATGACTCAATTTCATCGGGTACTGTCTTCGCGAAGCAGCAGCTACCGTATAAAGTAAGTATAATTAAAGAAATAACTTCGAAAAAATACATATTATTTATATATTTTTATCAGGAACCTCATTTCTTTTCGTTCTTAAACTAAAAATTAAATCGTCACTTTTATTTACCAAATAAAATCACCTATTTATTACTAACTATGTTTTTAATGGCTTTCCGTATTGAAAAATTACTTGTTAATGCATGGGTATGGCTGTGTTTATAATTATCGATAACTAGCTGAAAGTACCCGGCGTTGCCCGGGTTATGCCAAACACGTAACCAAGTGACCAAGAGAAAGTCGCCTTTACACTGTAATCCATAAATCTTAAGAATTTTAACTTGTAAGAATATTCAAAATGGGATCGAATCTTTAATAAAGCATACTTACCTTCTAATTACAGCAAATGCCCCATATATTGCTGTGCGGTATGTGTGTCATTTACGAACCAAAGAAGCATTTGTCACTTTCTGGGGAAATCTTGGCGTCCTAGAAAAACTTGTATAGATTAGACGTTTTATTCACAACCACAAACTTATGTCGAGTGACTTCTATGGAGAGTATTGTAAATGTGCGTTAGTAAGCATTACAGATGTATAATATAAAGGTTTTACTTACTAAAAGGTAAGATTCCAGCATACACACGATGAATTGTCGTTATAAACGCTTCCCATACTCACTCAACAGAATAATTATCCTTAACTATGTACGTTGCTATACATCATTAATTGCGATGCTTGAACAACAGTTCGAAGCGAAAACGCTATTCTTTCACCTATTTGAAGGTTTAATTGGCATTAATCGAATTGGAGGCAACAATTACGGTCGCCTTGACAACGTCCGGAAAGAGTACGAAATATCCGTAAAATTTCGAAAACAATTGCGTATTTCTGAATGATTCGACCGTGTAACATGTAAACATCGCAAGAATAAGATAGTATAGAGTTTTAACCGTCGAATAAAGCAAAAACGGAGAAAATCGGTCCATATTTACGTATTTTAACGAACGAAGGAAAAAAACCTTGCACTCTGAAAAATCGAAAATCCCGTGTAAACTTATGGGAAAATAAAAGTCTCCTGGAATCGAACCCGGGTCGATTTTGGAAATCCCATGTACCCTACGTTACTCGTAGAGTCATACGAAGTCAATCTGCAAAGTTTGGTCCCGATAGGTCAAAGGGCGTGGGAATGTATAAGGAACAGAGGGACAGACATTCAGTTTTATTATATAAGATGTGTTTATAACTCCCGATATTGTGTTTATAACTGCCGATAATGTGTTTATCACTCCCGATATTGTGTTTATAACTGCTGATAATGTTCATAACTACCGATATTTTGTTTATAACTACCGATACTTTGTTTATAACTACCGATAACGCTGTATTAAAGGATTGTACAGCTATAAGTCCAGGGCAAGGACTTCCAATTACGCTGTCTTTTCGAAAATTCTATTCTGAGACCGATCAGGCTTCATAACGTCCGTCTGGTCGCCACAAGGGCAGACGAATGAATCATTTACTCCATAGATAAACACAACGTCGCGATATAAATTCACTGATTAAAGATTTCCGGGAAGACGCGTTAGAGATAGGACATTATCATATTCTAAGCGCGGTACGAAACTCGTTTTTGCAGTAGCTGTGTTGATGTTTGCACCTCGAGAGGACCGCTTCTGAAGCTGCCAAACACTTCCGAAGCAGGTAAAGCATGTTCTTTTTACTTTCTCCGTATACGTGGTATAGGGAAAGTATTGTGATCACGAAAAAAATCGGATTCGAGATTTCAACGGAAATGCATTTTTTGAGGTCCCTAGAACACGTTTAGACTATTTTCGGAATGACGTCTGTGTGTGTCTATGTGATTGTGGGAGCTCTAACTCAAAAAGTACTTGCCGTATCCTTACGAAATTTCATATATAACACTTTGGTATGAGCACAAAGAACTGATTAGTTTTTGGACAATACCGGTTAACTGGAAGTGGAGGTTTATTCGAAACCAGATTCGGTTTTTGCGATATTTCTCCATTAAAACATCATTATTGTATATACAGTTCGATACAAAAGTTATAGAGGATGTAATTTCCTACAACTTTCATTTGAAGCAATTTTCCATAGCAGTTATTGTTTAGGAATTATTTATAAATAATCGGTATTTTCGGTTTCCGTCAAATATCTCCTTAAAAACATCGTTATTGGTAATCTTCTTGAGGACCAAAGTTGTAGCGAATAATATTTCTTGCAAGTTTTTTTTTTCATAGAACCATCCATTTCGGAGATATTTAACTTATTCTTAATTTCCAGTATACTGCGCCGCCACCATGTAGCGGTGAATTCTGTAAACATATTCAAAATATACGTAATTTACGGTAATAAGGAGGACTGTATTCTTTTACGATACGAAACAATAATTTTGCCTTATAATGCTATTCATAATAATTTAAATATTTACACCCCAACTATGCAGAAAGTCATGTGTTGGCCACATCAGATTTTTTTTACTTAAAAGCAAAAAAAAAATTTTCACATCCATTAGTAATACATATAGCGTAGGATAGGAATTTTGTGGGCACTGTAACTCAATAATTAACTTTCGGATCGTCACGCGACTTTATATTTTAAGTTTTTTTAATCGGTAAATGAAGATCTGATTAGATTTTGACTCAAATTGATCAACCGAACTTGGAAGTTCGTTCTTGTCGTTTTTCCGATTGTTACGAATATGTCATTTAAAACTCAATTTTCGTAAATATTTGCTAGTATTAATGTAGTAGACGATGTAATTTTCTACAACTTTTGTTTGAAACATTTTTTCATAAATTCGATAGTTTAGGAGATATTTTGATTTGTCTTCTAAATTTGTTGAAATACGTCGTTAATTTGTTAGCGTCGCTAAGGGCGATTTTAATTACGCATTGATATTTCCTTATCCATAGCAACAGCTAACAAATTTGTTTACAAATTGTTTTTTGTAATAAAGATTATTGAAAATGTTATAAAATTATTCACGATTGCTCTTGCTGATAATTACACATATTTACTTAGTTTCCCTCCATATTTGTTTATTTGTCACACATCAAGACTCACTCGCTATAGAAACGAGAATAACATGAGAAAGAATCGATATAGAAACTGTAAATTTGGCAGGAATGCTCCATTCACATATTTTAAGGTGATGGGCAAAAAAAATCTCTAAAAAAGTTCTGGGTTCGATTCCTGAGAAGAGATTTCTCTTCTAATTCTTATGCTTTATCGTCATAAATTAGTTCTTATTGTTGGCCACAACATAGACTCGCATTAACGGCATACAAATTTTTATTCTCCATACGTAGTAATGGGAAAGTATAGTGATCACGAAAAAAATCGACTTCGAGATTTCAACGGAAATACACGTTTTGAGGTCTCTAGAACACGTTTAGACTATTGTGTTAATGATGTCTGTTTGTACGTGTGTGTGTATGTTATTGTGGGCGCTCTAACTCAAAAAGTACGTGCCATATCGTTACCAAACTTCATATATAACACTTTAACATGAGCACGAAGAACTGATTAGTTTTTGGACAATAACGGATAACCGGAAGTCGAGGTTTATTCGAAACCCGATTCGGTTTTTGCGATATTTCTTGGTTAAAATATCATTTTTGTATTTACAATTCTATACAAAGGTTATAGAGAATGTAATTTCCTACAGCTTTCATCTGAAACAATTTTCTATAGGAGTTATTGTTTAGGAGTTATTTATAAATAACCGGTTTTTCGGTTTCCGTTAAATATCTCCTTAACAACATCGTTATTGGTAATCTTCGTAAGGGCCAAAGTTGTAGAGAATAATATTTCTTCCAAGTTTTGTTTGAAACAAATTTTCGTAGAACCATCCATTTCGGATATATTTCGCTTTTTCTTAATACCAGCCTACAGTGCCAACACCATGTAGCGGTGAATTCTGTAAACATTCAAAATATACGTAATTTACGGCAACGACGTGTCTTCTTTTACGATACGAAATAATAATGTTGCCGAGTAATATTATTCATAATAATTTAAATATCTTTACCCCAAATATGGAGAAAGTCATGTGTTGGCCACATCAGATTTTTATAATTATACACGTTCCATGTAAAGTTTTACCGAAATTCAAGCAGTTGAGCATTCAAAGCCGTCAACGCATTTTGCGTAATCGTCAATTTACGAAAGCCATCTCGCCAAGATATTTTTATATATATTCATCGTAGGTCAAATATTTACTTTACGAAAAATATAGTACTATCGTTTGAACACGAAGGCAAAGAGAGACTTCGAGATTTGACAATAACCCTAATTTTCCTCGGACCCTCATTTAAGCCGAGGGGTGATTTTTTCAAGATAGATTTTGACAAAAAACATCGGCTTCTATTCGAGCAGATATGGTAATATATGTACACATGTAGGTTACAGATGGAAAATTATGTAGCATATTTTAATATGCATTGTGAATAATTTCAATTCGTGGTAACGCACAATTTTTCATCGCCACTAATTCCATTAGTTATTTTCCTGTCTAGATGTGTTTCTAAAATGTATTACATTTGTCGTATAGTAAACCGGGAATTTCCCAGGAAATGCAGTGCGTCCCCGGGAAATTCCCAGGTACATTTTACGCTTGAGAAACCCTAATATAAACTCGTCATTTTTTGAAAAATTTGTCTTTCGAACAAATTACAGGACTCTGATGGGACTCAATAGATTTGTGCATCCTCGTACTCCTAACAACACGCCAACAAGGAATGTCAGCACGTCGGCCGGGCAAAGATACGATGGCCATCCGGGACAGTTGCCACAAAGGTACGATACAACATTACAACCTAGTCCAGAAGTGCCTTTCTTGAGCACCTTCAGAAGTCCCAGCAGTCAGAGTCCGCAGATTCCATTAACCAGACCTGCTATGGCATCCTACAGAAGAATCGGAGCTGTTGCAGGTATTTATCTACATCTTCTTTTTAATAACTTTTATATTAACCTCACTCGATATATATATATTGTAGCCGAAAAGGTGAATTTTTTCGCTTTAAATTTTTTTCGTTCGGAGCCGAGCGTGTCGCAAGTGCACAGAATAGTTCGTGGACAACCAAAATTATAGTTTTAATTTCACAACCGATTTTATACACAGAATAGTTCGTGGACAACCAAAAGTATTGTTTAAATTTCACACCCGATTTTATACACAGAATAGTTCGTGGACGACCAACTATTGTTTAAATTTCACACCCGATTTTATACACTTTAAATAACTTTCACGCACGGCTGGCACTGACTCGACCGTTGCCCTCTCGCGATCCCGGAGAAGTAGCCCACCTTAGGCGTCGGAGACGCCTTCTTATATAGGGCGCGGGTGATGCAATGCGTTTTCCGCTCCCCCTTCAGGCAACGTGACTCGCAGGCCACGAACCTGGAAGGTCAAGCTGACGTCGATTTCTCCTTCGTCTTCGGCACACCCAAAATCATATTCAATTTTTTAACTAAGGCTTTAGTGTGGCCAACAGGGCTACAGGTTGAGCCTGTACCGCCACAATATATATATATATATATATATCATTCTATAAGCACTCTTCTTACAGAGGAGGATATAGGATATGATATATAGGATATAGGAGGATACTAATGTCTGGCCCAAACTACTATAGTTGTAGAGCTGAAATTTAATACAAAGGTGAAACAAAAAAAATTATCGGAGGAATAAATGCTAAATTGCAACAATGTTTATTTTCTCGGCCGTAAAAAATTATAAACAATTTTACTAACATTTCATGGTTTAGGTACTTCCAAATGGGCTATGAAGCTGAAATTTTTTCAAGACGTAGAATTTGCCAAATAATGAAAACGGGAATATAGAAATTTGAAAATTTTTATTCGTTTGGCCGTAATAAATTCTCAAATGTTTAAAAAATTGACTAATGTTTATGTACTTTCTTAAGATCCAGGAAGCTGCAAATTTTAACAGAGTTAGGAAATAATGTTCCGGTGGTAAATAACATTGAGAATTTCAGAAATATGTGTTGTGGCGGCTGTTAAAAATTAATAAAAACCAGCAAGAAGATGCAAACTGTTGCGTTTAAAAATTATTTGTCGGCTCATACTCTTTACTTTAGGGTGAGAGAAAATGCTTGCAGAATGCAAGCACACCTTCACTAGTGTATATATATAGGTATATATAGTGGTTTGTAACCACTTTGGCAAGATAGAAAATTGAGGCACTTCCAGATGTGCTAGAATCTTGAAATTCGGTAGGATTATAGGTTTTTGGTCACAGCCGAAGAAAAAAATCTGAAACTTTCAAAATTCCCACTTTGAGGGGTTATTTTGGCCCCTTTTTGACCCGTTTTTGACCCATAAGAAAACACGTAAATCGGTGTCTAGGTTTTTACATTTGCATTTTAAAATTATTTCGCATGATGATTCGAACTCGAGACTTAAACCGTCGGATAGGATATGAATTGTAGTTTCTCATTTTTGAAGACAGAATTTCAATCCGAGTAGAATTAGCGTAAATTTGTAGTTTTTATCGGAAAAAAGATATATCAAATGAAAATGCCTAAATGAAAACATTTTTCATTCTTCCATCCCTGGGATCTGTTTGCTATATATGCCCAAGTTACTCAATTGTTTGAGATTTCGTCATTCCGATTTATCTATCGGACAAGTTTGTGGTGACACCATCTGGCATCTAGCGGCCAAATTGTGAACTCGCCCATGGGAGACGTAATGGGCACCCATGCTTAATAGTTATCTATAGATAGCATGCAGAATGAGACACAAACATCCAACATATAAAAGACAGTGTCACACTGTCACGTAATGCTTTTTGAAGCTTAATATCTCGCAAACGACAGAACCGAATTTGATGAAATTTTCAGGATAGCATTATGATATAACAGCAAAAAGTTTTAATGTATCGAACTCGAGATCAAAGACCCAGGTTTGACTCCAGAAGATAACTTCCCTTTCCCATTAAGAAATACGTAAAAACGGACATTTCGACGTGCAGGCTTTTTTCTTTTTTAGATTAAAATTATAAAGATTTGGCCTACAATCTTCGGATATGAACCATTTTGAAGAAAACATTATAAAGTTTCTTATTCTGTTCATCTTTTTCCACCTGAAGTTTGAAATTTCTCATCGTAAACGTTTAATTCACACAGTTTGAGGAAATATTGCCATTTTAAGGGGATGTTGTCTTGCCTACCAATATCATTGTTAGACCTCTATATCATATTGTTAATTCAATCCTTATGGGTGTGTAAATGTGCTTTGAATGCTTTTAATATGAGAGGGGGGGAAAGAGAGGTAGAGGGGGGAGGTAGAGGGAGGGAGGGAAGTAGAGGGGGGAGGCGGAAAGGGGGGTAGGGGAGAGATAGGGAGAGAGAGGGAGGGAGAGAGGGAAGGAAAGAGAGGCAACTACTTTAAGTTTAACTAAAGATAGCCCGTCAACAACAGAGTATTCGATAGAAATGTTGTACAGTGTGGGACCCTGTATCCGGGGTGCTTGGGACCTGAGGGTTGCCGGATAAGGGGTTTTTACGGAATTCAGGTAGCCAGGCCTAAAATGTACAAACAAATGCACAACCTAGCACTGTTATCCTTTCTTTTGAGGTTTCAAACCCACTGGGGGCTGATTCCTCTGGTGCAACAACAGTTTTTACTTTCTCCATACGTAGTAATGGGAAAGTATTGTGATCAAGAAAGAAATGGACTTCGGATTTCAACGGAAATACACGTTTTGAGGTCCCTAGAACACGTTTAGACTATTTTCTGAATGATGTCTGTGTGTGTGTGTGTGGGTAAATGTATGTGTGTATGTTATTGTGGGCGCTCTTACTCAAAAAGTACTTACCATATCGTTACCAAATTTCAAATATAACACTTTGGTATGGGCACAAAGAACTGATTAGTTTTTGGACAATAACGGATAACCGGAAGTCGAGGTTTATTCGAAACCCGATTCGGTTTTTGCGATATTTCTCCGTTAAAACATCATTATTGTATATACAATTCTATACAAAGGTTATAGAGAATGTAATTTCCTACAATTTTCATTTGAAACAATTTTCTATAGGAGTTATTGTTTAGGAATTATTTATAAATAATCAGTATTTTCGGTTTCCGTCAAATATCTCCTTAAAAACGTCCTAATTGGTCATCTTCATGAGGACCAAAGTTGTAGAGAATAATATTTCTTCCAAGTTTTGTTTGAAACAAATTTTCATAGAACCATCCATTTCGGAGATATTTTGCTTTTTCTTAATTTCCAGTATACAGTGCCGCCACCATGTAGTGGTGAATTTTGTAAACATGTTCAAAATATACCTAATTTGCGGCAATAAGGACGACTGTATTCTTTTACGATACGAAATAATAATTTTGCCTTATAATGCTATTCATAATAATTAAAATATATGGAGAATATGGAGAAAGTCATGTGTTGGCCACATCAGATTTTTTAATACCAGTATACAGTGCCACCACCATGTAGTGTTTAATTCTGTAAAAATATTCAAAATATACCTAATTTACGGCAATAAAGACAACTGTATTCTTTTACGATACAAAATGATAATTTTGCCTCAGAATGCTATTCATAATAATTTAAATATCTGTACCCCAAATATGGAGAAAGTCCTGTGTTGGCCACATCAGATTTTTCTAGGAATATACCTCCAATATAAAGAAGTCTCGTCAGCATTATACACCTGCTCTGCAGTAAAAATGTGAGCAAAAATCACTAGAGCACAAGCCTTCACCGTCGACTGGTTATAAAGCAGTCGCACATGAGTGGCGCAACCAATAAATACAAATTACTGGCGCACATTTTAAATATTACACTTTGTCGGTTACCGACACTGTATATGACAAAATATTTCATATGTAAAAGTGTGATATTAATTATTTTAAATGAAAATAATAATAATCTATCTATCTGTAATTCTTCCGTTGATATTTTAACGGGCATTACACTAGTTCTGAAGTAGATACAAGATAGTTTGGCAGTGTGACAGATGTTTGATAAGTATGATTTGGTTTATCCTTAGTTCAGACGCCTCGGATTAAACTTCCCACAGCACCTGGAACATCCCAAAGAGGTGGGATACCTCCAGCTCAACCCTCTCCGACCAACACTACTAAAGAAAACGCAGATTCGAAGCTCTGTTCCGTTTGCTTTGAGAAAGAGGTGAAAACCGTTTTCCTGCCTTGTAAGCACATTGCTTGTTGCACGCAGTGCGCCAGCAAACTCAGCCAGTGTCCTATATGTCGGTGTGCCATCAAACACAAGATGGACGTGTATTTTCCGTAATTCAAGGAAGATGTTCTTTACTTTGCATCCCCTTTTGAGGGGAAACGTGTTTTGGGAATAGCTCGCTTATTTCTTTCAAGATTTTGTGACTATAACTTTGATTAATCAACTTATAAGTGGGGAAAGTTACATAGCGTTAAGAAAATACAGAGGAAAACATTGGAAAGTGTCTTATTTTTAAGTCCAATGTGTCGTTAACGACATACAGTTTCGATTTTTGAAATTTTCAGTATCGCTAGCTGTGTGGATCTTCTTTTTGTACAAAAAAATGGCTATTACCTTTTGTTATATCCATGAGTTTTGGGGGGAAGATCAAATCTGCGTGCCTGTACAGGGCTGATGCCATGGTGCGTAGCGACACAAGATGACGTTTTTAACCAATATTTTTAATTTTTAAAAAACTTTTTTGTGATAATTGTATAGCTAGAATCCTGAACTGTCTTATAGCATAAAAGTTTTTGGAAAATTTTACGATTTAGGGCGAGAAAAACCGACGGAAATGCTTTTCTGGTTTGGTTTCGGGGTGTTACCAGCAGGTATAGTGTCTCGTTTATCGGTTTATGCAGGTTTTGCATTGCCGAGTGGCAGCAGCGTAACCAATACGACTTGATGAAAACCTTAGAAAAATTGTAGTCCGGGCTTGAATGTGTTAAACAATGAAGGAAAAATGTTAACGAAAAAGTTCACAAAATTTATTCATCTTTTCACTGCTTTTCTGAATATCTTTGAAGTTAATGACAGTCAGAAGCAGTACTAGCGATTTAAAGACCAGATGCTGTTTGAAGTCGTTGTATTCTTTCGTTACTCTGTACGAACTCGTAAACCAGCGTGATTGTGTAAATATTATTCCAGTCTCTAGCTTTGCACGTTTCGACCCTTTTTTGTATGACTTTCAGAATAATTACGGTAACGGTTTATGTCAGATATTGCACAAAATACTACATGTAATTGAAAATTCAATTATCCAATTTATACATCGCTTTAAATCTTTACGTAACTAGATTTTCAATGCGTTGCTCTAACTTGTAAAGTGGTATGTAGTCGATGCCATTTCCTCTCCCTTGAGTTCTCTGTAATATTTTAAAGGGGTTTTCTAATTTCTACGGCACTTTGGGATCGTTTCAATGATCTTAAGTATCGCTGCCACTATCAGAGCTGTCCCCCCGTCGTTAACTGCCAAAACGTTGGGTTTGATATCGCCAAATGTCGCATTTGCCCGAACATGAAGGTATGTACGCACTGGACGACTTCAACTCGGTAACTTTCAACGTCGTCCCTCGACGTCGAAAGTCGTTGGACTGACATTGAACAGCTTGCTGCACGTCCACACGCGGCGGGCGATTTCTTTTTTGGACGTTTCAACTTTTCAGGCCGTTATCCGTCACGGCCTTTGTGCGGGAGAACGTGAACTGTTGTTCTGAGCGAGTGAAAGGCAAAACGCAACTGACTCATTGTCGGATGCATGCGCAGCAAGCATTGGATGAGGTGGGGTAAGGTTGAAGGTTCGGGAAATCGCCTCGTTTCCCGTTTTGACCAGACAACTTTTCAAACTTTGAAGCTTTGCCGACCGACGTTGCCGACAATGTTGGCAGCAATGTTGCCGAGTTGAATGGGTGTTGAAAGATGACGAGTTGATCGGTGTTGAAAGTTGTCGAGTTGAATGGGTGTTGAAAGTTGCCGAGTTGAATCGGTGTTGAAAGTTGCTGACTTGAATGGGTGTTGAAAGTTGCTGACTTGAATGGGTGTTGAAAGTTGCCGAGTTGAATGGGTGTTGAAAGTTGCCGAGTTGAATCGGTGTTGAAAGTTGCCGAGAGAATGGGTGTTGAAAGTTGCCGAGTTGAATGGGTGTTGAAAGTTGCCGAGTTGAATCGGTGTTGAAAGTTGCTGACTTGAATGGGTGTTGAAAGTTGCCGAGTTGAATGGGTGTTGGAAGTTGCCGAGTTGAATTGGTGTTGAAAGTTGCCGAGTTGAAGCGATGTTGTCCAGTGCGTACATACCTCAAGACGACCACCCCTATTTTTTCGTGCAGCTATGCAACCGTTCGTTTCTTCGGCGTGTTTTGCTGCCGTAAGTTTCGAAGTTCTCGTCGTAACTATTATGCATTGATTTTGACATTTGTAGAAGGCACACTCTCAACGTAATCACCCATATTTTATCATAAAAAAGCGTATTTAATCGATTGTCATCCCCCACTTTTCACGAGGACACGCAAGGATAATTTCGTGTTTGGTGTACAGACGTCCCGGTTTTCTGGGATTTGTCGCGAAAACAATACAGAAAAGTATTCCCGGTATCTACTAAAATTACGGCGACACAAATTACGTTGCCTTCCAACATTCCATACAGATTTTACTAAAAGTGTAATTTGTCCCGGTTGTGCCCCAGATTTTTTAATCTCACAACAAAGATATCCCCGTGGTTTTTCTCTCTCTTTGCGTCTTCTCAGTCGTCTTGCATTCGGCTCATCAATCCCGTTGCGCCGTTTTGCGGCAAGATTTGTTGTTTCTTCCTCGTACGCTTCTCTTAAAGTCCGCAGACTAATGAGTTTGTCCCGTCGTGGGATTATAAAAAAAAAGAAACTGAAAAACTAGTCAAAGTAAATGACGAAAATTGACGCTTGTAAAGGCACGAGAAAATTATGGTTTGCTCGGTGAATCCTACGATTATGCGAACGCGCATACTAGATATGGCTTGGGGAATCCCAAAGTTACATGAGTTTATCGAAACAGTTACGTATTCCTGTTCAATTATTATGATTCATTTTGCTTACATTTAAAGTGTAATGTTTACTTGCGTATTATACCCGTTTTATACTATTATGAAGCTTGACCGTGACGCAGCGAATAGCCAATCAGGGCGTTTTCCCCTTCCACTTTTTCGAGAGGCGCGGAAAAGTAGTACGCTCTTGCCCGATATCCGCTCTTGAAGAAAGTCGCATGCGAACGCTAAGGCGTAAACGCGGTAGATCTGGCAACGCAGTCGAGCTCGGAGCGATGTGAACAGCGCGACGGCGAGAGACCGACTGACTGTCTCCCCTCCACATCGACAGTCTCTCGAGCTTTCATTGGCTGCAGCAGTAAGCGTACAACTAGGATTTTGAAGGTCAAGCTTCATAAGAGTAGAAAACGAGTATAATACACTTATATCTAGAGTTATAACGTAACTACAGGCACTAATGCATTAATAGCTTTACTTTTTCGTTCTTTGATTTTTTTATGACCCGATTCTACACAGAGTGGCAATTTTTAAGGAGTAATAAAGTTAAAGTTCGTGACCTTTGTCGATATTTTCCACGACACTTGCTCCACTAAATCTTCGGCTTTAAACCAAGTCCGGAGTACTCGCCGTCATATTTGCTGAGTGTAATAAGTTCAATTTTTTTTTAGCTGGGCCTTTTAGCGTGGGCGTCGACGCCGGCAGAAATTTTATTTTAACGTTTTGCTGCGCTTCCAGCAAAATGTCTGAAAATATCGCTTCGGTAGCTAATCTGTGGTAACTTCCATTTCAAAAGGTACGCTAATAACCTTACGCCATCTATGAGCAGATCTGTGAACCGTAAAGGTAACGACCGGGGTTGCCAACCTCATAAAATTATTTTTACGGACAGTATGGGAAAAAATTACGGACGCATCTTTACGTAATACCAAGACCTTTCTGATACTAAATAATAAGTATGGAACGGACTATAGTTTAATGTACTTACTTGTATTTTGCATTTTTCCGCTCGTGTCACTCAAATCTCTCGTTTTTTCTTCCTCATAGTTTTTGTCGCAATTCTAGCCTCCGAATATTTCGTCAGCCACGTCAGCATCTTCTAAATTGTCCAGTTTATGATCATACATTGAAGCAGCCACACCTTCAATCATTTCGGTAGTAATTTTTCCATGTCCACTTTTGACAGTCAATAGTCCTTCCAGCACTGGAGTGGACAGTTTATTTCTTATATTTGTTTTTATGATTTTAACGGCTGAGAAAACGCACTCCGCTTCTGCAGTTACGTGTAAGCGATTCTTCAAAAATGAGTCACATTTGGAGCCACAATTGCATTCAGCTAATTAAGGATATGAAATGTATACATACTCCTTACATCTCTGAAAATTTTGTAATATTTTTATTGACATCTAAATATTTTTACGGATACATCCAATTTTAGATTATATTTATACGGACAGTCCGTAAATTTACGGACGGTTGGCAATCCTGGTCAGGACATTCCTTGATATAAGTTATGTTGTTGTTTGTATATATATATATTATATGTAACATCTTGTCTAGTTGCAAATACTTAACAAAGGATTTGATGTTGTTAATTTTCATTGCTTATACAGTGTAAATTTGTTCATATATTGACGTGTGTTAACACATGTTGTCGGATGCTTTGTTTTATGAGAATTCGTCCGATTATCTTGCGTGTAATCTTGAACGGGAAGTTTAGGTATGTTTGTAAATGTATTTAATGCGCAGTGGAAAAGTTTTTTATGTGGTGTGACAAGCAACGTCCGTTTCGCGTTCGAAATTGTTTTAATTGGCAAAAACGTGTCGTTGAGTCGAGATTTTTTTCTTCCGAAACGTGCAAGTCTCTGCGTTGTTCAAATAAATATCATTTTATATACTTTTCTAGCTTCCAGTTCTGTATGAGACATGTTTTTCAATCTACGCCACTCGACAACTTGTAGAATACGTGAAATTGTGAAATTTTTCAACATTGATAATTTTCTAGAAAGAACAAGGAATTTTGTCGAGTCGTTCAAATAAAAAATGATTGCAATTATGAATTATTTTGATCCGTAAAATCATTTCTCGCTTGTTTTACTGCGAACGTTATATGGCGCGACGATTTTTTATGGGACGGAAAGTTTATAATTATGAAATCTTGTAAACATTGAAATGATTCTGTATACATTATGTAATGAATTGACTGGAAAAAAGAATGTAGATATTTTGTACATTGTAGAGTGTTGTAACGTTTTCTGCCTTTCTGGAAATGAATGTGCGGAACAATATCAATTGATTTCTCGATATTAGGTTTTGGACTGATTGTAAGAGCCATAGAACGATATATTTTTGTATATGACAATCTGTGTACACTGAACTCTCTGAATGGAATGCCTATTTCCATATAAACTAATAAAGTCTTCTTAAAGCTTTGTGTCGAAGTTGCTTAAATTCTAAAAACATAAAATTATGTTTATATCCTCTACCATAAATATTTTAAATGCAGTTGTATGTTTATGTTTTAAGATTAATAAAAAAATCTGTACAATATACAATGTACAAACTCTCATATATTAATGCGTCGTTTAGTTATCTTTAGAAACATGAACTATGTAGAATATTATTAAAATCAACGTAAATAACTATACGAAATTTGATGAAAATTGTATGAACCATTTTTACTTTCATATATACGATGTATATTGAGAAAGTATTGTTATCGCGAAAAAATTCGACCTCGAGATTTATACGGAAATATACGTTTTAAGGTGTCGCTGAATCCGAAAAAGTGGTTTTCGCAATGCCGTCTGTCTGTCTGTTACTGGCTCTGGAGCCTAGACGGTAGAGCAAAAATGAATGAAATCTCGTACTTGGGCACTTTATCATACTGAGCAGAGTATACATAGAAATGGTTGACATTGATAAATAATTAAGAGTAGTTTATTCTATGCATTTTTAACAACAATCCGATTTTCTCGAAAACGGCTCTAACGATTTTGATCAAATTTCGTACAGTCACTTGAGTTTACCTCTTCAATAATACCGTATAGTTCATATTTCTCAAAAAATGACTATAAGGCTAGTTTATTCTAGGCAACTTTAACAACAATTCGATTTTCTCGAAAACAGCTTTAACGATTTTGATCAAATTTCGTACACTTGAGTACTTTTTTAGTTAGAGCGCCCGCAATCACATACATCCACACACCCAGACATTCCGAAAATAGTCTAAACGTGTTCTAGGGACCTCAAAACATGTATTTCCGTTGAAAGCGCGAAGTCCATCTTTTTCGTGATCACAATACTTTCCCCGTGCTATGTATGGAGAAAGCAAAAAGAATGAAAATCTGCACGTATAAAAAGCCGATTTTACGTGTTATCTTACGGAAAGAAATATCTTCCTTTGGAGTCGAAACAAGGACTTTTTTCGAGATTTTTTTTCGTCGTCACCTTAAAATACGTCAAACGAGGATTCTTGCCAAATTTAGAGATTCTATCTCGATTATTTCTCGAGCTATTCGCGTTTGTAAATCATCGCTAACCAACACTTGTAAGGCGTGTTTTGCTTCAAGCGTGAGCCTATTAGCAGCGGTCTGCCCGTCCATCCGTCCGCATGTTTGTTTTCCTGGCTTCTATCAAACAGATTTTTGTTAAATTTTATATTAAAAGTCCCGTAAATGAACCTCGTACACCAATCAGGGGTACCACTTTACTGGTGACAAAAAATGAACTTTCTGTCATAACTCGTAAAGTATTCCTCATATCAAAATATTTTTCAAACAAAACTTGTAGGACTAGTAAAGAAGAGTATTTCCTTTCCTATACACTTTTATCGTAGGAGTAGCCGTTATCGAGAAAATCAAATGAGAATCTCTTAATTCCAGTTGAACAGAATATTTCTAGCATGGTTACTTCTTCATTGTTGCTAACACGAACAATCTCACAAACAAACGTTTAATTTCCTTACGTGTGCATGCAATTTTTTCAAAACAGGAAGAAAACGGATTATTTATGAAGAATAAAAGAACTTTAAAACGCTATTTCCCTTACGTGCATGTATATAATTTCTTTCAGATATTCGATTGCACGAAACGCGCCCATTTGGTGACACGCTGAACACTTTCCCAATTTTTTCTATTGTTACCGGTTATCGGTAGCTATGAACAAAGTATCGGTAGTTATAAACAAAATATCGGTATTTATAAACATATTATCAGCAGTTATAAACACAGTATCGGGAGTTATAAACACACTAGCATAATTTCCCACTAATATGAAGAGATATCTTTAGTTAACTTTAAAATAGTTGCCTCCCTCCCCCTCTTTCTCTCTCCCTCTCTCTCCCCCTCCCTTCCACCCTCCCCTTCTCCCCCTCAATCCCTCTCCCTCTCTTAAATGTAAGAAGGGACTATATAGTCTCAATTTCACCCTCAATAAAGTCATTTGTCTGTCTGTCTCCCTCTCTCTCCCTCCCTTCTTCCCCTCACTCCCTCCCTCTCCCTCCCTCCCTCTCTCTCTTCCCCTGCGTTAACATGCCTCTCTTTCCCTCCCTATCTCGTATTAAAAGCATATAAAGCACGCTTACACCCATAAGGATTGATACAACAATAGGATTTTGAGGCCTAACAATATAATTGGTAGCCATGGCAACATTCCGTTAAAATGGTAATATTTCCACAAAATATGTCAATTAAACGTATAACATAGCAACTACCGTATAAAGTAAGTAAAATGAAAGAAATAACTTCGAAAAAATACGTATTTATTTATATATTTTTATCAGGAACCTCATTTCTTTTCGTTGTTAAACTAAAAATTAAATCTTCACTTTTATTTACTAAATAAAATGACCTATTTATTACTAACTATGTTTTAAATGGCTTTCCGTATTGAAAAATTACTTGTTAATGCATGGGTATGGCTGTGTTTATAATTATCGATAACTAGCTGAAAGTACCCGGGCGATGCCCAGGTTATTCCAAACACGTAACCAAGTGACCAAGAGAAAGTCGCCTTTACACTGTAATCCATAAATCTTAAGAATTTTAACTTGTAAGAATATTCAAAATGGGATCTGATCTTTAGTAAAGCATACTCACCTTCTAATTACAGCAAATGCTCCATATATTGCTGTGCGGTATGTGTGTCATCTACGAACCAGAGAAGCATTTGTCACTTTCTGGGGAAATGCTGGCGTCCTAGAAAAACTTGTATAGATTAGACGTTTTATTCACAACCACAAACTGATGTCGAGTGACTTCTATGGAGAGTATTATAAATGTGCGTTAGTAAGCATTACAGATGTATAATATAAAGGTTTTACTTACTAAAAGGTAAGATTCCAGCATACACACGATGAATTGTCGTTATAAACGCTTCCCATACGCGGTCAACAGAATAATTATCCTTAACTATTGCTATACATCATTAATTTCGATGCTTAAACAACAGTTCGAAGCGAAAACCTATTTGAAGGTTTAATTGAATCGGAGGCAACAATTACGGTCGCCTTGACAACGTCCGGATAGAGTACGAAATATCCGTAAAATTTCGCAAACAATTGCGTATTTCTGAATGATTCGACCGTATAACATGTAAACATCGCAAGAATAAGATAGTATAGAGTTTTAACCGTCGAATAAAGCAAAAACGAAGAAAATCGGTCCATATTTACGTATTTTAACGTACCAAGGAAAAAAACCCTACACTTTGAAAAATCGAAAATCCCGTGTAAACTTATGGGAAAATAAAACTGTCTCCTGGAATCGAACCCGGGTCGATTTTGGAAATCCCAGGTACCCTATGTTACTCGCAGAGTCATACGAAGTCAATCTGCAAAGTTTGGTCCCGATAGGTCAAAGGGCGTGGGAATGTATAAGGAACACACGGACGGACATTCAGTTTTATTATATAAGATGTGTTTATAACTCCCGATATTGTGTTTATAACTGCCGATAATGTGTTTATATCTCCCGATATTGTCTTTATAACTGCTGATAATGTTCATAACTACCGATATTTTGTTTATAACTACCGATACTTTGTTTATAACTACCGATAACGCTGTATTGAGGGATTGTACAGCTATAAGTCCAGGGCATGGACTTCCAATTACGCTGTCTTTTCGAAAATTCTATTCCGAGACCGATCAGGCTTTCATAAAGTCCGTCTGGTCGCCACAAGGGCAGACGAATGAATCATTTACTCCATAGATAAACACAACGTCGCGATATAAATTCACTGATTAAAGATTTCCGGGAAGACGCTTTAGAGATAGGACATTATCATATTCTAAGCGCAGTACGAAACTCGTTTTTGCAGTAGCTTGTGTTGATGTTTGCACCTCGAGAGGACCGCTTCTAAAGCTGCCAAACACTTCCGAAGCAGGTAAAGCATGTTCTTTTTACTTTCTCCGTATACGTGGTATAGGGAAAGTATTGTGATCGCGAAAAAAATCGGATTCGAGATTTCAACGGAAATACATGTTTTGAGGTCCATAGAACACGTTTAGACTATTATCGGAATGATGTCTGTGTGTGTCTATGTGATTGTGGGCGCTCTAACTCGAAAAGTACTTGCCATATCCTTACCAAATTTCATATATAACACTTTAGCATGAGCACAAAGAACTGATTATTTTTTGGACAATAACGGTTAACTGGAAGTCGAGGTTTATTCGAAACCCGATTCGGTTTTTGCGATATTTCTCCATTAAAACATCATTATTGTATATACAGTTCGATACAAAAGTTATAGAGAATGTAATTTCCTACAACTTTCATTTGAAGCAATTTTCCATAGCAGTTATTGTTTAGGAATTATTTGTAAATAATCGGTATTTTCGGTTTCCGTCAAATATCTCCTTAAAAACGTCCTAATTGGTCATCTTCGTGAGGACCAAAGTTGTAGAGAATAATATTTCTTCCAAGTTTTGTTTGAAACTAATTTTCGTAGAACCATCCATTTCGGATATATTTCGCTTTATCTTAATACCAGCCTACAGCGCCAAACCATGTAGCGGTGAATTCTGTAAACATTCAAAATATACGTAATTTACGGCAACAAGGACGTGTCTTCTTTTACGATACGAAATAATAATTTTGCCTTATAATGCTACTCATAATAATTTAAATATCTATACCCCAAATATGGAGAAAGTCATGTGTTGGCCACATCAGATTTTTTTTATTGAATTTCTTGAAGACTGTAAATCTAAGGATATATTTAAAGAAGGCCACATTTTACTTATGGATAATGTAAAATTTCACCACAGTCAAAACGTGATTTCTTGGCTTGAAGTGAATGAGGTCAGCTACAAATTTATTCCTCCATATATTCCAAAGTTAAACCCGATAGAAGAAGTTTTTAGTGTTCTCAAATCTAGGTATCATGCAATACGTCCCATTCCTGAATCATCCACGCAGATTTAAGATGTATAGAAAATATGAATAGTGACAGAACATTGAGATTTGAAGCATTTTATAACAACATGGAGAAGTATCGCGATTTGGCGTTTCAAGGCCTTCCCTTGTAGGTAAGTTTGAGTTTTTCCTTCTTACGTGTCATTAGTTTGCTTTGAATAACGTTATTTTAAAGTCATTTTTAAATAATATAAAATTATTTAAAAATAAAATTTGATCCGTGATAGATTTGTGTATATATGTATTCGTCTGAAGTTGTGGTTCTCCAACAGATTCGTCACGCAACTCCTCCATACAATTTGCATTTGGCCACAGTTAGTGTTCAAAAGAATATATGAAAACCAAAAAAGAAAGATTTCTCGGTAAAGAAGACCAAGAAGAGATTGTTTTTTTATTTTACTTATCATTCGTAATCATTTTTTGTTAACAACTTTAAATTGTTTTATGAAGTTCTAGTTCATAATTCTTATAGTGTTGTAATTTAAGGGTGATTTATTGTCTTAGCAAGTTAGGAAAGTGTACAACGTATCACAAATGGGCGCGTTTCGTGCAATGGAGTATTAGAAAGAAATTACATACCTGTACGTGAGGGAAATAGCGTTTTAAAGTTCTTATATTCTTCAAAAATAATCCGTTTTCTTCCTATTTAATAATATTGCATGCATGCGTAAGGAAATTAAACGTTTGTTTGTGAGATTGTTTATTATAGCAACGACAGCAACATTGAAGTAACCATGCAAGGAATTTTCTAAGTTCAACTCCATTTAACACGTTTTTGTTTGATTTTCTCGATAACGGCTACTCCTACGATAAAAATGTATAGGAAAGAAAATACTCTTCTTCACAAGTTCTACAACTTTCATTTGAAAAATATTTTGATATGAGCAATACTTTACGAGATATGACGGAAATTTAATTTTTTGTCACCAGTAAAGTGGTACCCCTGATTGGCGTACATGATTCATTTTTGCGATTTTCTTATTATGTTTGATTGAAAGTCCTTAATATCAAATTTCATGAAAATCCGTTCGGTAGAAGCCGAGAACGAACATGCGGACGGACGGACGGACAGACCGACGATAATAGGCGCTCACGCTGTAAGCGAAACGCGCCTAAAAAAAGGTATTACCAACTAAATGCTGTCGTGTTTAATTAATTTACGAGCTAGCCTCGTAAAAGCAGAAATATGACATAGACCTTCCTAACAAGAATTATTCCAAGCTATTACTAATGTAATACAATGTAGTTCCGAAGAACCTGTTCCGTCAACTCATATTTTCGTCTTCGTAATCACTTTATCACTTATCATCTATGATTTCCCTCTATAATACGTAATAGTCACGTCATTTCTCGAACCATTAAGTACACATTACCATTAGAATACCTAATTACATAATAAGAGATTGTAGTCCTCTCTGTATATGTAAGATACGAACACTCATCCTTCATCAATTTCTCACTCATACTTATTAATTTAGTAGTTATCATCGCTTTCCATTAGTAATTAATTTTTGATTTATGATTCAATTTCATCGGGTACTGTCTTCGCGAAGCAGCAACTAAGCAAGTAAGTGTAATGAAAGAAATAACTTCGAAAAAATACATATTATTTATATATTTTTATCAGGAACCTCATTTCTTTTCGTTGTTAAACTAAAAATTAAATCTTCACTTTTATTTACTGAATAAAATCACTTATTTATTACTAACTATGTTTAAATGGCTTTCCGTATTGAAAAAATTACTTGTTAATGCATGGGTATGGCTGTGTTTATAATTATCGATAACTAGCTGAAAGTACCCGGCGTTGCCCGGGTTATGCCAAACACGTAACCAAGTGACCAAGAGAAAGTCGCCTTTACACTGTAATCCATAAATCTTAAGAATTTTAACTTGTAAGAATATTCAAAATGGGATCGATTCTTTAATAAAGCATACTTACCTTCTAATTACAGCAAATGCCCCATATATTTCTGTGCGGTATGTGTGTCATTTACGAACCAGAGAAGCATTTGTCACTTTCTGGGAAAATGTTGGCGTCCTAGAAAAACTTGTATAGATTAGACGTTTTATTCACAACCACAAACTTATGTCGAGTGACTTTTATGGAGAGTATTATAAATGTGCGTTAGTAAGCATTACAGATGTATAATATAAAGGTTTTACTTACTAAATGGTAGGATTCCAGCATACACACGATGAATTGTCGTTATAAACGCTTCCCATACGCAGTCAACAGAATAATTATCCTTAACTATCTACGTATACATCATTAATTTCGATGCTTAAACAACAGTTCGAAGCGAAAACCTATTTGAAGGTTTAATTGAATCGGAGGCAACAATTACGGTCGCCTTGACAACGTCGGAAACAGTACGAAATATCCGTAAAATTTCGAAAACAATTGCGTATTTCTGAATGATTCGACCGTGTAACATGTAAACATCGCAAGAATAAGATAGTATAGAGTTTTAGCCGTCGAATAAAGCAAAAACGAAGAAAATCGGTCCATATTTACGTATTTTAACGAACGAAGGAAAAAAACCTTGCACTTTGAAAAATCGAAAATCCCGTGTAAACTTACGGGAAAATAAAAAATTGTCTCCTGGAATCGAACCCGGGTCGATTTTGGAAATCCCAGGCACCCTATGTTACTCGTAGAGTCATACGAAGTCAATCTGCAAAGTTTGGTCCCGATAGGTCAAAGGGCGTGGAAATGTATAAGGAACACACGGACAGACATTCAATTTTATTATATAAGACGTGTTTATAACTCCCGATATTGTGTTTATAACTGCCGATAATGTGTTTATATCTCCCGATATTGTGTTTATAACTGCTGATAATGTTCATAACTACCGATATTTTGTTTATAACTACCGATACTTTGTTTATAACTACCGATAACGCTGTATTAAGGGATTGTACAGCTATAAGTCCAGGGCACGGGCTTCCAATTACGCTGTCTTTTCGAAAATTCTATTCCGAGACCGATCAGGCTTTCATAAAGTCCGTCTGGTCGCCACAAGGGCAGACGAATGAATCATTTACTCCATAGATAAACACAACGTCGCGATATAAATTCACTGATTAAAGATTTCCGGGAAGACGCGTTAGAGATAGGACATTATCATATTCTAAGCGCAGTACGAACTTCGTTTTTGCAGTAGCTTGTGTTGATGTTTGCACGTCGAGAGGACCGCTTCTAAAGCTGCCAAACACTTCCGAAGCAGGTAAAGCATGTTCTTTTTACTTTCTCCGTATACGTGGTATAGGGAAAGTATTGTGATCGCGAAAAAAATCGGATTCGAGATTTCAACGGAAATGCATTTTTTGAGGTCCCTAGAACACGTTTAGACTATTTTCGGAATGACGTCTGTGTGATTGTGGGCGCTCTAACTCGAAAAGTACTTGCCGTATCATTACCAAATTTCATATATAACACTTTAGCATGAGCACGAAGAGTTGATTAGTTTTTGGACAATAACGGATAACTGGAAGTCGAGGTTTATTCGAAACCCAATTCAGTTTTTGCGATATTTCTCCGTTAAAACTCCTTTATTTCATATACAATCCTATACAAAGGTTATAGAGAATGTAATTTCCTAAAACTTTCATTTGAAGCAATTTTCCATAGCAGTTATTGTTTAGGAATTATTTATAAATAATCGGTATTTTCGGTTTCCGTCAAATATCTCCTTAAAAACATCGTTATTGGTAATCTTCTTGAGGACCAAAGTTGTAGCGAATAATATTTCTTGCAAGTTTTTTTTTTCATAGAACCATCCATTTCGGAGATATTTAACTTATTCTTAATTTCCAGTATACTGCGCCGCCACCATGTAGCGGTGAATTCTGTAAACATATTCAAAATATACGTAATTTACGGTAATAAGGAGGACTGTATTCTTTTACGATACGAAACAATAATTTTGCCTTATAATGCTATTCATAATAATTTAAATATTTACACCCCAACTATGCAGAAAGTCATGTGTTGGCCACATCAGATTTTTTTTACTTAAAAGCAAAAAAAAAATTTTCACATCCATTAGTAATACATATAGCGTAGGATAGGAATTTTGTGGGCACTGTAACTCAATAATTAACTTTCGGATCGTCACGCGACTTTATATTTTAAGTTTTTTTAATCGGTAAATGAAGATCTGATTAGATTTTGACTCAAATTGATCAACCGAACTTGGAAGTTCGTTCTTGTCGTTTTTCCGATTGTTACCAATATGTCATTTAAAACTCAATTTTCGTAAATATTTGCTAGTATTAATGTAGTAGACGATGTAATTTTCTACAACTTTTGTTTGAAACATTTTTTCATAAATTCGATAGTTTAGGAGATATTTTGATTTGTCTTCTAAATTTGTTGAAATACGTCGTTAATTTGTTAGCGTCGCTAAGGGCGATTTTAATTACGCATTGATATTTCCTTATCCATAGCAACAGCTAACAAATTTGTTTACAAATTGTTTTTTGTAATAAAGATTATTGAAAATGTTATAAAATTATTCACGATTGCTCTTGCTGATAATTACACATATTTACTTAGTTTCCCTCCATATTTGTTTATTTGTCACACATCAAGACTCACTCGCTATAGAAACGAGAATAACATGAGAAAGAATCGATATAGAAACTGTAAATTTGGCAGGAATGCTCCATTCACATATTTTAAGGTGATGGGCAAAAAAAATCTCTAAAAAAGTTCTGGGTTCGATTCCTGAGAAGAGATTTCTCTTCTAATTCTTATGCTTTATCGTCATAAATTAGTTCTTATTGTTGGCCACAACATAGACTCGCATTAACGGCATACAAATTTTTATTCTCCATACGTAGTAATGGGAAAGTATAGTGATCACGAAAAAAATCGACTTCGAGATTTCAACGGAAATACACGTTTTGAGGTCTCTAGAACACGTTTAGACTATTGTGTTAATGATGTCTGTTTGTACGTGTGTGTGTATGTTATTGTGGGCGCTCTAACTCAAAAAGTACGTGCCATATCGTTACCAAACTTCATATATAACACTTTAACATGAGCACGAAGAACTGATTAGTTTTTGGACAATAACGGATAACCGGAAGTCGAGGTTTATTCGAAACCCGATTCGGTTTTTGCGATATTTCTTCGTTAAAACATCATTATTGTATATACAATTCATTACAAAGGTTATAGAGAATGTAATTTCCTACAGCTTTCATCTGAAACAATTTTCTATAGGAGTTATTGTTTAGGAGTTATTTATAAATAACCGGTTTTTCGGTTTCCGTTAAATATCTCCTTAAAAACATCGTTATTGGTAATCTCCGTAAGGACCAAAGTTGTAGAGAATAATATTTCTTCCAAGTTTTGTTTGAAACAAATTTTCGTAGAACCATCCATTTCGGATATATTTCGCTTTATCTTAATACCAGTAAACAGCGCCAACACCATGTAGCGGAGAATTCTGTAAACATTCAAAATATACGTAATTTACGGCAACAAGGACGTGTCTTCTTTTACGATACGAAGTAATAATTTTGCCTCGTAATATTATTCATAATAATTTAAATATCTATACCCCAAATATGGAGAAAGTCATGCGCTGGCCACATCAGATTTTTTATCTATATTACTAAAATCCTATTTCTGGTTGTCTCTCTCTCTGTAACGCTCTAAACCTCAGCCATTTTATGGAGGAAATAATAGGAATCTTGAGTCTCAACGATGATATTCGTTTTTGTCTTGGAAGCTTATCGATAAATGCGTGATATTTCGGTCAAAATTCGTCAAATGTTCGTTAAACGTGTTTCCAAAACAAAGCTTATGTGTTCGGTTCATCCGTCCGTCTGTCTGACCGTGTCCAAAATAACTCAAAAATTACGTGGACTGTTTTAAAGAAGGATGTACAATGTTTCCTACTATTATCGTCGATTTACGTCTTCCGTTCTGAAATTATTCACATTTAACGAATATTTCACGAATTTTGACCAAAATATCACGAAGTTATCGATGGGTTTCCAGGACAACAACGAATATCACTGTTGAGACTTGAGATCCTATTATTGCCTCAAACACACATCTATACATATCTATAAAATAAATTGTTTGTACGTAATTTTATGGCGCAGTAACTACGGCACATAGAAACAAGAGAAAGCTATCATTTTAACCGGAGTAACGAGTACGGGTGTGTAGTAAGTTTTTATGTCGATTTGATCGACCTGTCTAACTTTTAAAAATATTTAATTTTTCATTTGAATGACATAGGGACGAGTGCAGCACATTTTTCATTTGAATTTTAAAATTCCTTAGAAACGTGGTACGAACTTGAGACTTGAATGGTTCTACGAAGAAAAGAACAAAGTTTATTTTTATTGAAGACGGAATCCGAATCCTGATCGAATTAGCATAAAAATGCATTTAGAATCAATAAAATACGTGATTTTATCAGTTTTATTACAATACCTACCCATTATAAGCTACCATGACAACTCCCATTGTCGCCGAAATTGAGAGTCCAATGCATTTATATTGGAATATTTTAAACGTAATATCGTTTTTCAATTTCTGTGTGCGAGTTTGCTCTGTTTACATGACAACCTAATATTTGTTGATTATAACTGAAATATTACTAATAAATAGTTTTTAATGATGTTTATGTGTGGCGTAGAGTTCTCCAAAGCAAGATGTTTTTAAAACTGCGTAAGTAACTTAAATAATTAGACGTAGATTTCCCACAAACCGTGATTGGATAAATCGTTTCATTGTTTCCAAAGTATTGTTGATGTAAACAATTTTCTTGTAAATGGATGAGAGAATCGAGCTAATGGTCTGAGGGTAATACTCACTCTGTGATTCTTAAACGTTCTCTATTTAATTTGTCTTTCGTAAAATGAAATCATTTCGTAAGTTCCTTTGTTCATTTATTTTTTGTTGATTATTGTGGTCTTGCTGGTTTTACTTACAGTTTTCCTTTTGAAGAAATCGTCACGAAACTTCGCACAGGTATATAATTTTACCCTGCAGGTAACGTAGGCTATATGGCGATAAAAATTTCAAACTGTGGCATAGAGTTCTCCAAAGCAAACAGTTTTTAAAACCACGTAAGTAACTTAAATAATTAGACGTAGATTTTTCACAAATCGTGATTTTTAAGCCTTTGAAGATATCGTCAGAAAACTTCGCATAGGTAAATAATTTTATAACATAGGCTATATGTAAAGTGACCAGACGTACTGATTTAATCAGTACAGTACAGTACTGATTTTAGAGATTGTGTACTGATTTCAAATATGTACTGAATTTTGTACTGAATTTTAAAGTTGTACTGATTGTAAAAGAAGAAAAAATCTATAATTATTTAGTTCATTTACTGTGGGATTGACGGTTGAGGTGGCTCGGGTGCGATGTTGCCAGGATGTGTAAAGAGGACTTGCGGCAACGCTGTGTAGTTCCCCCTAGCAAACATTACCTGCCCTCCACCTATGATTGGCTGTGAGGGAGGCGAGTTTTTCAGTCTTTCCTTCCAAACCCCCACCCCTTCTCTACAACTATAAGTCTCAATTCCAAAGTAATGTCGTCCAGACAATAGTAGTTATGGTTGTGTATGTCATGTCATGTGAGTCATGTGACAAGTTTTATACAGAAAGTTTAAATGATGAAACAATTTTAAAAGAAATTGTTTCTTCCAATTAAATATATGAAATAAATATTGACATATTTTGTTTTTTCTTAATAGGGTATACTGTATAAAATTTCAATATATATAGTATTATATTGAAATGTTGTTTTCTTTCATGGATAGGTATAAGAAATAAAAAATGTACTGATTTTACATATGGAAAATCTGGTAGTTTTCTTTCATGAATATAAAAAATGTACTGATTTGACATCTAGAAAATCTGGTCACTTTAGCTATATGGCGATAAAAAATTGGGGAAGGGGGTGGTTAATTCAATAATTATTTTATCACAAGTTTACACGTAATTTTCGATTTTTCAGAGTGCAAGATTTTCTTCTTTCATTCATCTAAATAGGAAAATGCGAACAGGTTTTCTTCATTTTTGCTTTATTCGACGGTTAAAACCGTGTTATTATATTCTTACGATGTTTACGTGTTACACGGTCGAAGTTTTAGATTCAATAAATCGGTTGAAATTCAACGGGCAGTTCTGCTAGTCCCTCATACGATAGAAATAGGAAGCATATATGTAGCGTATCGAGCGACAGGGAGTCTTCTTCTCTAGTAAACATAATTTGCACGCTGCCAAGGGTAACAAGAACGACTTAATTCGACTTTCACTTGTTTCTTGCGTGTTTTTCTTCGTCATCGTTGCTAACATAAACAATCTCACAAATGTACGTTTAATTTACCATGGGTGTGCATGCAGTCTTTGCAAAATCGAGAGAAAATGGGTCATTTACGACGAAGGACCGCTGTTTTACTTTACGTGCACGTATATGCTTCCATTTGTTTACTGTTTACTCAGGAGACGCTATGACAAAGCACGTCTCGTCCGCTTTGAGGGAGATCCCCTGCGTAGATGACTCGAGGTTCGAGTGTTTCAGGCTTCGTGCGTGACCAGGGTTGCCAACACTTGCGGGTTTCATCCGAAGCCTTCATTTTTCGCGTTCAGACGGTCGTGCTCCGAATGCCACTCTAAACTTTTCGGGGGTTGTAAATGGACGTCGTAAGACATCCGAAATTCGTCTAATTTTTAGGCGCGTTTCGCTTACAGCGTGAGCGCCTATTATCGGATTTTCATGAAATTTGATATTAAGGACTTACAATCAAATATAATGAGAAAATCGCAAAAATTAATCACGTACGCCAATCAGGGGTACCACTTTACTAGAGACAAAAAATTAAATTTTCGTCATATCTCGTAAACTATTGTTCATATCAAAATATTTTTCAAATAAAAGTTGTAGGACTTGTAAAGAAGGGTATTTCCTTTCCTATACATTTTTATCGTAGGAGTAGCCGTTATCGAGAAAATCAAACAAGAAAGTCTTATATCGAGTTGAACTTGGAAAATTTCTTGCATGGTTACTTCATTGTTGCTAACATAAACAATCTCCCAAACAAACGTTTAATTTCCTTACGTGTGCATGTAATATTATTAACTAGGAAGAAAATGGATTATTTATGATGAAGAAAAGGACTTTAAAACGCTATTTCCCTTACGTACAGGTATATAATTGCTTTCTAATACTCCACTGCACGAAACGCGCCCATTTGTGATACGTTGTACGCTTTCCTAACTTGTTTGCCTTAGCAGAGGTCGAAATTAAATCCGAAACGATCTTTTCGAAACTGCGTTTCTTCGGATTTTGAGGCGGAGGGAAAGTGTTGGCTGCCCTGCGCGTGACGTAGACCCTTGCAAAAAAGCGCGTTTAAGGGACCCCCTCTCACAGTGGAGATATATCTGTGAAAGGAGGAAGTTTCGTGTCAGGTCTAGACAGTGTCATATCCTTCATGGTAAATACCAACTCGTACACACACAGATAAAGCTGTATTTCCGTAAGTATATAATAACTTTTCTGAATGATTTCGATTTATTTAGACGTGCTATTTCGCCTGTGTAAATGCCTCTTTAATTTTTTTCAAGCAACACCATCGCCAATCGCAGGTTATGGGGAATTGGTGTTCGCAGTATATTTAAAATGGGGGGTTTTTGAATCGTAAACGAAAAAAGACGGTAACGATAAGAATCCTTGATCGTTTTTCTTTAAAACGATCCATGATCCGAAGCTCTTATGCCAATATTTCGAATTTATACGAGCAAATGAACGGAAGTCTGCATTCCGCCGAAAAGCAAGTTTTTTTTTACGCGTTGTCTTATGGGAAAATATAAATGATTCCTAAGATTTATGAAAATGAAAACAGTATTTTCGTTTGCGATTCTAAATCCGTCCAGCATATTAAGATGAAAGCACACAATTTGCAATAAATTTCCCATTTTAACGCGAAATAGCTTTCACGACTGGTATTGTCATGCTCCAAGTCCTATTGTTGTAAAATTAACGTGGGGGGGAGGGAGATGTTTCAAAATGCAAAAGACGTCTTTAGTAGAATAGTTTTCTATTTTGGACATCATTTGTACCATTAATCGATTCACATTATTATTAATAAAGTAAATTTAAAAAAATCCGCGTAAACATTGCACGGGTTACAGATAGTTTGAATACTTTTTAGGCGGTACCAATGTACTGGTGGCAAAAAATGAACTTTCCGTCATATCTCGTAAAGTATTGGTCGTATAAAAATGTTTTTCAAACAAAACTTGTAGAACTAGTATAGTAGAGTATTTCTTTTCCTATATATTTTTATCGTTGGAGTAGCCGTTATCGAGAAAACCAAACAGGAAAGTCTTAATTATTATACTTTTTTATTAACTTCAATCAGATATATACATGCTTTCAAATCCGAAATATAAATGTATAGAATCAAAACTTGTACATAATACAAAATATTAGGACGTCTCACGATTAGAAACATTTAAACAATTTTCACATTCTCGGTATTTTCATTTTATTGAAAGGTTTAAGATCAAATCGATTGCTTTGGTTATCGCGCACCTAGTGACACCAAGCGGCAAGAAAGTGCGATACGTTTGTACACAAACTGCGTCGCGATAAGGTTGATTGTAGTAACCACTAGGAACGTAATTGTATTGTAATTCATAGAAAATCGAGACAAGAAAAGAAAAACTAATCATGAAACGGAGGAAGGAAGGCTAGTGAGATTATAGAGACAAAAAATTATATACTACAAGAAAAAAAGGTGGTAAATAGATTATGAATTTCGTGTAAATAAAGAATCAACGAGATGCACTTTCTGTTAAGCTGGGGGAAAATCAATCACGACGTTTGGCAAAAGAAACCCAAGGTGAGCGAGGTAAACATCTAAATAAGTTAAGTTTAAATCGTTCCCCACATACTTGTTATAAAATTCTTACCGACAAATATAGTATAGTAATATGTACTAGATACAAAACTAGAAATTTTAAATATAGAGCATTGTAGACTCTCTATTTGCAAAGTGCCCAGAATTCTCTGGAAAAATGCTGTTTAATAAGCATCCAAAGCAAATGAGAACATCGGTCGACAGTACAAAAAATTTCAAGATCTTAAAGAATTCTCTACAAGGGCTGTATATTACTCCATTGAAGAAAATAAGGAAATAAGTAAGCAATTATGGCATGATGGGTTATGATGTGATTTTGGTGATGTAATTGATTGTGGTGTGGCTTTGTAATGGCCTGACTGACGACATTGAGGAGTGTGTAGAGGGAGGTGGGTTCTAAATGATGGCTTGTGATGTAGTTTTAGTGATGTGACTGATTGTGACGTGACTTTCTATGGCCAGACTAACGATGCCCATACGATTGTAAAAATTGTTCATGGCAAATAATAAGTATTATTATTAGTTCACCGGCTGACACCCACAAATTCGCCGATCAAATTTGTTGTGTTTGCAAGAAATATTGCTATGAATTCCAGTTAAGAAGCCTTTCTATTTAACCTAAACAATATGAACTTTTGAAATTGTTTGGATTTTTTTTAAAACGTCATCTCTGTACAATTTTACCAGCAGTTTTCCGATAGGCTGTAAAAATACAGAGGACATTCGTTTCCTGTGAGTAGATGTATTTTCATTAGAAGGAGGAGCACTGCATCCAACGTCAGCTATAGTTCCACAGTGGTAAATTCTTACGCGTTTTATTAAAATGTTGAATTTCAATGACCTTTCAACTTAGATTTTTAGTGAATTGTTAAAAGGATTGTTGAGCGTCTTAATAAATAAAAGAGGATGTCTGTCTGTGGCAGCCATAACTCATCAGAGAATAAAGTTAGGAGCTTTAAATTTTGACAGCAGCTTCAGGTTGATCATGGGAGTCGCAGTACCGAATATAATTTAAATCGGCCCACGGGGTCGTGACCCCGGAGGTCACGGGTCGGTCGGTCAAAATTTCAGTTTCTTGAGGATATCTCAGCAACCATTGGTCCGATTTTGATGAATCCTACACCAATATCAATGTTTTGATGATATACACTTTGTACCTGAAAATGGACTAAATCAGTCCACTGGGTCGAAAGATCTTAATGTAATGGCCGGTTCAAATTTTGGTTTTCTGAGTATATATCTCGGCAACGAATTGAAATAAATTTTTCATCAGTTATTTCTATAAAACATAATTTTTCCATTTATGGCATTATTGAAGTGTAGAAATTTACTAACGTTCCATATCTTATGTAAAAATTGTTGAATTGTTGTTTATTTCATTGAAATATTTGTTGTTTTTAATTGAATTATCTTCTAATGTAACATATAAAGGAGAATGTTTGTAAGTTTGTTCGCTTTGAATGCTTTTAATACGAGATAGGGAGGGAGAGAGGGAATTAGAGGGAAGGGGTGGAGAAGGGGAGGGTGGGAGATGGAGGGAGAGGGAAGGAGGGGGAGAAGGGAAGGGGAGGTTGGAAGGTAGGGGGAGGGAGTTTATACGTTATTTTCCTAAGATTATCTTCCTTCATTCATCTAAATAAGAAAATGAGGAGCGGTTTTCTTCATTTTTGCTTTATTCGACGGGTTTAACTGTGTACTATCTTATTCTTGCGATGCTTACATGTTACACGGTCGAAGTTTTAGATTCACTAAATCCGTTGAAATTCAACAGGCACTCCTGCTAGTAAATTAATAAGAATTCACATGCAGAATCAATGGACAATTTTTTTAAAACGTGAAATGAATGTTTTTGGTAGCCAAATTTTACGGTATGCACGAGAGTGAAAATTAATTAATTTTAAATTATATTAAAACTTGATTTCGGTCGATTATATCCATGCTCGTTATATCTGATTGTGAGTTTCACCGTATATACCAATTTCTGTTTTTTTTTATTCCAGCCAGTACCTCTTAAAAAGGAGAAGATGGCCGAAGAAAACATCATAATAAAAGCCATAGTGCACCACAAGGACTCGCCATCGTCAGACGAGCCAGATGTTAGGAAGTTTATGATGTCGCCTGATTCGTTTTCAGAGTCTACGGCATTCATGACGCAGCTGAAGGAAATGTTCGAATGTTTGGATTCGTCCAGATTCAAGGTCTCTTACGAAGGTAGTGAAATTTCAGATAATATTTCCCTTTCTTACTTGCTCCATTTGTAGTGAAAACAAGACAGGAATGTACTGGGAAAGCAGATTTTTATTGCAAAAAATTAATTTCTTCAATTGTTTGTCATTTAATATTAATGGCATCTACAGTAATAACAGAGTGTCACTATGTCACTTTGTTACTTTGTCATGTAATGCTTTTTGAAGCTTAATATCTCGCAAACGACTGAACCAAATTTGATGAAATTTTCAGGATAGTATTATGATATAACAACAAAACGTTTTAATGTATCGAACTCGAGATAAAAGACTCAGGTTCGATTCCAGGAGATAATTTCCATTTTCCATTAGGTAACACGTAAAAATGGACATTTTGACGTGCAGGCTTTCATTCTTTTTTGGATTAAAATTAGAATGAATTGACTTACAATCTTCGGGTGTAAACCCATTTTGAAGAAAACATTATAAAGTTTCTTATTCTGTTCATCTTTTTCTGCCTGCAGTTCAAAATTTCTCAATGTAAACGTTTAATTCACACCATTTGAGGAAATCTTGCTATTTTAACGGGATGTTGTCTTGCCTACCAATTCCATTGTTACACCTCTATATCATATTGTTAATTCAATCCTTATGGGTATATACGTGCTTTGAATGCTTTTAATAAGAGAGAGGGGGAGGAGATAGGGAGAGAAATGAGGGGGGAGGGAGAGAGAGGGTGTGAGAGGGGGGGAGAGAGAGAAGGGGGTAGAGGGAGGGAAAGAGAGGCAACTACTTTAGGTTTAACTAAAGATTACAACATTACAAACGCGCATGTGTGTGTGTGTATACACACACACACACACACACACACACATGAGGGAGAGAGGGAGGGGGATACGGCAATATAATTTTCTTTCCTGTCATATATTGACGGGAATTCACGTCAAGTTCTTAAGTATTGTAGATATGAAATTTGAAAAATAATAATATCCAATAAACTTTTGAGCTTTTCTGTGTTTATTATTATCGTCAAAAAATGCTGGCAAACAGGGGCGGATTGGGACACCGGGGAACGTCCCGGCGGGCCGACGCTGCTCCTGGGCCGGGGCTGTTTTCAGTGGTTGATGCCTCGGCCAGGATCTGTCGCTTTACCTTATTCTAAAGTAGTGTTTCTCAAACTACGGGCCGCGGCCTCCTAGGGGGCCGCAACATTATTTTAGTTGTTAGTTGGGCTGGTATCCGAACATTTGCCCCGGCCGATTTTTGCGCCTAAACCACGCCTGCTGGCAACATTTCAGATTTAAAATGCAGGCTTCTCTAGTTATACAACTGACGTCTTCCAAATCCATTGTTACAGATATGGATGGTGACCACGTACTGATCTCCACAAACGAAGATTTGAGGATTGCTTTGAACGACTTAAAGAACAACACTTTAAAGATTAAGATAGTGGTCGAAAGCACGCCTCCTTTATTGGAAACCGGCAACCGAGACGACGCTCGATGTTGCGTTGATTCTCAAGCAGAATCTACGGAGGAAGAAATCCTGCCATCTGACGAAACCAGCCAGGAAGCAGGTGAATATGTAAACACTAGGAAAATCACCCGTCGTTGCTAATGGTATAGCACGCAAGATCAGTTCCCATTTAAAAAGCTTTGATCTAGTTGCCGTGGTATGCCACTTATAAAAATAATGTTTCCTGGACAGGTGTCATATAAACAGAGTTAGAACTTTTATTTCGTTTTTGAAATTCATGAGTATCTCGATAGTGAAGATAAGTTCTTCAAGAAACTCGTTATTAAGCAGCAAAAGTACATTTAGTAGACTAAAATTCTAGCCGGAAATATTGCTACAGCATAGTTTCCACATTTATTTGAGCAACGGCGCCATTTTAAGCAAATGGTGAGAATTTTGAATTAAACTGAATTTCAGGCAATGATATCTCAAAAACGAGTTTGGGTAGAAGTGTTTATTTTTCCATAAAACAAATTAAATAGTACTTTAATAAAGTATTTTTAAAGGCGGCGTTGGGTTCCCTTCACCCTCAAATAAATATTTTTATACTTGTCGGTGAGGATCTACTCATAAGGGGCCATGTTAAATATGTCATTTTTAAGGACGATTTACAGAAAATTTAGCTCGGTGAGATCAGGTTTTTTACTTTCTCATACGAAGTATCGAGAAAGTATTGTTTTCGCGAAAAAATTCGACCTCGAGATTTTTACGGAAATACGCGTTTTAGGTGTCGCTGAATCCGAAAAAGTGGTTTTCGCAATGCCGTCTGTCTGTTACTGGCGCTGGAGCCTAGACGGTCGAACGAAAATGAACGAAACCTCGTACTTAGGCATTTTATCATACTGAGCAGAGTATACATAGAAATGGTTGACATTGATCAATAATTAAGAGTAGTTTATTCTACGCATTTTTAACAACAATTCGATTTTCTCGAAAACGGCTGTAACGATTTTGATCAAATTTCACACCGTCACTTGAGTTTACGTCTTCAATAATACTGTATAGTTCATATTTCTCAAAAAATGAATATAAGGCTAGTTTATTCTAGGCAACTTTAACAACAATTCGATTTTCTCAATAACGCCTCTAACGATTTTGATCAAATTTCGTACAGTTACTTAAGTTTACGTCTTCAATAATACTGTATAGTTCATATTTCTCAAAAAATGAATATAAGGCTAGTTTATTCTAGGCCACTTTAACAACAATTCGATTTTCTCAATAACGCCTCTAACGATTTTGATCAAATTTCGTACAGTTACTTAAGTTTACGTCTTCAATAATACTGTATAGTTCATATTTCTCAAAAAATGAATATAAGGCTAGTTTATTCTAGGCAACTTAAACAATCATTCGATTTTCTCAATAACGGCTCTAACGATTTTGATCAGTTTTCGTACAGTTACTTGAGTATACATTTACAATAATACTACGTATTTCATTTTTTCCAATGAATGAATATAAGGCTAGTTTATTCTTGGGCAACTTTAACAAAAATTGGATTTTCTAAAAACAGGCTCATACGATTTTCATTTTCTAAAGATAACTAAACGACGCATTAGTACCCATATATGAGAAAGTTTATACAATGCATGTTGTACTGATTGTTTTTAATGCAATGGATAAACCGAGCGTTCAGGAACGCATAACGTGATTTTCAGAATTTTCTTGGATAATTTACTTTACGGAGGAACCACCTTAAGTGTTGTCGTAAACCGTTTAACGGGATCAACTGACCGATTAACAACTTCAAGTTTCAGGATCGCAAGAGGGCATCGTAGAAACGCCGAGGGAAGCCGTCGCTGCTACGCAAGAACGGCCAGTGTCCGAGGGGAGCGACGGTTCGTTCGTAAACTTGGAAGATATTCAGGTACGCAGTCGGAAGAATTTGCGAGTTCCTTTTGCAGTCGGCGTAAGTTCTTGCAAGTTTGTTAAAATTTTTAAGCGTTTTAATGTATTTTGATTCCACTCACCAATATTTACCTCTTGGGCTTGCACGGTTAATTCTAGACTGTTTCTTTATCCTTACTATTAGTATAAATGCCTGTCAATATGACAGGCTATCTTTAGTTAAACTTAAAATAGAATGGATGTACAGTAGAAGCTGTGTTATTCGGCTGTCTTATGGAATGTGGCTAGCTGATTAGGAGAAATAGCCGGTTAGGGGAGCGTTTTTCGATTTTGACATCGCAAATTTAGCAATAACCAAACAAAATTGTGCTCCCCGAACAAAAATGTTTCTATTTTTGGCTGTTGAAAATCTTAAAATTTAAACAAACGTTTCATTGTTTAGGTATTTCTAAATGTGATACGACGCTGAAATTTTTTCTAACGGTAGAATTCGCAAAACAACTAAATAGGGATTATAGAAATTTCGATGTATTCTAATGTATTGTAATTGTGAAAAAAATTCAGTCTCGAGATTTGATGGAAATACATTTTAGGTGTACCAGAGTCCAAAAAAGTAGTTTTCTCAATGCCGTCTGTCTGTTCGCGACTCTAGAGCTTAAACGGTATAGCAAAAATGAATGAAATCTCGTACTTAGGCATTTTATCATACAGAATAGAAGCTATGAAAAAATGGTTGACATTGCTCGATAATTAAGGGCAGTTTATTCTAGACAGTTTTAACAACAATTTGATTTTCTCAGAAATGGCCACAACGATTTTGATCAAATTTTGTACAATTACTGGGGTTTACGTCTTTAATAATACTATATGGTTCATAGTTCTCAAAAAATAAATATAAGGCTAGTTTACTCTAGGCAATTTTAACAACAATTTGATTTTTCCAAAAATGGCTCCAACGATTTTGATCAAATTTTGTACAGTTACTTGAGTATACGTCTTCAATAATACTGCATAGTTCATATTTCTCAAAAAAATAAATATAAGACTAGTTCATTCTAGGCAATCTTAACAACAATTTCATTTTCTCAAAAACAGCTCATATGACTTATATCAAATTTTGTACAGTTACTTGAGTTTACGTCTACAATAATACTGCATAGTTCATATTTCTCAAAAACTAAATATAAGGCAACTTGAATAGCAATTGGATTTACTAAAAAACGGTTAATACGATTTTTATCAAATTACGTATAGTTATTTAAGTTGATGTTTATAATGATTGTACATAGTTCATATTTTCCAAAAGATGACTAGTAGTATATGAGAAAGTTTGTACAATGAATAGTGTACGAATTTTTAAAAATTTTCTTTGTCGTAATCGTTAAGCCAATTTGATCGTTAACTGCAATCTTTCCTAATACCAGGAGGCCATTCCAGTTCCCTGTGACACTTCAAACGACCCAGTCGTAGCGGCCGAAGTTGATCGTCATCAGATATTGGAAGAAGAGCTTGACAGGTTGATAGTAACTCCACTTGCATTGGTGAGGACAGATCAAGGACTATTTTTAAAAACTTTTATAATAAACTAGCTGAAAGTACCCGGCGTTGCCCGGGTTACGCCAAACACGTAACCAAGTGACCAAGAGAAAGTCGCCTTTACACTGTAATCCATAAATGTTAAGAATTTTAGCTTGTAAGAACATTCAAAATGGGGTCGAATCTTTAATAAAGCATACTTACCTTCTAATTACAGCAAATGCCCCATATATTGCTGTGCGTGTGTGTCATTTACGAACCAAAGAAGCATTTGTGGCTTTCTGGGAAAATGTTGGTGTCCTAGAAAAACTTGTATAGATTAGACGTTTTATTCACAACCACAAACTTATGTCGAGTGACTTCTATGGAGAGTATTATAAATGTACATTAGTAAGCATTACAGATGTATAATATAAAGGTTTTACTTACTAAAAGGTAAGATTCCAGCATACACACGATGAATTGTCGTTATAAACGCTTCCCATACGCAGTCAACAGAATAATTATCCTTAACTATTGCTATACATCATTAATTTCGATGCTTAAACAACAGTTCGAAGCGAATAACGCTATTCTTTCACATATTTGAAGGTTTAATTGGCATTAATTGAATCGGAGGCAACAATTACGGTCGCCTTGACAACGTCGGAAAGAGTACGAAATATCCGTAAAATTTCGAAAACAATTGCATATTTCTGAATGATTCGATCGTCTAACATGTAAACATCGCAAGAATAAGATAGTATAGAGTTTTAGCCGTTGAATAAAGCAAAAACGAAGAAAATCGGTCCATATTAATCGAACCTGGGTCGATTTTGGAAATCCCAGGTACCCTATGTTACTCGGAGAGTCATATGAAGTCAATTTGCAAAGTTTGGTCCCGATAGCTCAAAGGGCGTGGGAATGTATAAGGAACAGAGGGACAGACATTCACTTTTATTATATAAGATTCGAAAGTTATATACAGTTGAACCTCCCTTAATCCGGCAACCTTGGGATTATACCGATCCTCCTCATATTTGACAATGCCGTGGACATCCCACGACAGGCTGCGATCTGAATGAAAATATAAAAGTTTTATTTTTGGCACCTAAGACGGCGTCCTTCATGTTATCGAATTCAGGCACGTGGCAGGATGTTCCCAGTTCGAAATAACTCGCGATCGCTTTATCGCGTCCGTGAATCTATTTGCGATACTGTCGGTTTGTAAGCTTTATCCACATACATAAATCATATCCTCGCATCCTCAAATCCCCTAAACGAAATATAATTCGCCGCATCTACTGAGGCCGTGAAAAATTATATTCTTTTCAACAAAAGAACTTATTTCCTTGGTTTTATTATGTTCTCGTACTGTTCCATTTAATTTTTCTGAATGGCTACAACTGGCAAAACGTAAAAATTCCAATATCGGACAAGTTCTTCCTTCAGATATGCGTAATAAGCAACTTCTTCGTGGTATGTTTTCTCTGATATAACACGAATAAATAGGTTACTGAAGTCTCACCGCTCAGCAGATTCCCAGTACATGTCGAGCATATGGGATCCGTACGAGAAAGGATCAATCTCAGAGTTAGAAAGAGTGCAGCGAAAAGCCACTAGATTCGTCAAAAATTGTTACGATAGAAACAAAAGTGTTACAGGCTTGAAACAGGACTTAGGATGGGGATCACTAACTGAGCGCCGATCACGCTCTAGGTTAAAACTTCTCGAAAGATTTAGAACGCATATATTCTCCAGCGATGTCGAAGAAATAATAAGAGAGCCAACTTATATTGGTAGAACGGACCATCCTCGTAAAATAAGAGAGATAGCCTGTAGGACTGAGAGGTATAAAGGCCCGTTTTTCCCTAGAAGGATAGCTGAGCAGAACAGAAGTTACGATAAGAAATCAGCCAACGTAGAGTGATACTATACATTATTATGCGCTTTCCCTTGGTGCGATTGCACCCCCTGCAACACACCATTGCGGTGGCTTGCAGGGTGAACTGTAGATATAGACATAATCCGGCAACCTTGGGACTATACTGATGCCAGATTCTAGAGCGGCGGTCTCGAAATTGGGTATGCTTCTTTAAGTACCATATACTGATTTATTACATTACAAAAAATGTAGAAAATATAATTTCCTACATCTTTTATTTCAAACAAATTTACATAGCAGTTATTGTTTAGGAATTATTTATAAATAATCGGTTTTGTTGGTTTCCATCAAATATCTCCTTAAAAACGTCGTTATTGGTAATCTTTGTTAGGACCAAAGTTATAGAGAATAATATTTCTTCTAAGTTTTGTTTGAAACAAATTTTCGTAGAACCATCCATTTCGGAGATATTTAACTTATTCGTAATATCCAGTATACAGTGCCACCACCATGTAGCTGTGAAATATGTAAACATATTCAAAATATATGTAATTTACGGCAATAAGGACGACTATTCTTTTACGATATGAAATGATAATTTTGCCTTATAATGCTATTCATAATAATTTAAATATCTATACCCCAAATATGAAAAAGTCATGTGTTGGCCGCGTCAGATTTTTTTTACAGAAAAAGCACTGCTTGTGCATGAGTCGACCCCCAAGTTTTTTGCTAGGAATTCGGTCTCAAAACACGACATATACTCGAGTATATACGGTACCTATTTTCATAGCGTCCGACAGTCTTAAGGAATAATTCGTGCTCACAGATTTTTACCAAATGGACCTAAGTTTGGTACCACTGTGTTCGTCTTTTTGAGATGAAGGACATAGGGGAATTCCTTTTTCTCAAAAAATCTGATGTGGCCAACACACGACTTTCTCCATATTTGGGGTATAATTTAAATTATTATGAATAGCATTATAAGGCAGAATTATTATTTCGTATCGTAGAAGAATAGTCGTCCTTATTGTCGTAAATTATATATGTTGAATACGTTTACAGAAATCACAGGTAGTTGGTGGCGCTGTATACTGGAAATTTAAGAATAAGTTAAATATCTCCGAAATGGATGGTTCTACGAAAATTTGTTTCAAACAAAACTTGGAAGAAATATTGTTCTCTACAACTTTAGTCCTACCAAAGGTAGTACACTAGAATTCGGATAAGTTAAGTATCTTACTCCTAAAACATTTAATAAAAAGTCATATGAATCAAGATTGCACAAGATGAAATAAAATCGTTTCAATTCTAGTACGTCTTGATTACGTTCTGCATACATAATGGTTCCACTCGCTCATCTACTTAATAGGTAGGGATAACAGATAAAAAGAATTACTTTGTAATATTCCACAGTCTTTATTGTTTCTTCAGTCACTAACCGACGTAACACCTTTAGAATGACTTTGTAGTGGAAACTGATCGGTGTGTGATTGAAGAAACAATAAAGACTGTTGAATATTACAAAGTAATTTCTTTTTTCCAAGATGTCGAAATTCCATAAAGTTACGCCGTCTACGATACTTTTAGTCCAACTCGTTCCAATCCATCACTTGTAAAAAGACGCAAACAAAGATGTACATACATAAAATTCAAGAAAGGAAATGCTCGTAAATCTTCACTCATATCAAGTATATGTGAATTTGAAGCTGTATATATGAAAAAGATATTACTCTTCACGAAGCAACATAACAACGATAAAGGGCCTCACTGTTAAGGTTAGCCTACCATTAGAATGCGTGCGGGTGGCATAACTTCACCGAAAATGCCCGTGAAGATACATGAATTTTAAATCCTCAAATGCATAACTCGTGTATAGTACGATCCCCAATTTTTGCTATAATAATTTTGTCGTAAAAACTCGTACTATATTCGAGTATATACGGTATTTACATTGTGCTCTTCTTGTATGATATTACGGTAAAACACGTGATGAGCTGAAGTCGCTCTCGCTGACTCACGCGAGCCGGTTGTTAAATTTTTAGAAAATATGAAAATTTATTGATCTTGTCCTTTCAAGTACATTTTGCCATATCTGAAAGTCAATTACCGACAGTGTATGAAATGGAATATATTACGAACCGAACACTTCTTAAGCTAGCGGGATGCTGTTACTAAACTAGAGCGATCTGGTGCCCCTGGCATGTAGACATCCTGCCACCCTTATCCAAATTTCCTTACTTTTTTTTTTTTTAGAGAGAACCGGTTCTTAATATTTTTACCAGCCCATCACTGGGAAAAACCACTAGGTTTTTGTTTTTGGCTAATCACTTATTCTCGGGTAAAACAAAGGCACGATCTTTTTAGAGACGGCGTTTGGTATAACTTCGTACAACGTTATTTAAAGATTTGTTCAGTAACAGAAATCAATATTACACAGTATTTTCTGGAGCATATCACTTTCTCGTTAGAAAAACCTTGCCCAGGTTTGGGAACGCACGAGGATTGAGATAATAGGGGTTCTTGCAACTTCTGTTCATTTCAACTTATTGTTAGTTCTCGAATTTCCCTATCCGATTGAAAATGTGAGCCTTCACAATGATGCAAGAATAAGCTGATTCATTTATGTGAATTATCTATGGCTTTTATTTCATGTCGATTATTAAATTGGGTGACCTTATTCCAAAGAGGTGAAAATAGGACGTTTCCCGTTGTAGGAAAAAACTTGACAAAATTTTCGCATGAATTTTTTTAATAGTGGATCTGTCACTATCACAGTCTATAACGAAAAAGGCAAATACGGACTTGCCTTACAGTCTGGAGCATGCCAGACTAGGACAAAGCTCACAATTAAAAGAATCCGACTAGCATCTTCGACGTTGAAACTCGAAGGGAATAAGTTAGGTTCAACCCAGGCAGGATATTATATGCGGAGAGCAGGTTTGCCACCTCAAATTTATCAATGACCCTGAGGTTTCCTGACATGACAATTGCGACTGTAATTAACATTTGTTGTTCGTTTGATAACCTCCTACATTTCTGCTAGGAATATCAGCTATACTCTAAATTTTATTTGTGATGGGCTTCAAAATGGTACAAAATGGCTTTTTTGATTAAAAAACGGGACTGTCCCTACAAAAATGGGACGTTTGGTCATCCTACTATTAAATAAGTAAAAGGGAGTCACCTGATTAGAGTGCTACATGTATTTCGTGTGCGAGAAATGAGGGAAAAAACCTGATATGATGGCGCACGCGACCCTTCTGCTTACACAGGATCGAGGTTTCGAATTAAACAAACTTTTCTTGAGTCACCGGACCAGATTATGACTTCGAATTTCACTGCAGGCTTATTTCGAATTATTCGTACCAAAAAGTACGCAAAATCCTATGGTGACGGCCAGGGACTGATCTTAGCTTCAGATTACACCGTACTTTGAATTATCCGGGATTGAAATAACGGGGTTTTACTGTATATCATGTGTAAGAAGCGTCTATATATTATAGATATCGCAGTAAGTTAATATAAAAGTTATTAAAAAAGGTAGGCTTACAGTCGATTAAATGCTGCAGTTGAGTTGTTTAGAGAGTGCAATCGTGTGTGTCATGGGCAGTGCCGGATTAAGACTCCGACAGGCCCTAAGCTACAATAAAGATAAATACCCCCATAAATACATTTGTTACTAAACATTTAAACCATTATTGATTTTATTCGAATTTTTTAGCGTGAATATAGGTACCCCTTGGATTTACATGCTCCTTAAATATATTATTGAATTATTTACAAAACATTTCCTGGTATTTGGAGACCCCTCAAATTGCGAGGCCCTAAGCCAGGGGTGGGCAACCTTTTTAAGTGTGCGTGCCAAAATCGCCAAATCTTTGATGCATAATTTTCTCACGTGCCAACCGAAATTTTTCTGGAACATATTATTATTTCGTGTCTTTTAAGTATTATGAGAACCTTTTCAAATACTCAACAAGTTAGGAAAGCGTACAACGTATCACAAATGGGGCGCGTTTCATGCAATGGAGTATTAGAAAGCAATTATATACCTGTACGTAAGGGAAATAGCGTTTTAAAGTCCTTTTCTTCATCGTAAATAATCCATTTTCTTTCTATTTAATAGTATTACATGCACACGTAAGGAAATTAAACGTTTGTTTGGGAGATTGTTTATATTAGCAACAATGAAGAAGTAACCATGCAAGAAATTTTCCAAGTTCAACTCGATATAAGACATTCTTGTTTGATTTTCTCGATAACGGCTACTCCTACGATGAAAATATATAGAAAAGGAAATACTCTACTTTACCAGTTCTACAACTTTTATTTGAAAAATATTTTGATATGAACAATAGTTTACGAGATATGACGAAAATTTAATTTTTTGTCTCTAGTAAAGTGGTACCCCTGATTGGCGTACGTGATTCATTTTTGCGATTTTCTTATTATATTTGATTGAAAGTCCTTAATATCAAATTTCATAAAAATCCGTTGAGTAGAAGCCGAGAACGAACATGCGGACGGACGGACGATAATAGGCGCTCACGCTGTAAGCGAAACGCGCCTAAAAATCACACTAAGAGCAGTAAAATCAAAGAATATCGTAAGAGTGATTATTTTAAGTCATGTAAGATTGAATGAATGTAAAAATTAGTGACGGAATTTTTACTTAAAAGTCCTTCTACCCTGTTGATAGCGTGGATATTTTTATTAACCTTTAAGTGTAATTCTAGCTGCCATATACAGCCACACAATTTAAGGACGCAATTTTTAACATTAGCAAAAGAGTAAACAGTAATTCTGAATTTTTTGTTTTTGTTTTTTTATAAAGACCAATCAGACAAGTTTTTTCAAGTTTTCCCAATACATTACAATGCCCAATCTCATAATCGTTTTACTTGACTAAAACACAATAAAAGAAAATTAAATTAAAGATATTCTTTTGTTAATACTTAATCCCTTTTGAGCAAAACATAAAAATTACAGAGAAAATAAAATGTTATTTTACCTACATAATATATTAAACAGAAGTTAATCTTTACAATTTTTTAGCAGAAAACATCAAATCAAAACTTTTTTCATTTTCTTATTACTTATTATTACTAAAACAGTTGATAGTGTTTGTTTCTTTATTGCATTTTTATTTGGTATCGCTCTACTTAATATAATTGTATTCTATTAAGTTAAAATATACCATTCCAGCGAAGATGTTGGATATTTATTTATTTCATTGTTTTTTAAGGTGAGCCCTGAGTTGCGTGCCGGAAAAAAGTCGTTGGCGTGCCACGTTTGGCACGCGTGCCAAGGGTTCCCCACCTCTGCCCTAAGCTATAGCTTGTACGTGAATCTGGCTCTGGTCACGAGGTATCACCGACATGTCTTATTCTCTTCAGATGGCTTTGGAAGCTGGATTAGAACTGGCCCAAGTGAGGGACGCTTTGAGAGAAAGATTGACGGAGCACGATATGCCTTTCGACTCGTGCGATGATCTTGTGATGCACATCATTGAAGCGCAAGAGCTGGCCGCAGAGGTTGTTGACGTACCGGATCCCGTCGAATTGGAAGAACCGGAAACCGGGTGAGTAAGGGTTAGGCCTTCTAAGGGCCAATGTTTAAGGTGGCCACATTCACAGAAGAGAAAAATCTGATGTGGCCGGCACATGACTTTCTCCATATTTGGGGTATAGATATTTAAATTATTACGAATAGCATTATAAGGCAAAATTATTATTTTGTATCGTAAAAGAATACAGTCGTCCTTATTGCCATAAATTATTACTTTCTCATACGAAGTATCGTGAAAGTATTGTTTTCGCGAAAAAATTCCACCTCGAGAATTTTACGGAAAGATACGTTTTAGGTGTCGCTGAATCCGAAAAAGTGGTTTTTGCAATGCCGTCTGTCTGTTACTGGCTCTGGAGCCTAGATGGTACAGCGAAAATGAATGAAATCTTGTACTTAGGCATTTTATCATACGGAACAGAGTATACGTAGAAGTGGTTGACGTTGCTCAATAATTAAGAGTAGTTTATTCTACGCATTTTTAACAACAGTCCGATTTTCTCAAAAACGGCTCTAACGATTTTGATCAAATTTCGTACAGTTACTTGAGTTTACGTCTTCAATAATACTGTATAGTTCATATTTCTCAAAAAATGAATATAAGGCTAGTTTATTCCGGGGATCGAACCCGGGTCTCCCACATGCTGGGCAGGTGCTCCAACCACTAAGCTGTCAACCCAGACTAAATCTCCAATCTCGAATTGGGGTATTTATGTTGAAGAAAGAGCTAACTCAGTTAGTGGCAGGGTTGTTAAACGAAACCGAACCTAAAAAATAGTTTCAGTTCGGAACAAAACTATATCTTTTCTCTTGCCGTTTAGTTTCGGTTCGTAATGAAACTGTATGTTCCGTGATGGGTTTAGTTCCATTTCGGAACAGAATTGTTTAGTCCGAACGAAAAATTTCGTTCCGGAACGGTTCCTTTTCTTGAAGGGGTTCGGGTTCAAGTTGAGAGTTATTGGAAGATACCTGTTCAGTAGTTTCGTTCCAAGCAAACTGCACCATTATTCTGGTCGTGGGGCGGAGAAGAGAGCGAGGTACTCGCATAGAGTAGAAGCCCACAAATCATAGGGGCATTCTGCTCTTTTTGCGGTCTGGGTCGCAAGGGCTTTTGAGTGGCCGGTGTAGCTCGGTGTCCGCTGTACGCAGCTGAGTGCCCCTTATAGTGATAACGCCATACCGGTATCACCAGCAATTATCACAGCTGGAGGAAGGGGAGGGTGTAGGAATAGTTGTATGCATGGCAAAGAGGGGAAGGGAGCGAAGGGTAGGAGGTGCAGGCAGGAGGGCGTAGTTCGCTTCACTTCTTATTTCTGCAAACAAAGTTAAAGGTGCAACATGAGTGTGAAGGAAGGTGATGAAGGAGGAAGCAGAAGGAATGGCCGGCCTGCCCACGACTTCATCCTGAAGTATTTCTATTTCAACCCAGACACGAAGAAATCAAAATGCATTATCGGGCAGTCTATTGAATACGTCACGGTATTCTCGTTTTGCCCAAACGAAGGGCACTCTACATCTTCCTGGTGATGATATTAGGAACTAAGATCCCCCTCCTATACCCGACCTCCCCTCTCGCGTACCCCTCTCGACCTCTCCTCTCGCCGTTAGACGCGAGTAAAAACCGTTGAAAACTGGCTGGAACCAAAGCTGGATCGGTGTAGAAGGAGCCGGAACGAAACTATTTCATGTGCGAACCCGATCCGGAACGGTTCAGTATCGTTCCGAAGATTTTGTTCCACTTTTGTTCCGGTTCCGCTTTCGTTCCACTACTATGGTTCCTTTTTCGGTTTGGTTCCTGCGAACCTTTCCTTGAACCGGCACCTATTTGGAACCGTTCCTTTTCAGTGGGTTCAGTTTCGTTTAACAACCCTGGTTAGTGGTTAGAGCACCTGCCCGGCATGTGGGAGACCCAGGTTTGATTCCCGGTCACGTTCAGAATTTTCTCCTTCTCAATCTTTCCATTACCAATGACGTTTTTAAGATATTTGACAGAAACCGAAAAACACGATTAATTATTAATTCCTTAACGATAACTGCTATGGAAAATTGCTTCAAATGAAAGTTGTAGGAAATTACATTATAACTTTTGTATCGAATTGTATATACAATAATGATGTTTTAACGGAGATATTTCACCAAAACTGAATCGGGTTTCGAATAAACCTCGACTTCTGGTTAACCGTTATTGTCCAAAAACTAATCAGCTCTTTTTACTCATACCAAAGTGTTATATATGTAATTTGGTAATGATATGGCACGTACTTCTTGAGTTAGAGCGCCCACAATCACAGACACACACACAGACATCATTCCAAAAATATTCTAAACGTGTTCTAGGGACCTCAAAACATATAATTCCATTGAAATCTTGAAGTAAATTTTTTTCATGAAAACAATACTTTCTCTATACCACATACATGGAGAAAGTAAAAAAATTGCCTGCGGTACTAAAATAAATAAAATTTAACAATGAAAATTATTTATATTATTGTATTACTAACCCTTTATAATTCATATTGTTTACTTTCTGAGTTTTGATGGCAACAACGACAATTATATTCATTATTGTAGGCAGTAAAATTTTGTGGGGTCGTAATGGAAAAGTACCAATGCTTTTTAAAGGGGAACTGATGTCACATGCTATACCAGTGGTTCTCAACCGGTGTGCGGCAAGGAAGGAACTAATGTGCCACACATTTCGAAGATATTTAATTTTTAAATAATGTATGTATTTAATGTACAATAAAATTATACAATTATTGCTCTACCAATCGTAACAATCTAATATAACTGCGACTTTTACTTGTTACGCTAGTTTTTAGGTGCATTTCACTTACAGCGTGAGCGCCTATTATCGTCGGTCCGTCTGTCCGTCCGCATGTTCGTTCTCGGCTTCTACTGAACGGATTTTCATGAAATTTGATATTAAGGACTTCCAATCAAATATAAGAAGAAAATCGCAAAAATGAATCACGTACTCCAATCAGGGGTACCACTTTACCGGGGACAAAAAATTAAATTTTCGTCATATCTCGCAAAGTATTGCTCATATCAAAATATTTTTCAAATAAAAGTTGTAGAACAAATAAATTAGAGTATTTCTTTTCCTATACATTTTTATCGTAGGAGTAGCCGTTATCGAGAAAATCAAACAAGAAAGTCTTATATCAAGTTGAACTTAGAAAATTTCTTGCATGGTTACTTCATTGTTGCTAACATAAACAATCTCCCAAACAAACGTTTAATTTCCTTACGTGTGCATGTAATATTATTAAATAGGAATAAAATGGATTATTTATGATGAAGAAAAGGACTTTAAAACGCTATTTCCCTTAAGTACAGGTATATAATGGCATTCTAATACTCCATTGCTCGAAACGCGCCCATTTGTGATACGTTGTACACTTTCATAACTTGTTATCTTTAAAAATGAGTATTTACGCAGTGAAATTAATTAGGGTTGGTTTGGTGTGCCGCGATGTTCTTTAGCATGCGTGAAAGTGTGCCATGGAGCATAAAAAGGTTGAGAAACACTGTGCTATACCATTAGCAATGCCGGATAATTTTGCTAACGTTTGGTAACATTGTTTTTCCTTTCTCTTACAACAGCAAGCAGGAGAAGGTAGACGAAGAAGATACAAGGCTATGCAAGGTGTGCTTTGAAGAAGAAATAAAGACTGTGTTCCTGCCGTGCCATCACATAATGTGCTGCTCAACCTGCGGGGAACAGATAGAAACGTGTCCTTTGTGCAGGCAGCCCATCAGAGAGAGGATGAACATATATTTCGGATGAAAGAAGAAACTCTTCTTTGCATTTTACGTCACGCGCCGTATATGCCCGAATATAAGACGAGGTTTCGTTCCGGTTTTTATGACCGAAAAATCACTAGTCGTCTTATAATCGCGCGGTGCGTAATAGTTTGACTGACGGAGGAGCAGAAGTCAGGGATAGGTAGAGATGGGAAGAATCGAATAGCTGTAATCGAAATACAGGCAGACCTCGTCTTTCGCGGCTTTATCTTTCGAGTGTTTCGATCTTTCGCGGTTCCGCGTTTGCGACCAGTTTTGTCTTTCACGGTCGTATGTTTCACTCTTTCTGAAAAAATCACGGAAAAGGCTGCGCAAAATTTTCTATATATATGGAATGAATCGCGTTTTCCTTGCATTTTCTCATAGTCAGGCCTGAAAAATGTTGTTACGGTATTCTGATATGTAAAAATATTTACGTAATTTAAAAAAATCGATACGTGTATCTATTTTTTAAAACTATATATATATAAGACACGTGTACGTGTTTTATATATACTTTTAAATATATTTAGGATGCAACCCTCCCACACTTTTGTGTCCCTTCGCATGTGAAAAGTTTCAGAATTTAAGCTGGCATCAATGTTCAGGAGCCTTCTGTCTTTATTACGAGAGGGAAGTCCCGAGGGAAAATTACTGCACTCTTGACCCTTCCGATTCAGGATCATTGGGTTATTTGCTCAGGTTTGACGTAGTTCAAACGCTTAAGCTTCGCGTTTTGCGCATCATTTATTATTGGTGGAGTTTCGCAGAGGTTTTCAGGAATGTAACCCCAAGAAAGATGCGGTCTGCCGTATTTGGGGAAGTTAGGCAACCTCCGTTAATTTTTTTTCTCGATTCTACTACGGAACTTAAATAAGACTTTATTTTCTGATACTTTTTTCGTCTTCTTTTAACTTGTTTAAGTCTCACTTTCATTGAAGTTAATTTTTCCATCTCTTTCTCTATTTTACTGCGGTCGCCAATACATACGACAAATGATCCGTTTTTGCTAGGATGGGAACCAAACCCTGTATTTCCCATTGCCTTAATTACTTCTCCTTCGCGATTTCGTCTTTTGCGGTGTTTTCAGGAACGTAACCCCCCATGAAAGACGAGGTCTGCCTGTATTCGATTCTTAAAATCATTCGAAACAATCGATTATTAAAAGTATTAGTAGAAAATAAATCGATTCAAATGAATACAAATACTCTTTTGAATTTTATTATATTTATGCATTTTGCTTCATTTGGTAATTTATTAAAAGTGTTGGCATGGCTGACAGATAGCGTCACTATGCTGTCGCATAGTGGCACTATCTGAATGTTTGTTCGTCAGCTGATGTACGAAAGTCGAACGTACGAAAGTCGAGGACTGCCTGTAGTTGTAGTAGGTTGAATGGGCGAAAGATTTTGCACCAACATATGTAATTTGGTCCTGTCACGATATCATAGTGTGTTGACAGCAGACAAAGTGAACCATCTATGACTGTAGTAAATTCCATGTGAATTAAAGTCTTTGTGATTGTTAACTGTCCAGTTTTACATAAAAATATGGGTGAACATGTTGAGAAGAGAGGTCCTACACCTTCACAAATATCGAAATCACTGCGTAATAGTTATGATTCAAATTTTAAACTTTCAGTGGCGAAATATGCTGATGAAACTAACAATTGTGCAGCAGCAAGAAGGTTTGGTGTCACCGAGGCAAATGTGCGGCGGTGGAAAAAAATCGCAGGAAATGCTAAAGTGTGCAAGTTCAAATTGAAAAGCATTTCGTGGGTCTAAGGAAGGACGTTATAAAAATTTAGAGGAACAGTTAATAACATTTGTGCCAAATATTTGTTCCAAAATATTCCAATCAAAATTATTTCAATTGGTTCAATGTTCATTACTCAATGGTATAATAAACCTCTGTCATTGTGTGCATAATAAATTTTTTCCTTTCATTAGGAGATAAAAATGGGGGGGGTCGTCTTGTAATCAGAGTCGTCTTATATTCGGGTATATACGGTATATCCCCCCCCCTTGATATTAGTGCCACTAACGGCAATGGCCACATACGGAACTAACTAACGCCCGTCCGTCAGTCTGCATGTTCGTTCTCCGATGCTACCAATCGGTTTTTCTTGAAAGTTGATATTAAGGACTTACAATGAAAGGTAATAGAAAAATCGCATAAATGAATCACGTAAGCCAATCAGGGGTACCACTTTACTGGTGACAAAAAATGAACATTCTGTCATATCTCAAAGTATTTATCATATCAAAATATTTTTCAAATAAAACTTGTAGAAACAGTAACGTAGAGTATTTCTTTTCTTATACATTCTCATCGCAGGAGTAGCCGTTATCGAGAAAATCAAACAAGAATGTGATAATTGGAGTTGAACTTACAAATATCTTGCATGGTTACTTCTTCATTGTTGCTAACATAAACAATCTCACAAACACGTTTAATTTCCTTACGTGTGCATGAAATATTTTAAAATAGGAAGAAAATGGATTATTTGTGACGAAGGATTCAGATTCTGTCTTCAATAAAAAAACTTTGTTCTTTCCGTCATAGAACCATATAAGCCTCAAGTTCGTACCATGTTACTAAGTAATTTTAAAATTCAAATGAAAAAAAATCGGATGTGGCCAAAACATGACTTTCTCCAATAGTGTTACAGCCTTGATACAGGACTTAGGATGGGAATCACTAGCTGAGCGCCGATCACGCTCTAGGTTAAAACTTCTCAAAAGATTTAGAACGCATATATTCTCCAGCGATGTCGAAGAAATAATAAGAGCGCCAACTTATATTGGTAGAACGGACCATCCTCGTAAAATAAGAGAGATAACCTGTAGGACTGAGAGGTATAAAGGCTCGTTTTTCCCTAGAACGATAGCTGAGCAGAACAGAAGTTACGAAAGGAAATCAGCCGACGTAGAGTGATACTATACATTATTATGCGCTTTACCTTGGTGCTATTGCACCCCCTGCCACACACCATTGCGGTGGCTTGCAGGGTGAACTATAGATATAGATATTTGGGGTATAGATATTTAAATTTTTATAAATAGCATTATAAGGCAAAATTATTATTTCATATCGTAAAAGAATACAGTTGTCCTCATTGCCATAAATTATATTTTGAATATGCTTACAGAAATCACCGCTATTTGGTGGCGCTGTATACTGAAAATTTACGAATAAGTTAAATATCTCCGAAATGGATGATTCTATGAAAATTTGTTTCAAACAAAACTTGAAAGAAATATTATTCTATACAACTTTGGTCCTCACCAAGATTACCAATAACGACGTTTTTAAGGAGATAGTTGATGGAGACATTTGCCGCACGCTAAATTAAGTCAATTAATTGCAGCAACCTTTAAACAGCACCAAATTTATTAAAAAATATAGATTTGAACATAACATATACAAAATTTTACAGTATGTAAAACACTATGCTATAGAGTATATATTAAAGTGTACAATATACGCAATGTCAATCATTTTATCAATCAGTTCTTGATAGTTTGTAAAAATGTAATATTTATGGAAAGTCTATACATGAGCCACATTTTGCCATTTAAAAATCCTTAATTAAATTTCTTATATCGTTCATAAATAATGCAAAAAGATTTACGAACAAAAATTGTTAAATTCACATTGAAAAGAGTACAATACAAGCACAACATTCTTACTGTTTAATGAGGTAAATAGTTAATGGCATACATATCTTAAAATTGTATACAAAACACAAGTTTTCGTAAAGGTAAGTGGAGGCAACATTTATTTGGGAACAGATAGTTAAATTATGAATAAATGTTATCTACAAAAGAATGTCAACTGCTGTTGAATAATTAAACCCGACATAAAAATCAAAATTTACAATAAAAACCAAGAAAAAATTTGGGTGTTAATTCTTTAAGTACTTGTGAATTGCCTATTATTAAGCAATTCTATATTTCCCATACAAAATGACATTCTTATTAACAGGATTTAAATTTTAAACAATTTATTGGATACGTATTTTGAACCTATAACACTTTTAAATGATCGCCTCAAAACGTGCTTCCAGAATTTTTTACCTTTTTTCTTTATATTTTTTTTTTTCAACTATCAGTATTCATATTGATTTTATTTGGGACGGTTTGACTTTCCACATCTCTCCTAAGATAAAGACCAACTTGCTTATTCGCCTAAAATTTCATTCACCGTCTTTCCAGACTTGTTTCGCGCTTCCATCAATTTCAAAAAGGTAGAATCTGACGCCACATCCTTCACAACTTTCAAAATCTCTTTGCAGTAAATTTTCCCGCGCAATGCAGCTAAATGCAAGAACGTATTTCCATCCATGTCCACACGCAACAGGAAATCCTCGAACGAACTGTCCTCCAGCATGCCCGCTACGTAACGCAAGTTACCCGCCATACTTTCAGCATCCAATCGATTCAAAACCGACAAATGTATGCAGGTGTATCCCACAACGTCAACTTTTGCTACCAATTCCTTTAGTTTTTCTTTATCCATGTAATTCTCCAGAAAACTGAGATCTTTGAAGGAAACCCTAGCGTGGTAAACGGTGCTGTCGTCGTCGCCTTGACACATTACAAACTCCACCAATCCTTCCTTGTCCGTAAAGCTCTGGGCGATCTTCAAAACTTCCTCTAAAATCCTCACGTCTTCGTTAAGGGCTGCGTAGTGCAACACATTCTCCTCCAACGTGTTACGGGAGAGGATTATTTCTTTCAGTAAATCGCCTCTTCCGACGTCCCTCAGCTGTTCTATTATATCCAAGACTTCGTCCAACTCCTCGTCAATGGTCGCGTGAAGTAAGAAATTCGTACCTACATCGTCCAGTTCCTCGAAGATTTTGATGCGAGACCGTTCTTCCAGGTTAGATTTAATTTCCCTCATCATCTCTGCGGTGGTGTGCGCTTCGGAAAGCACGCAACATGCCATGAAACTGTCTTCCCACGGATCCCTGCGCGTCAGCTGTTCCAGGAGCGTTTCCTCTTTCAGGATTTCTTTCGCGAATTTTAACACCATACCGAAAACTTTAGGGTCTCTGTTTAAAGGAGGACGGTGAAATATATTCTCTTTAGGTGTCCCGAGGAGCTTCAGCAGTTCTTGAACACCGTAAGGTTCCTTAACGCATTCAAACAATCTGTCGACCGCTTTCTGGTCATTTTGCAGGGATGACATCAACGGCAACTCTGGGCTATTTTGATAAGCTTTGATACAAAGTATTCTCTTAAGGAAGAACAAAACGTCGGATATGTTGTCTTCCGTGGTGTGAGAAATCAAAAGGTTAAGATTTCCTTCTATGACTCGGTCGAATACTTTGACCACTGCTGTGCTGCTGAGACAAATGCTAAGCAGAGCAAAAGCTTCGATTATCCTAACGTCGTGGATGAAACCGAGCATTGTTTCGACCACTCTGTCGATAAATTCATCCCTCGCATCCCTGAGCGATACATTTTCGAATGCATGTATAACGTATCGCCATACGTGAGCGCATCTTGCAAAATCTTCGACGCCTGCACCGGCGAGGAATTTGCCAAAAACCCGCACCACGTCGAAATCCTTAATCAATCTCTTTGAGAAGGCAATCTCTGCCTGCTCTTTCTTAAACATACTGTCCAAAAACTGCCTCGTGACAGCAAACCTGGACTCCAGGAATACATTTTCCAGCGTTGCTTTATCCAGTTGAGTTTTTCCCGTCAGCCCTACGCTGAAAAAATATTCGCCAAATGTGCGATGCGTGAAAGTCAAACAGTTCTTCATGTTGGTTAAAATCCCTAATCCCTTCGCAAAATTATAACCCGAAGAAACCTCGTGATAACGTGATCCCTGAACCATCAGATCGACTGCTACTTTTCTGTGGAATTCTACAATCTCTACTTCTTCCTCGGGGTCATCGGTTACCTGCAAAATCTTCACCCTGACGTAGTCCCAATATAGATCGTGAATATAGCGACAAGAATAAGTTTTCAGGTTTTCGCTGTAGGTCAACTCGGCCAGAACGAAGAGATGCAACGGGGATCTCGTTAGCAGGCTTCTGTCGTCCTCGAAGACGTTCCTAAGAAGATTGCGAGCGTGTAGGGTGAAGTCAATCCGGTCTATTTCCACGTCTTTGCATCTTCTCTCATCGTTTAAACTCTCGAGCGAGTTGACGATTTCAGAATCGCGGTGGAGACGCTTCAACTCGGAAAGAATCGATCGCAACTTCTCGTGAATCTTGTCCGTCGCTTTTTCTTTTCCAAATATAGACGGTTCCTTTCCTTCAGATTTCAAATTCTCTTTCCAGAAACTGTCCAAGAATGTCACTTGGTCTTCGCTGTTTAAGAGTTCCAGGGTGTACGAAAAAGCACTCAATCCGATTTCCAGCTCTGCTCTTTCGTCGCTTCTCGTCGTTATCCAGATCTGTGTGCCAGGATAGTTCATAAGAACCGGAAAATGTTGCAATAGTGTGGTCCTGAGCGAAGGTCTGGCTTCGTCGAAACCGTCCCAGAATATCTTCTTTTTCCCGGGGCCGTTTAGGAAATGCACGAACAGACGAATCTCTAGATCGGTTTTCATGCCTAACATCTCGGCGAGAACGGCTTCGATTCCGTCTGCAGATCTTTCTTCGTCGGCGTTCGCCAGGTCTATCCTTCCGACCCAACAGTTCGGCTCTTTATCCTTGATTTTTTTAATCAAACTGGTTACTGAGGTGGATTTTCCCGTCCCCGGATCGTCCGATATCAGAACGACCCGCTCTTCGCGACAATCTGTTTCTTCGATCAGCTTCGTTTCGCTCGAGACTTCCACCTCGCGATGCGCGTTCAACGCCACGACGTTGCCCCTCGAACGTCTCAAGTGTAATTCGCCTTTCCGATAATGAAACCACAATGCAGACAAGTTCGGGCATTCGTTCCTGAGGCTCTTTTCGAATATCTCATCGGCCTCTGATTCATTATCTGTCAAAAAAACATCTTTGACCTTGAGTACTTCGTCCTCGGAGCCTTTGATCCACTGTATTCTTGATTCTTTGACACCCAACGCTTCGACATCGTTCCTGTCTTTACAACCAGTGACCAAGAACAAATATGTACGTGTGTCGAAGATGGTTCTCTTATAAATTTCTTTCGAGAAGGATCTTTCAATGTAGTAATTCTCGTTATAACCTCGAGATATACAATGTATACCGTCTTCAAAGACGAAACCGTCTTCGTCCATCAACCGAGCCAACTCTTCCGGCCTTACCAATTGGGAAAGTAGTTTTTCCTCGATAGCTTCCTTCAGTTTGAATCCTTCGCGACCAAATCTCACAACTTTTTCCATGAGAGAAAGCTTAAACGGGGTGGACAACTCCTTCCAGTGGTAGTGGAGGACTCTCTCCGCACTGAAATTCGCTCGTTTGCATTTGTCACTGACGATTAAAATCCCTTTCTTTTTTACCGCCCGCAGGTTTTCCTCGAACAGATTCGACTGTCTCGTGAAATCGAAACTCTCGTCTCCCGTGACCAAAACTATGCAATCGCAGGAGTCGTCCGCGAAAGGTTTTCGCGCGAGCTCGTGCGAGTTGAGGTAGCAACCGTAATCGAACACGGCAAATCGTCCTCTGCGGGTCCTGTTCAATTCTCGGTAAACGTGCCAGGAGCACAGTTTGGTGCTGGAGGTGACCAACTGAGTAAGGCACCCATGAAAGGAGCTGTAATAATCCAAACTCCTCGCTGGTTCTTCGAGCGGGTACAAAGATATTTTAAATTCTAACTTGCAATCGTGATCAAATTCAAAGCCGTCCTCTTTCACGGCCATTTTTACGATGTCCTCAATTCGTCGAAGCTGATTCTGTGGACCTCAGTTTACCGTACACAGTGAAATCTCATTATAACTTACTTCGCAATTATGTATGTTTCAAATTAACGTACTTTTTTTTAATCCCTGTCAATTTCCCCGTATGAATATTTCAAAATAAAGTACTTCAACTTAATTTTCAATACTACATATGAAATTCAGAGGTCCCGAAAAAAGATTTTTGTGGTCTGAACGTATGCTTTCATCCGTAAATGACTCAACTGTAACCAATTCTAGCTCATTCAAGTCGTTTACACCAATTTTGAAGGCATATTTTGTCCTTAGTACGAAAAGACCTGCAGAATTCCGCCAAAATCACAAAAGAAGTAATTCTCCGAGCTGAAAAATGTGGAACCGACGATCAGTTATCCCCGTCGTTATTTTCACAATAACATTGACGTAAAATATTAAGTTATAGGAAATATATCTCTTGTTAGACTCATTATCGCCAGTTTCGGTTTGCGCCTGACCTGTGGGAATGCCACTGAGATACTTCCAGAGACAATACTGTCCTCCTTATGGGTATATTCCGTATACCGTACATTCAGTACAAAGTATAAAAATTCATGTTCCGTAGAGATGTGTTGTATCGAGATTTTACTGTATACTCGTAACACGCCCTCGCGTATGAACGCACACCCCTACCTTCCGCCAAAAAAAGCCCAACTTTTTCTTATACCCCATGTATAACGCACACCCTTGATTTTTGTGTGGTGTAAGAACAAAATTATATAGTCACGTTAAGTATTAGCTAGACTACGTACCATAAATAAATACGTTAATGCGTTAAATTATCGCCAGTTAACAATTTTAAAACGCTTGGACTTGTCCTTAAGTGTTACGTTCAGTAAGTTCCACATTACGTCTCAGAGAGACGCCATCGATAATGGAAGCGATTCAGTTGAGATGGCGACACGTCCATACAATAATCTGGCCAAACTGATGCTGCGTAGAAAACCTTTTAAATCAGACAAACTCCATCTATAAAATGGACAAGAGTTTTGATTTATGGTGGGTTTTGGTTCATTGTTTCCTATCTCATTCTAAAACTGTTTAATAGCAGGAATAACTGAAATTTAACGTTACGTTACGTTGTTAATTGTACATACTATAATCATTAGCTAAAAGTTATTCCAATTTGCTTATTCTATGCTTTTTTGTTTTCGACGAGAGCTTTGCGGGATCTCTACCTGGCAATTTTGCAAAGATTACAGCAATCAGCTGACGAGCTAGTGAAATGTAGAATATTTGGAGAGGATGGAATTAATACCGTACAGAATTAATTAGGTGTTCCATACTATAATTAATATATGTATAACCTGGGTTATCGAAAATTAGTGTGGTTAATTCACCCAAAAAGCAAGAATCTGGCGCGAGGTAGTTTCGCTTTAATTTCCAATTTTTAAGCGCGCAAAAGCGTCACCCGTGCGTTACGCACACACCCTCACTTCGTGGCCTAAAAATTTGCTCTTCAAACTGCACGTTATACTCATATATATAGGGTAGTTTTACGATGATTTTCGTCGAGTTCCCACCTGTCTGGGAATAGAGTCATATGTTCAACGACACTTAATCGTCACTGTCTTACAGGAGAGTCTTAAGAGGAGTTGGTTCCGTCACTGCTAGCTCAAACTTTTCCTGCAAATTGTCTCCTGTGAAGCAGACTGTCGCCGGTGCTGCTAAATTCACTTAAATGGGATGTCGGTGTACGCCTTTCCGGCAACTGAAACGATGCATGTATTTTTAAGAATTTTTTCATATATGTATTCGCTTTGTCTGTCTGTGCGGGTAATAACTCAGAAACAGTTCAACCTAGAGAAACCAAATTTTCAGGATAAGTTTACAACAGTCGAACCTCGATAACCATCCCTATTAGGGTCACCAACTGGGTCATTTTGACCCGGAGACTCTGGGTGAAGCAATGTTTCTCAGTGTCAATAGCAGAACTACAGATTTTCTCCTTACACAAACATACCAAAAGCCACAGAGCATTTGCTTATAAAATGTTGATTTTAATGAAGAAATTCACATTTTGCGTGTTTTTTCTTTGAAATGAACAATAAGTGGTATCTTGGATGAAATATAACATTTCTTTGGGACCCATAGGTCACCCTCGTCGTAATATTTTAATTATCAATCGCATTTCCTCGAATTTCGAGTAAAGAATGCCGTTTTCACAGTTTTAAATAAATATAACTTGATGCAAATTTTAACCCCTGAAAAAAATTCTCCTAGATAATTGCTTTAATACATTTTGGTCTCGCAAAGAGGTGAGAATAACGCATTTACTTACACTACTTATTCATAACGAAATAGATAATATTTCAGTTGACAATGTATTGATATAATTTACAATAATTTTAATAAGCAACTTGTGGATAACAGAAAACCCATAAAAAGAGAAAAAATAAACGGTTTCCTCCATAAATCACATGACTTCTTCCATATTTGGGGTATAGATATTTAAATTATTACGATTATCATTATAAGGCAAAATTATTATTTCCTATCCTAAAAGAATACAGTCGTCCTTATTGCCGTAAATTATATTCTGAATATGTTTACAGGATTCACCGCTAGATGGTGGCGCTGTATACTGGATATTTATGAATAAATTAATTATCTACTAAATGGAAGATTCTACGAAAATTTGTTTCAAACAAAACTTGGAAGAAATATTATTCTCTACAACTTTGGTCCTCACGAAGATTTCCAATAACGATGTTTTTAAGGAGATATTTGACAGAAACTGAAAACACATTATTTATAAATAATTCCTAAACAATAACTGCTATGGAAAATTGTTTCAAATGAAAGTTGTTGGAAATTACAGTCTCTATAACCTTTGTATCGAATTGTACATACAATAATGATGTTTTAACGGAGATATTTCACCAAAACTGAATCGGGTTTCGAATAAACCTCGACTTCCAGTTAACTGGTATTGTCCAAAAACTAATCAGCTGTTTGTTTTTCCATATACTTGCATGTTATAATCAGGGGATATATTGACTCCCCTCACGTTCTATAAAGATAAAATATTACTAATATGTTAATACAAAAATATTAAATTATGAACAAATTAAATATTATTTTAAATGTATAACTTATTTTTTGCACTAAAAAGGAAAAAATAAATTTTTGTTTTGAACTTCAAAGGTAGATGTATGCAATATGTTTTGCAGATGGCCCGGTCCAGGTCGCTCGACAACATACCTACATACATCTATCTATACATATATTTATCACAGTGAAATTAATATAAAAGTTATTAAAAAGCGCAAAATTTCATCCATCCTTTCCTACAAATCATCATAGAGATCCTTAGCCTTTGCTCTAATCATGGTCTCACTAATAGGAATGGTTCTGACACCGATCATCTACCCAAAGTTTTAAAAGTTTTCCATTTTAGGAATCGCAACACCGCGCCTAGGACTGTTTATTGTTGTTATCAAATTACGTGAATTTATCACATCCTCTAGAATTTACTCCTGTTTCACATAAGTGCTAATAGTTGAACGACACATTCCCAACGATCGTGCGATTTCAGTATGGCTTTGACCTTTCTCAACACGCTTTAAAATTTCTAATTTCAATTCACAACTATGAGTCTTATGCTCTCTTTTATTTGATTCACTTGCATTATCACTATTACATTTCCTTTTAGATGCCATGTCAAGTGATAAATTTATAAATAAATCAAAATAAATAAATTTAATTGAAAGATTAACAGAAAAAAGAGTGAAATCAGCACAAATTCAAACAGAGCAGAAATACCGTATCTGCCCGAATACAAGCCGATGTTTTTTGTCAAAATCTATCATGAAAAAATCATCCCTCGGCTTAAATGCGAGTCCGAGGAAAATTTGGGTTATGGTTAAATCTCGAAGTCTCTCATTGCCTTCGTTTTCAAATGATAGTACTATATTTTTTGTAAAGTAAATATTTGACCTACGATGAATATATATAAAAATATCTTGGCGAGATCGCTTGCATAAATTGACGATTACAGAAAATGCGTTGACAGCTTTGAACGCTCAACTGTTTCAATTTCGGTAAATTTTACATGGTACGTGTATAATTATAAAAATGCAGTTTATTAAGGCAATGTATATGCTAATTTCATTGGAAATAGACTTGGATGAAAAAATATCTTAGCGAAATCGCTTGCATAAATTGACCAATACGCAAAATGCGTTGACGGCTTTAAACGCTCAACTGTTTGAATTTCGGTAAAACTTTACATGGAACATGTATAATTATAAAAATGCAGTTTCTTAAGGCAATGTATATGCTAATTTCATTGGAAATAGACTTGGATGAAACAACTAAACCATTTCCCGCACATTTCTTCGATCACAAATAATGTATTCTAAGATGTGCATGAATGCCCGGCACACTTCAGCATAAAATCTACGAAATTTACGTTTTTGCCAAAAAATTGTGGAAATTTTTGGGGGGTCGGCTTAAATCCGGGGTCGGGCAGATACGGTAGCTATGTCTACACTGAAACTAAACCTCGCGTGGTTGGTCGTGACGAAAATTACTTCGCGTAAACTAGTTCCAAATTCGACGAGTCGAATAAGCAGGTTTCGACGGGTCGAAATCTCGAATTTGTCAAATCTCGAACTGTGGAATCTCTGGATTCACCTGTATTTGAAATTTTGTACTGAAATGACGAATACGTTTTGAGTTAGAGCATCCACAAAATTCCTATCACGTACAGACATCACTGAGAAAATGGTCAAACCGTGTATTTCCGTCGAAATCTCGAATTAGACTTTTTTCATGAATAGAATGCTACGTATATGGAGAAAGTGAAAACGTTTCAAACATAAGTTGGAGAGAATTACATTGTCTACAACTTCGATAATAGCGAACATTTACATAAACTGTATAATATAGGATATATTTGTAACGAACTGAAAAATAACAAGGCTAAATCTTCACTTCCGGTTGACCAGTTTCACCCAAAATATAATTAGATATTCATTTACTAATAAATACCTTAAGTATAAAGTTTTGTGATTACCTGATTAATAGTTTTTGAGTTTTTTATATTTATTATTTTGTGTTGATGGCAATGTGATACTCCAGTCAGTGTCATTACAATAAATATTATTCTATTCTATTCATAAGAATATCACACTCTGAGCATATTTGGTACAAACAGTGCTAAAGTACATTTAGTCCAAAAAAAAACAGTAATAAATGTCATTCTCCACATATTTTATTTTAATATTTGGATCACTTATCTATAAAAAAGGATTTTGGTTCAAATTTATTGCACGAACTGGTAAGGAAACACAATTTAATAAAAATTTCAGTAATTATCTTTCATATATGAATTAAAATGGTCATTTCCCTCTTACATTCACCCCATGATAGGCTTAATGTAGTGCAGTTAACTAGATATTTACCATGTACGAGACTTTACAATAAATGAATGAATAAATCTACTGCAGATCAGTCTTACTAATTTCGAAAGTCGAATTATTATACAAAAGAGAATAAATTACAGAAAATTATAATAAAAATCACTTTGAGAAAATAGCTACATAAATAGGGACGTGGGATCAAAACCGAAAGCAACGCAAAACAATTTTGACTTATGTCCTTCAGATGTAATGACATTACTGAGAGGGACACCATAAATGCTTAATAAGTCAATTCTGAGCAGGTAGTGAGGGAGATTTCGCTCCCACATCATCAGTAGAGGGTTACGGATTTACATACAACATCATTAAATAACTTTGTAAACAGAAAATGTATTCCTTGAGGAAAGACGCAATCAACAGGTTTCCTTAAATTTTTATAGAAAAATAGAGAAATAAAAATACTAACCTTGTCACATTAACCGATAAAGGCTTTCATTCAACGTGGCACTTCTAAAAAATATGCTGTTAATATTAAATACTGATTATTCCTTTCGTTACTTCACAGATTTTCAAACATGCATCACACCCAAAACCACCAAATATTGTATCGACTATCGATTATTTTTATATCGCAAATGGCTGCCACCCTTCCCGATCCTAAATCTGGGTGTTTTCAAACTTTCGATTTCAAAAATAAGAATTTTCATTTTACCAGTTGATAAAAGCAGTTCGAGATATAGAATTTATCCACTTAATGAGATTTTTATTTTTGAGAGGGGTAAGAGAAAATTCAATTAGTCTAAATCTACCAGTTGGTAAAAGGTGGATAGAATTCTTTAAAAAGTCAGATTCCCCAGAGATTCTAGAAATTATAGTTTGTTTTATCTTATATGGAATCCATGGTCTGAAATAAAAACTTGTGGAGTGAGGAACGAAACACGTTAATAATATATTCTGTAAAAGCAGAGATTCAGAAAAGCTTCGATTTTGAAGAAACGCATCTACAGAGTTTGGATTTTTAACGCAAGCTTTTAGAAGTCGGAAATCAAACCAAAAATATGTTTAAATTCGGAATTTCTTTTCATTAAAGTCCGATTTGTTTTCGATAATATGATCTTTTATCTCTTATCAATTGCTATTAAATATGTTAATCTGATTTGCTTATTTATTTGTAACGGCAGAAAATTTAAGAATATTTATTTTAAAGATACTCCCGCTATTCCAAGTGAACTCGTCCCGACTTTTAAGTTTCAAACGTTGGCAACCTTGTTATTGCGCAAACTTCAGTATTGGCCGCCGTCATTTTAATACCTAAAAGTCTTCGTGACAAATTATATCATTTCAGTGCGCTAGAAGTATTGGATGGATTGCAAATTAAAGTTTCAATAAACTTCTGGGTCATGAAATAGAGAAATATTCTGCGATCGCTCAATCTACTGGAGTTTCCTGGGTCACGGGAGGAACAACGACAATTTTCTACGTGAATATGACTGAACACCCGTTTGTAGCTCCGACCAACATGTTTGAAGGTAAGAAATTTTGAAGTGGTATTTCACCTATCGCCTGCATATATTCACATTTATCATATATGTAATTAATTTGTGTATTAAGTATATTAAACATAGGTATATATGTGAGTATTTGGAAATATCCTAGATAAAGTATTTCAAAGATGTCGGCTTGCGAACGGCGCAAAAATTTCCCGCAAAATATTATTTTCCCGTAGGCGCAGGGCCGTAGATACGGTTTAGTAAAGGGGGGGGTGTTTAATGAAAGAAAATATTTTTCAAATATTAAATATTTTAGTACATTCCTATGTTATGACATTAAATTTTATTTAAATGAAAAAACGCCTTTTTTAAAAGAAATTTTTTTTCTCTAAATTACAAATTGTTTTTTTCTATTTTTTAAAGCAAATTTGGATATAATATCATCTACATTCAAGGGCGCACTGCGATGCACACTCATCAGTGCCAAACCTGTTAAACGTTCATCTCCCGTTGAATTCCTAAGCCAGGTTTTAAGACAGTCGAAAAACATCTTTCGGGGGTTGCCGTGGAACAGGGCAAGGTAGCAAGAGTCTTTAATAGTCTTTTCATGCTAGGAAAAAGCATATTATCGCAAACTGTGAACTCTATCGCCGTTTTTGGCACGTCATCTTCTGACAGCAAATTCCATTTACACTGCCATATTTCAAATTCTGCTTTAAGTCTTCCAAAGTCTTCACCATAAATTTCACAAGTTTGTTGGAATATTTCTGGCTTTGCATTTTTACATTTATTAGGAAGCAGTAGCTGCAGTTTAGCTATTAGTTTATCATGTGCTAAGAAACGATTCTTTAATTCAGTTAAAAAGTGATCAAGAAAAGGTATAAATAAATTACGTCGGTAATATTCATTAGCATCGCTTGATGGGGCATTTTCACGTTTCGATTGTCTTCCAACTATGGACTCTAGGTTTGATCATTTCACTTGCAACGTTGTGCAACATACTTTCTGCTGACAGATATATTTCATTGAACGAGTCTTCACTCTTCCTACGCATTGATTCTCGAGAAATGAGAATCTGAAATAACAACAATTTCTCGAGAAATCTCAAGCAGAATCTGTAAGGGGAGGCGTTTGACCCCTTAAACCCCCCCATATATACGGCCCTGCATAGGTGAGTGACTTAGCTACCATATTTTGAAGTTATTTATCAATAACAATGCTATTATTCCTTATTAAAAGGCGGGGAAAATAATACTTGACCAAACTAATGCATTACTGTGTATTTTTCAAAGGAATGTTCTAGTTGTATGACATCCGTGATGTGATGTACCAGCCGATGTCTCTGGAAGGTTCATTATTTGAAGAAAGACTGTACGAAGAGGGTGTGGCTGGACAAAGGAGGCCAAAAAAGTTTTTCCACTTCTTTGTGGATGTGTTAAACCATCGAAACATTGCCAAGGACTAGCTACGATAAAAATGTAAGTTAATCTTTTGAACGATTTAATTAATATTTGATGAAATCTCTCACGAATTATATCATTTCTTTTGAAGTGTTTCGCTCGCATGATTTTGTTGGAAGCTTGTGCCATTTTATATCTGTAATAGGCTATTTTATTTAATATATGCCTGAATTGTTATTGTAACTTATCTACCCCTTCCCCATAATTCTCTCTCCCTCCCTCTCTCTCCCTCCCTCTCTCTCCCTCCCTCTCTCTCTCTACCTCCCTCTCTCTCTCCCCCTCCGTTACCATCCCTCTCTCTCCCTCCCTATTTCATATTAAAAGCATTCAAAGCACGCTTATACACCCATAAGGATTGATATAACAATAGGATTTTGAGGTCTAACAATGTAATTGGTAGCCAAGGCGACATCCCGTTTTAAAATGGCAAGATTTCCACAAAATATCTAAAATAAACATTTAACATGAGCGGTTTTGAACTGTAGTTGGAAAAAGATGAACAGAATCAGAAACCTCGTAATTTTTTCTTCAACATGGTTCAGATCCGAAGATCATAGGTTCATTCCTTCTAATTTTAATTTCCAAAAAAATAAAAGCCTGCACACGCTGATAGATAGCACTACTATATTCTCCGGACAGACAAAAATCGTGTATTATTATTATTATAGATTTTAGTCTCCTGAAACTACTTGGAGCAGTTTCGCCCTATCAGTGTGCATCCAGGTCGTGCTAATTCAGTTTGAATTAAAACTCTTAAGTATGTACCAAATAGGTAATAGATAATGTTCCAATATCCTTGCGATTTGTAGAAAGGAGTCATCATAATTTTCTACCTATAATTTTAACTTATAACCCACTTATATAAGATGTGCAAGAAACTTCAATTACCGTATATACTCGTGTATAGTACGAGTTTTTACGACCAAATTTTTATTGCAGAAATTGGGGATCGTACTATACAAGAGGATTTAAAATTCATGTATCTTCATGGGCATTTTCGGTGAAGTTATGCCACCCGCAGGCATTCTAATGGTAGGCTAACCTTAACAGTGAGGTCCTTTATCGTTGTTATGTTGCTTCGTGAAGAGTAGAATCTTTTTCATATATACAGCTTCAAATTCACAAATACTTGATATAAGTGACGATTTATGGGCATTTCCTTTCTTGAATTTTATGTATGTACATCTTTGTTTGCGTCTTTTTACAAGGGATGGATTGGAACGAGTTGGACTAAAAAGTTGGATATCTTGGAAAAAAGAAATTACTTGTTAATATTCAACAGTCTTTATTGTTTCTTCAGTCACACACCGATCGGTTTCCACTACAAAGTCATTCTAAAGTGTTACTTCGGTTAGTAACACCATTAGAATGATTTTATAGTGGAAACCAGTCGGTGTGTGACTGAAGAAACAATAAAGACTGTTGAATATTAACAAGTAATTTCTTTTTATCCGTTATCCCTACCTATTAAATAGATGAGCGAGTGGAACCATTACGTACGCGGAACGTAATCAAGACATATTAGAATTGAAATGATTTTATTTCATGTTGTGCAATCATGATTCCTATCACTTTTTATTAAATGTTTTAGGAGTAAGATACTTAACTTATCCGAATTTTAGTGTACTCGCAAGAAATACTATTTACGACATTTACGGTCTATTCTATGGTGGTGTGGAAAATCAAGGTCGTTCGATATATCTCGCTTGTAACCATCGAGCTATCGAAACGAAATATATCGACCCCGGTAGAAAGCTGGGGTCGTACTATAAACGAGATATATGAAAAAATCAGGTTTGTTCACCAAAAAATCAGGAGTCGTACTATACATGGAGTCGGCATATACACGAGTATATACGGTAATATAGGAGAATATTATTCAACTTTTATAGGGCCACATAAATGATATTAGATTACAATTTTGAAGTCGTATATTTTTACTAAGGCTTAAAAGAGCAGAACCTTTATTTATAACTTTGAAGAGTACTTATTTTTTGTAATGTATTAATTATGATCATTAATAAAATAGGAATACCACGAATTAGAATAGTCACGAGGAGAGTATTCAAATTAGCGATATTTGAAAATAATTATTTCATTGAATTTTTTGTCCTACGAATCCAACTCGTAAATAAAAATATCAAGTAATCAAATTAATTGTAGTTATAATACAAATAAATGTGTTGGGATTTTGTTTTGAGAAAATATTTAGGAGCAATTCTTAAAAATGGAGGAGTACCTCCGAAAGATTAATTAATTTCAATACTTTATTCGTACGTATCAGTAATTACCCATGTTAGATTTGATTGTAGTCAACACAGACCAAGGAGACGCGGAATCAGATCCTTTCTCTCTTGGTTAATGTAGGTATTAGGGCGCGGTGTAACGAAAAATAAAGTTATTTCTCTAATGAGACAATCAAAAGCTAATGCACGAAGGGTCTAGATTTAAGATTTTCCGTATATACGTATATATGTATGTACATTTACATTATTCAATCCTTTTATATGCTTAAACTTACGTAATGCAGATATTGTGCAACCTTTTATGTTGCAGTATGTACATACATTTACACTTCTTATGATTTAAGATTATGTGTAATATCAATGCTCTCATTAGCTTTGAGAACAATTATTACATCGTGCCCCTCGAGTTTACGTGCATACTTAATTTTTGATCATTTATTTTTCATTCTGTTCATGTGCATATATCTTATTGTCTATATGTACAAGTATATATTCCGATGGTTCCGATGTGTTGTATGTACTGCTTTGTGCATATATGCTCATTTTTTTATACTTGGAGTATTTTGTTACCTTGATATGATATTATGTTTATCTATGTTTGTGTTATATATCATGCCAATGGTGTAACTGTTTATATGCTTGTATGAACTAACACAGTGGAGGTATTGCAGTATATACATACATTTTCACTTCTTGTGATTTAAAATTATCTGTCTAATAGTATCAATGTTCTCATTTGCTTTGAGAGCAAGTATTATGATTTTATATGCATTTTGTATGTACATGCACATGTGCCTGCATACATCATCTTTGTTGATTTATTGTTCGTTATGTTCATATACATTCATTTTTGTCTATGTAAAATAACATATTTTCATGGTTTACAGTATTGTCTATACTACCTCGTTTATGTTAAGCTTGTTTTTTATACTTATTGTACCACCGTTTTTTCTGTTTGTGTAATATCTGTTGATGGGTCATTTCCATCTACGTATATTTTTTTTACTTTTCCAAGTGTGATCTCTGTTGAAATGCTAATGTTTGAAATGAGATTTGGCAACTGTTTGTTTTTTTTATCTGGTACTACTCCGTAATGTAGCTGTGCCATCTTGCTGAGTGAATATCGGCAAATAATTTGTGATATTTTCGCAAAAACAAGTTTGCAATCTGCTTAAATGCTACGGTTAGAATAGTTTTCACTTAAAAATACGGCATTTACTTGATATGTGTATATCTAACGAAGCTTAAAGGAATATCGATAACCTACAATAATTTCGTTGTTATTTCATATTTATATTAAAAATTTTGCGATCATTTATATTAAGCATTTTACGAGGAATAAAAAAACCTGACATTTTAAACGCGCGCGGTTGGTGCGATAGTAGAGTCATCTACCGACGTCGGTTGTAAAATGAAACCCCCCCTCCCCACTAGTTAGTTGCATCCCCCTGACACAGACGGACGCGCTCCTAGCGGCAGATTATGGACGCACTCCGACGCTAACGTCACTTCCAACAGGCGGACAAAACAGAACTACCCGGAAGTAGACCCAAGGTTCGAAATGATTAATTAAGTGTATATATTAGATTATGCGTAATTCCTTAGTAAACGTGACGTAGTAGTAATTGAGTAGGGTTATTATATACATGTGTTGCCGCTTTTGTGCTGAATATATTCTCAGTCGTATTTAATATATATTTAGTCAATTATTCGTCAGCAGTTATGATGTAAAGTCAGTTTTACGAGAAAGCTGTAATCGCGGTATTTATTTACTTAAGGGTATTATTTAAAATTAATCCTTGAAACTAACGTGTGATTTAAATATCGAAGGGAGGGATGCAGCATATTTTTTATTTGAATATTAAAATTAGTACTTAACAATCGTCGTAGGAATTCGGGACGTCCGAAAGAACGAAGTTAATCTTTTCTACTGTATACGTTTGAATACTCGTCGAGTCTTAACACAAATTAGTTTTTAAGGTTAAAATTTAACATATTTTACCTTGGAAAGGAGTCGATTCGTATTGTCAGTTCTTGTAATTGCGTATAATTTGGCTGGTATTTAAAATTCGCGTCCCGTCCACATATTCGTGAAATTTCGACGCCATTTTGAGGAATGAACAATACATTAGTTAACAGTATAGCGGTTGCTTAAATAAATATCCTATTGTTGATCGAGTTTGTGTGAATGAGTGTTAGAAAATCAGTTTTATAGTTTAAAGTCGGTGATTTTTTGAAAATCTTCGAGGAAGTTTCCTGCGAAGGCTGAGTAAGTTTCTAATCTTTGACTAAAAACAATATTTTTAAACGAACACAATCATTCAAAGGTTTTAAAAACATAATTTTAAAGTTCTAGTAAATGAATGTTCCAGAGAGTAAAAATAGCTTGTGGCATTCAAAAGTTATGCAGTAAAATATTTAACAAGGAAATCATAAACAATATTAATTTCCACGAAGCTTTTATGTATCCAAAATCGTTTTTATTTTCTGGAACATTCAGAACCGTGAATTTTATATTTACGTTTTACCTGTTGGTTCATGTACGGTATTACATTTCCATATTGTAATTTAATTAATGTTAACATTGTTTAATAAATTTTATTTTAATACTTGATTCATCCATTACTGTTGTTTAATATGGGAAATTACCATCGTATTAATAACTTGGCCAAGTTTATTGTAATTTTTAATGCTTTTCGTTAATAAACAGTGAAGACACGAAATAATTATATTATTGATATAATTTTTGTTACTTAATGTTAAATTTTAATGTTATAATGCCATTATTGTTCAATTTTCGTGTTGTAATTTAATTAATGTTAAATTTTGTTCTTATTTAACTAATGTTAAAATTTAATGTGGTATATTCATTAATGTTAAATTTTAGTGTTGTGTATTTCTTAATATTACATTTCCATATTGTAATTTAATTAATGTTAAACAAAATGTAAAGTGAAGGCATTTTGTCACACCCAAGATACCGTAACTTCCAGGGTATAAGTCGACCTTTGAAACCTAAGAAATTTTTCCTAAAACGTAAGAGTTATTCGCCGAACATAAAATGTGAAGCTGAAATTGCAGATGAATAACATTGATATTTATCTTTCGGTGGTGGTGATCACTGTTTTGAATCAGCTGTTCCAGTGTTAACATTTTACGACATTTATTTTAGAAGATTTATAATAATTAATTTTAATACTGTATTTACTCACGTAATCCGTGTCCTCGTGTACCATGCACACCCCTATTTTTGCACCAGTTAGGGGAGAAAAAAATAAATTTGTGCTCTAATAAGTTGATGTCTACAGTGGCGGAAATTTATTAACCCTCCGTCGGGCGCAATATATCTGTGAGATACGGAGGGTGCAACACTGTTGATCTCTCAGCAGTGGGGCGGGCGACGTCTGTCCCCTCGTGACTACCTTCCTGTATAAAATTGTTACACTAGTCAGTGTCGGTTCGACCTTGATTGATTGTGCGCTTGCTCCGTATTCACAAAGTTTTACCTCACAGATACATTGCGCCCGTTTGTGCGACTTTTCCCCATGCTGTGTTCTTTTCATGTAATAATTTTATATTTATTTATTTATTTCAACGGGATTAAACCCATGGTACAATGAGTATCATATAGTCATAGTGTCCGGTATTACACAACTTACTTTGCTGAAAAAATACATTAAACAAAGCATTACTTCTTACACTTGTTAGTCATTATGCAATTAATGATCCTTTAACCTACTTCTTACTCCTTTAACATTACTTCTTACAGTTGTTAGTCATTATACAATTAATGATCCTTTAGAAATGTTTCTAAATACTATAATAAAATACAATAATATAATATGTTAGAGATGTTTCTAATTAAATCCACAATAATGAAATAATAGTAATATAAAATTATATACCAAAAAAAATAAGAAAAGATAAAATAAAATCCATAAGAAAAATATAAGAAATATAGTTATAAGAAAAAATAAAATGCAAGAGAAAGACAAAAAAAAAATTTTACCAACTATGTTATATCAGTACTTATTATCATGTTTACTGTTTAATAATATTAATTTTTCTCATTAGGTTTTTTATGTTTAAGTCAGTGTTTATTTTTAACCATATTTTGTATATGACAATCAGCATTTTGTCGTATTTTTTTCGTTCCGGTATAAAAATGAGAATATCGAGTTTAAGGGATTGAATTATGTCTGTGATCATAAATTTTGTTCCTAATAATAAACGCAACAGTGTTTTATTTGGATGTGATCGTTTATTATCCTCAAAAGAAACAGAAAGTAATAATTATCTCGGAGATACATTGCCCCCGATCGTGTTCCGCCAGCTATTGCACCCGACGGAGGGTTAAAAAAGATCAAAAAAGTGTTGGGATTCCCCATAGGTGTGTTCCCTCTAAGCTGCGCAGGCACGCAGCAATATTTGAAATGCCGCACAATAAATTTTTCAGGCGCGCGCGATTGTGTGCATCTTAGAATATATCGGAATGGAGCCGCGTCAATCCAATGCACGTCTGTGCACTAGCGTCACGTAGGCACGCATGGCGATATTCACTCCACCCATGGATGAAAAAAATTAAGAGGAAACTATGGTTCTCTCCCAGGTTAAAGGAACGTCAGGGGCTCACGATGAATTCCACGAATACAGTTACCAATGTATTCCGGCAAAAGGTGCAGGTAGTAAATTTTTAATGACAACCGCTTTTTTTGAGTAACTATAATAAACTCAAAACTCAGTTAAAAGGCACAGCTTTAATATTATAAAAATATTACGTCGTCTCAATGTTGAAGATGCACCAATGGCAGTATAAACTCCGCATTTAAACCCTAAACCAGCGGTTCTCAAAGATGTGTTGTATCGAGGTTTTACTGTATACTCGTGAGTAACACGCCCTCGCGTATAACGCACACCCATACCTTCTGCCAAAAAAAAACCAACTTTTTCTTATACCCCATGTATAATACACATCCTTGATTTTTGTGTGGTATAAGAACAAAATTATATAGTCATGTTAAGTATTAACTAGAGCAGTTGTGCTCAAAGCGGGGGGTGCACCTCCCTTGGGAGGCGCAGCAGGTTGTCAGGGGAGGCGCAAGATTCGCCTAGAATCTAAAGATAGAGCTTTTTAAACAATTTTTATTTAGTTAATTTGCTTCGGAAGACATTCTTATTTTATATTTTATACTCTACTATGTGTTTCCTCTTCTTTTATGCCTAATGCTACAACTTACCTTACAATCTTACATAGTCAGGGAGGCGCGAAGCAAAAAAGGTTTGAGAACCACCGCCCTAAACGTTTTTGGTCGTGTAGAGACGCGTAAACTTCGTAGAATTCTTTGTCGTTTGCGAGTATAAACGTAGACGCAAGCGTGTTGCAGTAAATTTACTATTGATACTCGTAATTTTTAAAACTTGGTCAGAAATCTTCATGTATGACACAGCCCCTTTTTTATCAACATTTTGGGAAATAAGTTGAGCGGGGTACACATTTGCAATATTTTATTGAATTTCACCACCGTAGAGATTGATTGTGATCACTAGGTACAGTTCATTTCAATAGTATCATTAGCCGTTGAGATCAATCGAATTATAGGAAACTTTATTTAGTGGGTCAAGCTTTCCAAGAATAACAGTTTCTTATTGGTCGAAATTAAAACATCTGTCACATGGAATGCTCAAGGCGAAGTGCATGGACTCTAAACAGTATTTACTAGTAAATGTGTGCTTGCATTCTGCAAGCATTTTCTCTCACCTTAAAGTGAAAATAAAAGCCGAAAAATAATTTTCAATGCATAAGTTCGCATCTCGGCTCCGAATTACGTGTTTTTCTGTTTTGAAAATATTGGGGTATAAACAACCCCTAAAATTTATAATTATAAAACATTTATAGGTTTTTATTATTTGTTACGAATACCTCACATTTATGCAAAATTTCATGTATATAGCACCTCTAGAAGTGCATTTATAAGAATTTCATTGTTTAAAATTTATGAATTTTTAACAGCCACAATATAAAACTTTCCTGAAATTTCAAATGTTATTTTCTACCGGAACATTATTTCCTAACTTGGTTAAAATTTTCAGCTTCCTGGCTCTAATTAAAGTACATAAACATTAGTCAATTTGTTAAACATTTGAGAATTTATTACGGCCGAACGAATAAAAATTTTCAAATTTCTATATTCCCGTTTTCATTATTTGGCGAATTCTACAGGTGGAAAAAATTTCAGCTTGATAGCGCATTTAGAAATACCTGAACCATGAAATGTTAGTAAAATTGTTTATAATTTTTAGTGGCCAAAATAATGTACATTGTTGCAATTTTGCAATTTTTCCTCCGATTATTTTTTTTTATTCACCTCGGTATTAAATTCCAGCTCTCCAACTATTATAGTTTGGGCCAGACATTAGTATCCTCCTATTATCCTATATATATCATTCTATATCGACTCTTCTTACAGAGGATATATATAGGAGGATACTAATGTCTGGCCCAAACTACAATAGATGGACAGCTGCAATTTTCAGTAATTGTAGATGGCATGGAGAAACCGCCAGAAAAATTGAGATCTCTTTACCTAGGTGTCATGGGTTCGACTCCAGAAATTCCTAAATTTCCATTTTTTCCCATAAGAAAAGCATTGTGGCATATTTGAAAATTAATTTATGGCACTTTCCGATAAGGTAGAGAATTCAAACTTGGAGGGTTGTTAGATACCCAGGAGATCTATAGGGAACCGTTATCACTTTTACCGCAAGTGTCCTGGGTTCGACTCCGGATGACCCGGTATATCTCCCATAAGAAAGCATGGAAAAAATGAATTCCTTCATATAGACGAAACAAAGAGGAATAAATAAATGATATTTTCAGGGTTTGTAGATGTCATGAGTATATCTCCATAGTATTTGACAACTCCTGCGTAGGTGTCACCGGTTCGATTCCAGGTAGCCTCAAATTTGAGATAATTTCCCAAAAGGAAAGCATTGAAATAGGTGCAGGGCTCTTTTGCATTTAGAATTTTTTGTCGGCTTTTAGTCTTTTTTATTAAATGAGAGAAAATGCTTGCAGAATGCAAGCACACATTCACTTGTATCCTATATCGTATATCCTCCTCTGTAAGAAGAGTGCTTATAGAATGATATATATTTTTATTATTATGTTTATTTCTGTTTTGTTAAAACTTGGATTGCATGTCTTCGATTTTGCCTGAAAGCGATTTCATGGGAAGAATTTTTAATTGAAAAAGTGGGGGTCGATGTATACGGTGACCATATGCCTAATCTAGCATTTTCATTCAAAAAAGCAGGGGTCGATTTATACGCCGGAAAATATGATAGTTACCTAATAGCAAGCCAGAATGTAGCTATGAAATACGTCAAATACCATAGATTTAAGCTAGCCTATAAAGTAGTGATGTGTTGCATTGATTCTTCTTAATAATTTCTTTCTTTGTTTCATCAAGCATTGCTTAGAAGATATTGTAATCCGGGATGTAAGAGATTCTTCAGAAGTTAATCCGTCTTGGATATAACGGATCCGGTGGCGATGCTGGTTGGGTGAGCACATTAAGGCCTTATATCATTTCCATAGCCCTGTATTTTGGAAAATTAAAATTAATCTAGATATCCAGTTGTTGGTATACAATGTTTATTAGGCCCAGGACTAATAGAAGTATAGGACAGGCTGTAAATATTCAATACAGAAAATATATCAAAAAATATAAAAGAAAAGACATATAATAGATATTTAATTAATGAAAATATTTTTAAAACTTTTTAGGTAATACAGGCGACTCCCGAGATTCGACAGGGATGAATTCCTGAAAACACGTTCTAGAATTTTCTTCTTCTGTTTCACATAAGTGCTAATAGTTGACCGACACTCTTTTATTTGATTCACTTGCGTTATCACTATTACATTTCCTTTTAGATATCGTGCCAAGTGATAAATTTATAAATAAGTCAATAAAATAAATAAATTTAAATAAAAGATTAACAGAAAAAAGTTTGAAATCAGCACAAATTCAAACAATTAGAGCAGAAATACCGTATATACTCGTGTATATGCCAACTCCATGTATAGTACGACCCCTGATTTTTTGGTGAACAAACCTGATTTTATCATATATCTCGTTTATAGTACGACTCCAGCTTTCTACCGGGGTCGATATATTTCGTTTCGATAGCTCGATGGTTACTAGCGAGATATATCGAACGACCTTGGTTTTCCATACCACCATAGAATAGACCGTAAATGTCGTAAATAGTATTTCTTGCGAGTACACTAAAATTTGGATAGGTTAAGTATCTTACTCCTAAAACATTTAATAAAAAGTGATATGAATCATGATTGCACAACATGAAATAAAATCGTTTCAATTCTAGTACGTCTGGATTACGTTCTGTGTACGTAATGGTTCCACTCGCTCATCTATTTAATAGGTAGGGATAACGGATAAAAAGAAATTACTTTGTAATATTCCACAGTCTTTATTGTTTCTTCAATCACACACCGACCGGTTTCCACTACAAAATCATTCTAATGGTGTTACTAACCGAGTAACACCTTTAGAATGACTTTGTAGTGGGAACCGATCGTTGTGTGATTGAAGAAACAATAAAGACCGTTGTATATTACAAAAATAATTTCTTTTTTCCAAGATGTCGAAATTCCATAAAGTTACGCCGTCTACGATACTTTTAGTCCAACTCGTTCCAATCCATCCTTTGTAAAAAGACGCAAACAAAGATGTACATACATAAAATTCAAGAGAAGAAGTGCCCGTAAATCTTCACTTATATCAAGTATATGTGAATTTGAAGCTGTATATATGAAAAAGATTCTACTCTTCACGAAGCAACATAACAACGATAAAGGACCTCACTGTTAACGTTAGCCTACCATTAGAATTCGTGCGGGTGGCATAACTTCACCGAAAATGTCCGTGAAGATACATGAATTTTAAATCCTCAAATGCATTACTCGTGTATAGTACGATCCCCAATTTTTGCAATAAAAATTTGGTCGTAAAAACTCGTACTATACACGAGTATATACGGTAACTATGTCTACACTGAAACTAAACCTCGCATGGTTGGTCGGGATGAAAATTACTTCGTGTAGACTACATATTTCCCAATTCGATCGGCTGGGTCGAAAACTCGAATTTGTCGAATCTCGAACTGTCGAATCGTGGGAGTCGCCTATACTCTTTTTTATAAGGTGTACTGTAAAGCGAACTGCAAATTATTTGATCTCATAAAATAACTGGATATTAGAAAATTTATGATTAGATTTCATCATGCATCTCTATATTGTTAATTAAAAATGGATAATTTTGCCTTTCTTTGGAGCATAACTGACTAATGTTTGGGCACCATTGAAACCAAACATAGAAGAATATTCTACCCTTTTCTTGGAGTTGATGAATGACACAGGAACCTCACTTATTTTTTCGCATTGTTCCGACTATAGTCAAATTATGTTCTGGACGTAATTTAGAAGCTATTTTACAGCTAGTGAAAAAGTTATCAGTGGTTACATTCCTTCCGGAGTTTTTTACAGGTGAAGTCGTCCTTTCTATCAAGTCGTTTGTTTCTTTGCTCAGTTTGTACGGGCCATCAGGTTGTTTACCTACGTAAACCTCTAACTTGCTGGTGTAAAACGTACGTGTATCTACCAGTGCATAAATTTTAATTCCGTATTTAGCCGGTTTATTCGGAATGTAAACTCTAAATGGACATTGCCCTCTAAAGGCTTCCAGTTTTTCATCTAGAGTGACATATTCTCTAACAGAATAGCGTGTTTCACAATTTTTCACAAATTTCTCAAAAATTTCTCTAATGTGGGTGAGTTTGTCGTACTGCTTTCTTACGTTTCTTGTTCCAATATCATCAAAACGGATGCAACGTGACAAAGTGACAATGACATCGTAGCTCTAAAAATTTCCAAACCGGTTCCATCAGAAGACCAAATCTCTTTTAAATTTAGGCGACTGGATTGGCAATGTATAGAAGTCCAAAAAGCGCTTTGATTTCAGAAGGAGTTGTTACTTTCACAACGTACTGCTGCTTATAGTCATCCTTTACACTCAACAAGTATTTATTGGTATGAGAAACAATATCTTCCGTCATATTTTTATTGATAAACAAATAAAGACAATCGACCTCTTTATGAGCATTCTTTGCTATTCCTATTCACAATATTATGTCGGCTTGTCCTTATACTTGTACGACGAAATGATTTCAACCACTTTGTGTTATCCTGACCGAGATAAAAATCACCTTGAATTGGTGCGTCGTCTTCATCACCACTACTTTCTTCAGATGGAACTGCTTCTTGGGTTTCCACCTCATCTTCAGTTTTGCTGTCAGATGGTATAGGTTCTACTTCTTCATAGCCTGTGACACGTTCTTGTATCTTTGTTCTATAGGATTGCTCCTCATCAGATAGTTCGTCCAAAACTGATAAAATATATTTCTCTCGTTCATATAAATTCATCTAAGAATAACACAAAGAGCTCACTGTAAAGCCTCATAAAATAATAGAACGGAGTTAAATATGTAGTATGTTCAGTATACATATACATTGTATACAAATTGTGTATACAATCTTAAAAGAGTATACTATAATATTCCAGGTCTGTTGGTTGGTTGGTCACGCTTTCACGATGGCCGATATAGAGCGTTTTAACCAACTTCCCGAAAAGGTAGAAGATTGAAATTTGGCAAGGATGCTTGATTAACATATTTTAAGGTAATGACGAAAATAAATCTCCAAAAAAGTCCTGGGTTCAATTCCAAGGAAGACATTTCCATTTTTCATAAGGTACATTGTAAAAATCCATTTTTTGGCGTGTAGGCTTTTATTGTTTTGGAAATTAAAATTAGAAGGAATTAACCTACGATCTTCGGATCTGAACCATTTTGAAGAAAAAAATTACAAAGTTTCTTATTCTGTTCATCTTTTTTTGCATACAATTCTAAATCACTCATGTTATTCGTTTAATTCATGTATTTTGTGGAAATATTGCCATTTTAATGGAATGTTGCCTTGGCTATTAATTATATTGTTATACCTCAAAATCGTATTGCTGTATCAATCCTTATGGGTGTAAGCGTGCTCTGAATGCTTTTAATACGAGATAGAGAGGGATGGTAACGCAGGGGGAGAGAGAGAGAGGGAGTGAGGGGGAGAAGGGAAGGAGAGGGTGAAAGGGAGTGGGAGAGAGAGAAAGAGGGGGAGGGAGGCAACTATTTTAAAGTTAACTAAAGATATCCCGTCATATTGACAGGCAATTATGCTAGTACTATCATAAAAATTAAGTAATACGAACAATTGATTATAAAAGTACTTACCATTGAAAAAAACACTTCTTAATTTTTGTAACACTAACGGTGTGGCGGGGTGTGACACACCCCACAAAGGTTTGTGTGATTCTTGCACTGGACAGAGAGCAAATAACGTTAGTATCTTGTTAAGAGCGAAATGATAATGTATTAAACTTCAGCTAGATGGCAGCACAGCCTGGTAGCGCGACCGGATTAGATTTTATGCGATTTTCAAAATGGTTGGGGTTTGTCACATCCCGCCACACCACTGCCGGGTTAAATAATTGTATCACCGAGTGAATGTGCCATAATAGAGGTGCTCGTTCGTTTAAAAACATTCGAGTTATGTACCGAATTGGGCACATCTGAACAGAAAGTGTTATAAATTAAAAAAATCTATTTAGTGCTTTTTTTAAATAAGAAAGCTTATGTATTCGGTTCATCTGTCTGTCTGTCCGTGCAGTAAATAACTCTAAAATTACCTAAACTACAAACACCAAATTTTCAGGATATATAGATCTACATTTGGACAGAAAGTAAAACTGTGCCACTGCTTGCCTTACTCAATGGGTTACTGGTGTAGTGTTCTTATTGTCTTTGACTTTAACTCCTTAATATCAAATTTCATGAAAATTCGTTCGGTTTGAAGCCTAGAACGAACATATTGATGGACAGACTGAAGGTAATAGGCACTCATGGTATTATAGAAATATTCCTGGATTTAAGGAGTTGATGATACTGACAAAATTACTACATTTATTCTTAATCACCAATTCCATTATTAATTATAAAGTTACTTTTAAGAATGATAGGTTCTTATGCGCAATCCCCCCGCCAGACTCTTGGCGCCTGCCTACTGCTCAGAATGAGAACTACTGCCTGTGGCGACATTGACCCAATAGGTACTAGTGGGATATCCTGGACGCCTTTTGAAAAATAATTTTCTGTGATAATTCTTCCCCAGAAAAAAACATTAAAACCAACTAAGAAAATGAGAAATTGTCAAAGAAAATCTGATGTGGCCAACACATGACTTACTCCATATTTGGGGTATAGATATTTAAATTATTAGGAATACCATTATGAGTCAAAATTATTATTTCGTATCGTAAAACAATAAAGTCGTGCTTATTGCCGTAAATTAGGTATATTTTGAATATGTTTACAGAATTCACCGCTACATGGTGGTGGCGCTGTATACTGAAAATTTACGAATAAAGCAAAATATCTCCGAAATGGATGGTTCTTCGAAAATTTGTTTCAAACAAAACTTGGAAGAAATATTATTCTCTACAACTTTGGGCCTCATGAAGATTACTACTAACGATGTTTTAAGGAGATATTTGATGGAAACCGACAACACCGATTATTTATAAATAATTCCTAAACAATAACTGCTATAGAAAATTGTTTCAAATGAAAGTTGTAGGAAATTACATTCTCTATGATCTTTATATAGAATTATATATACAATAATGATGTTTTAACGGAAAAATATCGCAAAAACCAAATCAGATTTCGAATAAAACTCGACTTCCAGTTAACCGTTATTGTCAAAAAACTAATCAGTTCTTTGTGCTTATGCTAAAGTGTATATATGAAGTTTCGTAATGATAATGATTTGAGTTAGAGCACCCACAATCACATACACACAGCCACACACACAGACATTCCGAAAATAGTATAACGTGTTCTAGGGGCCTCAAAACGTGTATTTCCGTTGAAATCTCGAAGTCGATTTTTTTCATGAACGCAATACTTTTCCATTACCACGTATTGAGAAAGTAAAAACTTTTTATTAACAAATGAGCCAGGATATTGGCGAGCCTTAGGCTCACTTTCTGTTTAGATTATAATGCCTTTGATATTGGGTGTAGTTGTCTCCGGGCGCTATTGCACCCTTTGCCTCTCTGGAACGAAACTATCCCTCCCCATTGTCCGGTGATCGGGTGGGTAAATGTCGCCACATGCAGATCCCTCACAAGCTGGACTGTGTAGACGTTGGGTTAAATGTCGCACAGACAGTAGTTCTCATTCTGTCCGGTAGGCCAGCGCCACGAGTCTTGCGGGGGGATTGCGCATAATATTTTATGTCGAATTATTGTCTAATGTAAATAACTAATATTTCTTTCTCCTCTGAAGGGACGCAGCTAAGTGTAAACATATGGGGTCTTATAATAAAAGAATGATTCATATGTCTGGATTGTTTATTTACCAGTTATCTATAATGTACCATAGCCGTTATTTCTTAACAATAACCTCAGAGTAAACCACATTATGACATTTTAAGCAATACATTCAGCTCTTAAAAGAAATTAAAAGACGTAACATGAATGAAATAAATGTTGTACTTAATACATTTCATTGCAATATTTTCTCTCAACTAATTTCACATAGTTACAGGTAAATGTTCATAAAACATTAAAATGGAAACATATTTTAACTAAAAATTTTGCTCCATGATTTTGGAATCTAAATCTGAAAATAAAATAGTTAATAGAATATTCTTCTATTAGGACAAAGGATTATCAAGCAAAAGTGATATTCTCTTATACCAGGTGTTTTCAATATTTTCCAACCTTCGGACCCATATTGGAACATCCGAAATACCACAAACCCCTTGAACACGAGGTTTTGACATTTGACAACACATTGAGGAGTAAGAGCACATGTTATTTGCTTTGAGAGACCTGACAACTGATTAATGTTTCCATGGCAATAGATTCCTTGTAAATTATTATTAATTAATTATAATTTCTCTAAATTAATACCGATTTTGTGGACTACCTGCAAGCTATCACGGACCACTCAGTGGTCCGAGGACCCTTGCCTTAGGCTTCGTTAACAAATGACTCCCTGAGCCTTTGAAAGCGATTTGTTAATATTATTGTGATTATCTGGGACCTTGAAACCAATTCATCAGCGTCCTGTAAGGAAGCAATAATCTTTGGATCGATAAAGTCCTTACCAGTCTCAATTCAACTTTACCGTCATCTTCAACTATTCTAACGACGTCTCCTTTGCTATTTGAGCTGTCGATTAACTTTTGGTAATCTTTCTCAGACAAGTTGTTTACTAGTACTTCCACGATTGAAGAATAGTCCATTACATGCACTAATTGTGCACAAATGTGCAGAAATGTGTCCCCGTCTTGATTTTCACTGAGGACAAACATTTTGAACTGTTTGGGATTCAGTACTGCTGAAACGAAACGCAGGCTGTCGAATAAGACGCACAGTTTGTTACATCTCCATATTTCATTGCATATCAGGTGTACACACGTTTCCCCATAGTCGTTTGGTTTGCTTATCAACTCTCTCATATCTTCCTTGTCGATGTAGTGCTGAAGAATCTTCAGATCAGTAAGATTATATTCACTTTCGGCTCTCAAATGGAAAACGGTCTGGCCCCCTTTTCCAACGCTCATTACGAACTTTTTCAGTTCCTCCTGACTCGTGTAACTCTTGGCCGCTTTCAAAATCCCATCTAACAAACGGATGTCCTCCTTATTAGAGGCAATGTGCAGGAGGTTAAAACCGTCTTCATCTCGTTGGAGAAGAATTTCTTGCATCTGGCGAAGGTCTGAGAATTTTCTCAAGAAACGAATGGACATGTTCAATTCACAAACGTTTGTTTTATCAGTCGCGTATTTGAGGAAATTCTTTGTGTACAATTTCAGTTCTCTAATAAAATCGAAGAACTTGTATTCGGACATGCATAATTTTACCGTTTCCAAAATCAGCAAGAATACACCAGCGTCCTTGTAATCGGAGGATAAGTCCAGAAAGATGTACCCACTTCCATTTTTTTGGCATAGCAACTCATCGAACAGACGAGAGTCGAAGCTTTCTCTAAGGTAAAGCAAGGCGAGCTCTGATTCGTCGAGATTTCTGTGAGGAGACACGCAGTGTAGGAAATTGCAGCCATTTCCGTCCACGCCCATTATAAGACGGGAGAAATAATCTTCACTCATGCAACCCTGGAACGTGCTTAAAACCTCCACTAATGCGCCAGTTTGCTCATTTTTAGAGGCAAGGAGCAGAATGGTATCTTCCTTTTTGTCTCTTTTGATAAGAATTTCATCCAGTATACGAATTTCGACGCATTCTCCAAGGTAGTTCAATGTATGGATTAGTTCTTCACTCCCTACACCTTCAGCCATGTTATGAATGAAGTTCCGGCCCGAGTCATTCACCCACATTATAAGTTGGGCGAATTTGTCTACGCTCATCCGACTCTGCAACGCTTTTAAAACCTTTCTTACGGTATACCGCTTTACGCACTCGTGCAAGATGGAATCGTTCGAAGAATTTATTTTGGTGATGTGCTCCATGAGATCGTCTTCCGTAAAATTACGTTTAAAATAGCCTGTCAATAAAGTGAGAACTTCTACGTCAGCGTTATTGCAGGCGTAGTGGAAGATGTTCAGTCCATCGCTGCCCCTCGCATCAAACAGCATCGTGGCCCTTTGGATGGCTTCCGGGTTCTTAATTAATTCATCTGTTTCAATCACTTCCCCTGCGTTCACTGGCTGACATTCAGTCGATGGTAGTTTTTCGTCCTCCGATCCGCAACAAAACGCCGCCTTTATAAATCCCTCCAAGTTCTTCAAGGGTTCGTTTTGAAAGATTGGAAACAAATACTCTACGTATTTTCTGGAACAGAAAATTTTTAAAAATATTGCGTTGCTGAGGCTGGAACCAAGTAAACTAACGAATTCCATTATTACGCTTTCCTTCAGTCGTTTGACTACTTTTTCCACTCTGTTTGTGAACTCGTTCATGTATCTTTGGCTGCTGTGGCTTTCCAAAGATCTGAGTATTCCTTCCCAAATATGAATACTGGTCTTGATGTCCTCTTCGTCAATATCCTGAAAGTACTTGTAAAAGACATCGCTGATGTCGAAGTCTCTGTAAAAATTCTCACCGAATGAGATTTTGTTCTTCATTGATTGTAAATTTGAATTGATGAAAACTCTAATTACTTTAGAACCGGACGAAAGAAGAACAGACTCTAAGAGCCCTTTCTCTAACGTATCCTCTGTGATGCTCTCTGTTATATACTCGCTGAAGAAGTATTCTGCAAACGTCAGGTGTAAAAATTGAAAATGGCCTTTCCCCAACTTTGTGACCAAACCAATTCTGTCAATATATTCAAAAACGTCGCTTTTCTGGATCGAGTCTAGTTTATATCTATCTGGATCAACCACACACTTAGAAATTTCCCTGTGGCAGTCGAGAATTCTCTTCTTTTCCCTATCCTGGATGTACATATTTGCAACTGTTTTAAGAATATTTTTTACTTTTTGCTTCAGGTAAATTTCGACTTTTTTGTCCACAAACTCGGAATAAAGGTAATAAATGTTAGACTGCGGTCCGATTTTCAAGTTCTCGTGGTAAGACACTTCGGCTAGCATGTTGAGATGAAGAGGAAGGCCAGTGAAAATCCTTTTCTTATCGCCGATGGAAGAACTCATTTCATCTAGAAAATCTCCCGCGTACGAAGTGAAGTTCAGGTTTTGGATCAGTGATTTCATCTCTTGAAGCTGATCCTTGACTTTAACTTCATTGATGTCTTCTTTCATTCTGATATAACCTGACAACTTACTGAGAGATCCGAATATCTTCTTGTATTCTTCTCGCGATAATGAATGCCGCATTTCAGCGACGATTGCTTTAATTTTGTCTCGGACCGTCTGAACGTTTTCCTTACTGTAAAACGTTAGCTCACACGATGACCTCAGTTTGTTCATCCAAAATTTCCCCAAGTACGTAGCTTGATCCAGAAGCGAATAGGGCCTCAACGAGTAAGAAGAAACTCCCAGTACAGTTTCCAAATCCACCCTTTCGTGTTGTCTCGTGGTCACCCACATCTGGATGCGCGTTTCGTTCATAAGTGTTCGCATAAGCGTCAAGGCTTTATCTTTGTAGAACGGGGTGATCTCATCAAAACCATCAACGAATACTTTCACTCTGCAATCACGTGTCAGGAAGCTCTTCAGCAAACTGTATTCGAGTTGATTTTGTAGATTGAGGATCCGGAAGAAGTAATCCATTACGTCCTTTGGTTTTCCTCCTTCTTTGATGTTTGCCAGGGATTTAGGATTGTTAGGAAGGTCTGCGTGGTCGTTAAAATTAATTCTGGCCAACCACACGTCCGGTCCCTTTGCTTTCCTTATTAAATCAGAGATCACGGTGGATTTCCCCGTTCCAGCATCGCCTGAGATGAGGATGACTCTGTCCTTTCTCTCGTGTGACGCCTTTATCAGTCCGTCTTCTTCCACTTCCTCTTTTATGAGATACATCTCCGACAACCTCTCACCACCGAGAGACATTCTCCAATAGAATACGCCATTCAAATAGCACAACCAGTGAAAGGAAACACATTTCTTATTCTCACAAAGGTTTGTGAAAGTTTCTCTCTCGGTACCGTCCCGACCTGCCAGTATGATTTTTTTATCTGTTTTAAGAGGATCGTTGTCTCGTTCAATGATGTGGATTTCTTTTTCCTCTATGCCTCTTTTCAGGAGGTTTCCTTTGGTTATACCGGTGACGAAGAAGTGGTAATTTTTATTCTCTACTTTGAGAATGTCTTCGTCGACTGATTCCATTACAAAAGTTCTTGCGATGTAGGTTTCTCTGTTGTATCCTGGGGAAAGCAGGCGGCTTCCATATCCGATTCGTATGTTTTCTTCGTTGAGTAAATAGAAGAGTACATCCGGATTGATGATTTTGGAATCCGTCGCTACATTACCCACTTCTTCGAGTGCAACACTTACGCCTTGATATAATATCTTTTTCCGCAAAATATTACTCTTGAAGGGTTCGCTCAAATGATTCAGATCATACTCCACGGCTTTACTTTTCCATTTATTTTCCAAGTTGCTGCAAGATTTCTTCACGATTAGAATGACTATCTTCTCCTCGGTGTTTTCTATATAGCTGAAGAAATCCGATATTTCTGAGAAATTTGGATGCATTTCGTTCGTGACGAGAACCAAGTACTTGCAGGCATTGCATTGAAATGCATTAAGAATAGTTTTACTGTTACTTTGGAAGCGTTTTATTTCGAAAAACAGACAACACCTACTCAGGTGAAACTTGTAGATATCCTTCAACTCGTTGTACACTTGCCAGCAACACAGCTTCGTGTCCGACGTAACGAGTACACTAATATTCTCATAATAATTCAGCGAATCTTTGAATTTCTCATTCAATTCCTTGAGGGGAGACATTCCGTCTTCCATTTCTTGAATGCAACCGTGATACTTCTGCAGAGCATCGATCAAACAGAGAGGTTTCTCGAAGAATGAGTAATTTGAGTACTTTTCGTAATCAGGATCTACAGATCTTGCGTAGAAGTCAAGCAGTTCAGGAACCTGTTCGCGAAGTAGCCTCATTCCCTCTTTCTCACCGTGAATACCCAATAAATGTGGAACCCTCACAATCAGCTCCGCTTCCCAAGCCCACCTATCATAATCAAAAACTCTTTTAATCACATCGTCAATGTCTTTAGGCTTCCGATTACAAACTTCTTCAACCGTACGTATAATATTATTATATTCTTCCATTTTATCGGTGTCATCTCTCTTGAATGGCCTGGCGTTATTCCCATACACGGCCTGCATGGCGAGATGAGACAGCTCGTGTGCCAGGGTACCCAAAACTGCCTTATCCGGCGAATTGTCCGATAAGCAGGCCTGCGTACCTATGTAAATCCTTTGGATTTTACTATCAGCCAAACCGTACGTGTCTTCCTCGGTATTTGGACAAATACGGTCAATTTCGTAGGAATCGAAATCAAAAATCACGTCCAAATCTACGTCTTTAAGAACTTTCATGACCATTCTGATGTGTTGGCATTGGTTGAGTTTCCTGTACAAACTGTCCACGATTTCCTTCCTGTCGTCCGTAAACAGCCCGTAGATTTTTGAGGAGGCCATCAATTTATAAATGTGAGAATCTTTGTCCTCTATGAAGTAGGCGCTCGCTGCCGCCTGGAGCTGCTCTTGTTTATCGATTTCAATTTTATCCATTAACTTCGATCTCTCGCCCTGCCAGAATTTCACCCCTATATACTGCAGGTAAGCGCACAACTGAAAATTCTCATTCTTTGCTGCGCAATAAACAGCGGATTTGTTTCTGAGATTTAGGTAGTACGACGATTTGTTGGATTTGGTGTGCTCCTTCACGTAGTCCAAATCTCCTTCGACGATCTTATCGTGTAACGATCGTCTTTTTTCGACAAATCGCATCAGTTCAATCCCGCCTGGTTTGGTCTCGTCTACCAGACAGAAGCCAATGTATCGAGGGAAGAGCGAATCAGCTTCCAACAGCCTCAAAAGACAGGAATAATTGTCCTCGTTCCACGAAATATCCGACGCAGTTTCCCTGTTACAGTTTTTGCTGTTCACCTCCAACCCGTCGCATTTCAAAAGCAATTCCAAGACCTTGTCTTTCCCGTGCTCCGCGAACTTCATCAGATAAGTGTTCCCCTCAGAGTCACAGGGTCGGTTAAGATGATTCAGTACCTCTTCCCTCAGCACGACGGTTTTCTGCTGAGTTTTTATTCCTAACCTTTCCGCCAGAGATTCGGCGTTTTCTTTTTCCACGTCTATTCCTAAATTGAAGCTCATACGGTTTTCTCTGGTTTGTTTTTTGGAACTCATTTTGGGTATGATTTAAATGCTTGGGTTAAATTTTGTTAGAATCTTTCAATATATCTCAGCGCTGAAATTTGGTGTGTCCTTAGATGACCACCTTATCTACTAGAAAATGTTATTACTTTTACATCAAGTGTCCTAGGTCCGACTCCAGATATCCTTCCGTATTGCCATTTTAAAAAGCATGGGAAAAACAGACATTTTTTATTTTGCTCATTAAAATACCTAAATATTAACTTAGAACCTTCAAACAAAAACTAAAAGACGAACAAAATTCTAAGTTAATTTATTGCAGCGGTCTTTTATTGTATTTCACCCTTAAAAATTTAAGAAATGCGTAAAAGTGCGTATTTTTGTGATTTTTAAGGCTTAATCTAGCATGAGTTTTGTTATTAATTAATCAAGTCACTACAATCTTATTTTTCTTGAAAGGAGCAAGCAAGAATAACCTAATTAAAGCATTTCACGATAGGTGAAGTGCACAAAGTGTCATCTATTATTACAATATTAACATAAATATATATTTCATGGGCGAAGAGTGTTATACTCCAAACCCGTCAATAAAGATTATTATTATTATATAAAAATTAATTTTACTGTTTTCAGTATGTTATAATTTTTAATGTCACCCGTAATATGTGGGGTTATTATTCGTGTTACTCAATAAAATTAGTGAAGGTTGATAAACCATCTCCATCAGAAGTCCGAATTCAGTTCTTCTCCATGTCCCGGACCATTTGAAAGACGAGGATTTGCTTGATGACACTGCTGTCGGCCTTCTCCTTGTATAGGACGCTGGTTCAGGATACAAAAACGTTGTTTAGAAACCGGGAAATCCACATGCACTTCTCTCTCCCAGAATACGTGTTGTTGATAGTTCTTTAAATCCACCTACAGAAAAACAACGAGTTCGTTAGATAATGATTCTTCGCGTTCATGTAAGCAATGTTTCTGATTAAGAGATTCTTAAAGAGCGACCGTTTTTGTCGTGCGAGCGACAGTCGATACTAAACATTTTTAAGCGTTGAAGTAACATTTCATGGGTTTCATTATTACTTTCTCCATAGGTAGTATAGGGAAAGTATTGTGATCACGAAAAGAATCGACTTTGAGATTTCAACGGAAATACACGTTTTGAGGTCCCTAGAACACGTTTAGACTATTTTCGGAATGATGTAGGTATGTGTGTGTGTCTGTGTGGATGTATGTGATAGTGGGCGCTCTAACTCTAAAAGTATTAGTCATATTAATACCAAATTTCATATATAACACTTTAACATGAGCATAAAGAACTTATTAGTTTTTCGAGAATAACGGATAACCGGAAGTCGAGGTTTATTCGAAATCCGATTCGGTTTTTACGATATTTCTCCGTTAAAACGTCATTATTGTATATTCAGTTCTATACAAAGGTTATAGAGAATGTAATTTCCTACAACTTTCATTTGAAACAATTTTCCATAGCAGTTATTGTTAAGGAAATATTTATAAATAATCGGTTTTTCGGTTTCCGTCAAATATCTCTTTAAAAACATCGTTATTGGTAATCTTCGTGAGGACCAAAGTTGTAGAGAATAATATTTTTCAAAGTTTTATTTGGAACAAATTTTCGTAGAGCCATCCATTTCGGAGATATTCAGCTTTTTTCGTAAATTTTCAGTATACAGCGCCAGCACCATGTAGCGGTGAATTCTGTAAACATATTCAAAATATACCTAATTTACGGCAATAAGGACGACTGTATCCTTTTACGATAGGAAATAATAATTTTGCCTCATAATGCTATTCATAATAATTTAAATATCTATACCCCAAATATGGAGAAAGTCGTGTTGGACGACACAGATTTTTTTAATGAATACAATACTTTCTCTATACTACGAAAGTGAAAACATACATTTCTACGATTAATATAGAGGGATATTCAATCCAAAAGGTTGTCTTTCAGTTTGAGGCCTTTAATATTCGATGACACGTATTCCCTTATCTCGAGTGAACGTTATCATCTCTCTCTCTACTCGACGTCCCATATGGCGTTTTCATTTTCTCAGAAAACTGATGTGTAGTGTATTCTAGAGAAGCCTGCATTTCAGATTTGATATATCAACATTTTTTACTGTCTCATATACGAAATATATTAAGAAAGTATTGTAATCGCGAAAAAATTCGACCTCGAGATTTTGACGGAAATATACGTTTTAGGTGTCGCTGAATCCGAAAAAGTGCTTTTCGCAATGCCGTCTGTCTGTCTGTTACTGGTTCTAAGAGCCTAAACGGTAGAGAAAAAATCTGATGTGGCCAACACATGACTTTCTCCATATTTGGGGTATAGATATTTAAATTATTATGAGTAGCATTATTAGGCAAAATTATTATTTCGTATCGTAAAAGAAGACACGTCCTTGTTGCCGAAAATTACGTATATTTTGAATGTTTACAGAATTCACTGCTACATGGTGTTGGCGCTGTAGGCTGGTATTAAGAAAAAGCTAAATATATCCGAAATGGATGGTTCCACGAAAATTAGTTTCAAACAAAACTTGGAAGAAATATTATTCTCTACAACTTTGGTCCTTACGAAGATTACCAATAACGATGTTGTTAAGGAGATATTTAACGGAAACCGAAAAACCGGTTATTTATAAATAACTCCTAAACAATAACTCCTATAGAAAATTGTATCAAATGAAAACTGTAGGAAATTACATTCTATAACTTTTGTTTAGAATTGTATATACAATGATGATGTTTTAACAAAGAAATATCGCAAAAACCGAATCGGGTTTTGTATAAACCTCGACTTTCGGTTAACCGGTTTTGTGCAAAAACTAATCAGTTCTTTGTGCTAATGCTAAAGTGCTATATATGAAATTTGGTATTAATATGACTAGTACTTTTAGAGTTAGAGCGCCCACACTATCACACACACACAGACATCATTCCGAAAATAGTCTAAACGTGTTCTAGGGACCTCAAAACATGTATTTCCGTTGAAATCTCGAAGTCGATTTTTTTCATGAATACAGTACTTTCCCATTACTACGTATGGAGAAAGTAAAAATGAATGAAATCCTGTACTTATGCACATTATCATACAGAATATAAGCTACGAAGAAATGGTTGACATGCTCAGTAATTAAGGGAAGTTTATTCTACGCATTTTTAAAAAACAATTTGATTTTCTCAAAAACGGCTCTAACGATGTTGATCAAATTTCGTACAGTTACTTGAGTTTACGTCTTCAATAATACCAAATAGTTCATATTTCTCTAAAAATGAATATAAGGCTAGTTTATTCTAGGCAACTTTAACAATAATTTGATTTCCTCAAAAACGGTTCGAAGGATTTTGATAAAATTTCGTACAATTACTGGAGTATACGTCTGCAATAATACTACCTATTTCAGTTTTCTCAATGAATGAATATAAGGCTAGTTTATTCTTGGGCAACTTGATTGACAATTGGATTTTCCAAGAAACGGCTAATACGATTTTCATGAAATTTCGTATTGTTATTTAAGTTGATGTTTGTAACGATTCTGTATCGTTCATATTTTTCTAAAGATAGCTATACGACACGTTATTGTATGAGAAAGTTCGTACAATGTATGTTGTACCAATTTTTACTTTCTCCATACGTAGTAATGGGAAAGTATTGTATTAATGAAAAAAATCGACTTCCAGATTTCAACGGAAATACATGTTTTGAGGTCCCTAGAACACCTTTAGACTATTTTCGGAATGATGTCTGTGTGTGTGTGTTTGTTATTGTGGGCGCTCTAACTCAAAAAGTACATACCATATCGTTACCAAACTTCATATATAACACTTTAACATGAGCACAAAGAACTGATTAGTTTTTGGACAATAACCCGATTCGGTTTTTGCGATATTTCTTTGTTAAAACATCATTATTGTATATACAATTCTAAACAAAAGTTATAGAGAATGTAATTTCCTACAGTTTTCATTTGATATAATTTTCTATAGGAGTTATTGTTTAGGAGTTATTTATAAATAACCGGTTTTTAGGTATCCGTTAAATATCTCCTTAAGAACATCGTTATTGGTAATCTTCGTAAGGACCAAAGTTGTAGAGAATAATATTTTTCCAAGTTTTGTTTGAAACTAATTTTCGTGGAACCATCCATTTCGGATATATTTAGCTTTTTCTTAATACCAGCCTACAGCGCCAACACCATGTAGCGATGAATTCTGTAAACATTCAAAATATACGTAATTTACGGCAAGGACGTGTCTTCTTTTACGATACGAAATAATAATTTTGCCTTATAATGCTACTCATAATAATTTAAATATCTATACCCCAAATATGGAGAAAGTCATGTGTTGGCCACATCAGATTTTTAATAATGAACACCGAGAAGCTTGAATGTTTATTGAATATAATTTTTTTTAATTTCATATCTACAATACAAATTGATTAAAGAATAGCGTTGTTCGCTTCGCACTTTTGTTTAAGCATCGTAATGATCGTTGTAGCATCACCAAACTTTATAAATAGCAACGTAAATATTTACGAATAATTATTCTGTTGACTGCGTATGGGGAGCGTTTCTAACGATTTAAATCAAAACAATTGAATTTACATTTCACCGTTTGAATGCTGGAATCTTACCTTTTCGTGCGTAAAATCATTGTATTATAAATGCTTATTAACGCAAATGGGCTCACGCTTAAATTTATAATTGGATGAGAATAGGGACGTACGTTATTTTTTAAAACATATCCAAAGTTACATGGTTGTAATATCTTGGTAGATATAGCGATATACGCGAACTTATAAATGAAATTATCGCGAATGCATTGAGCGTTTTTGTTATATTTCTGTTCTGATTATGAAATGGTCGAATAAATTCATTACAGTTAGAATGATTACAAAGTGGAATAGGTGAGTCATATGACACGTATCGAATTCTTTATCACGCTTAGTTATCTCAATGTAAACTCATCGATTACGCCATTTTATAATGGAAGAATGAAGTCCGAAATCACAAAGCATATAAGCGAATTTATTTGCATTCAGTTATGGTAATCTTTAAAGCTGCGCACGAAGCGTTTTAATACAAAAAGTCTGTGTCACAAAACGAACTACGTGGTTTATAGAGTAATTTTCTCGTTTTTTAGGCGTTTCCAGCGTGAGCGCCTATTAGAGTCTGTCTGTCCGTCCGTCCGCATGTTCGTTCTCGACTTCTACCAAACGGATTTTCATGAAATTTGATATTAAGGACTATAAATAAAATATAATGAGAAAATCGCAAAAATGAATCACGTACGCTGATCAGAGGTACCACATTACTGGTGACAAAAAATGAAATTTTCATCATATCTCGTAAAGTATTACTCATATCAAAATATTTTTCAAATAAAACTTGTAGAACTGGTAAATAAGAGTGTTTCCTTTCCTATACATTTTTATCGTAGGAGTAGCCGTTATCGAGAAAATCAAACATAAATGTCTTAATTCGAGTTGAACTTGGAAAATTTCTTGCATGGTTACTTCATTGTTGCTAACATAAACAGTCTCACAAACAAACGTTTAATTTCATTACGTGTGCATGCAGTATTTTTAAATAGAAAGAAAATGGATTATCTATGATGAAGAAAAGAACTTTAAAATGCTATTTCCCTTACGTACAAGTATATCATTTTTCTTTCTAATACTCCACTGCACGAAACGTGCCCATTTGTGATACGTTGCACACTTTCCTAACTTGTTCTTTTCAGTGTAAAGGCAATTAATCCGCGTTTCAAAGACAAATTCGCCCATGTAATTCAATCCTTTCCCGCGAAAAAAAAACCGCCATCTCCTAAAATTTATCGCAAAAACTAAGGAATATACCACTCACCTATATATCCTGGTGAATAAATGGTGGACACGTGAATGAGTACAGGTGGATGTCGTCCTGGGAAAAAAGAATTTAAATTCATTTATACGAGAAGGGCTAGGTTGGATTTCTGAATGATCTATCCCAGGGGGAGTCCCCAAACTACGAAACTTGCTCTTTGAAGTTTTCACATGGCCCGATCAGTCATTTGAAAAGTCTCGTACATAAAGCCTAATGTGGCCCTTTCAATAAAAAGTTTGGGGACACCCGATCCATCCGGTAGATGAACTTACCCCTTTAAAATGGACGTGGAAATTCACCGTATGAATTATCTGAAAATGTGTCCAGTTGTTCTCTCTGGCCTAGAGTGAATGGAAGTGGGAAATGTATGAGGTTTAAGTACGAGTTGAGGTGAGATTAGATGAGTGAGATAGAGCCAGGGAGGGAAGGAGGGAAGAGAGAGGGAGAGAGAGAGAGAGAGATAGACAGACGACTTTATTTAGCGCGAAACTGAGACGATGTAGTCCATGGATGTCCAGATACAGAAGCTCATGTAGCCTTACATTGGCCAGAAAACGTCTTTATTGGCGGCGCTAGAAAGGGAGTTGTCTGTAGGATTTGTTCGCTAAAACAATCATTTTTTTTTTATATTGCATGTTTCTTTAAAGGTATTTTTACTTTCTCCATACGTAGTAATGGGAAAGTATTGTATTCATGAAAAAAATCGACTTCGAGATTTCAACGGAAATACATGTTTTGAGGTCCCTAGAACACGTTTAGACTATTTTCGGAATGATGTCTGTGTGTGTGTGTGTGTATGTTATTGTGGGCGCTCTAACTCAAAAAGTACATGCCATGTCGTTACCAAACTTCATATATAACACTTTAATATGAGCACAAAGAACTGATTAGTTTTAGGATAATAACGGATAATCGGAAGTCGAGGTTTATTCGAAACCCGATTCGGTTTTTGCGATATTTCTTCGTTAAAACATCATTATTGTATATACAATTCTATACAAAAGTTATAGAGGATGTAATTTCCTACAACTTTCATTTGAAACAATTTTCTAGAGGAGTTATTTATAAATAACCGGTTTTTCGGTTTCCGTTAAATATCTCCTTAAAAACATCGTTATTGGTAATCTTCGTAAGGACCAAAGTTGTAGAGAATAATATTTCTTCCAAGTTTTGTTTGAAACTAATTGTCGTAGAACCATCCATTTCGGATATATTTCGCTTTATCTTAATACCAGTATACAGCGCCAACCCCATGTAGCGGTGAATTCTGTAAACATTCAAAATATACGTAATTTACGGCAACAAGGTCGTGTCTTCTTTTATGATACGAAATAATAATTTTCCTAGTAATATTATTCATAATAATTTAAATATCTATACCCCAAATATGGAGAAAGTCATGTGTTGGCCACATCAGATTTTTTTCAGAGTATTTCTAATTCATTTAATTCAAATCGCAAATTTTTATTTTATTTTTTTATAATACATATTTCTTTAATAACGCTTAATTTTTTACGAAGTATTTTTAATTTATTTAATTCGAAAGATCATCAAATTGTAAATTCTTTAATTTTGTGGAGGGTAATCAGAGCTGATGGGTCAGTGTTTCATCGGTCAAATTATACCGGTGTTAAGAAACTTTAATTGGCCATACTGCTAAAACAGTACGAATATATATATTTGAACAGCAAATAAAAATATCAAAATTGAAAATGTTTTGAAATTTCTTCTCACGAAAATGGCCGCAAGTACGTTAAAAATTAAAATCATTCGTCAGGTTTGAAAATTATATGCAAGTTAATTACAAAATTTCTCATGTTGGTTGCTAATTTTGTTAGTTGAACATAGATAATTACGATAGAATAATGTTGGTTTCGTGGGTTGGAAAAAAAACCGCGTAATCGCTTTGTTTAGCACAGAAAAAAAAGTCACAGCGGAAAAACACCTACGAGGAGGGGAGAAGTGAAAAGTAACCGCGAAAAATCCCCAAATAGATACAAAAGGAAAATAAATTGAATTAAGAAGGAATAAAGGATTCGAATACCAAAAAATCTGATGTGACCAACGCATGACTTTCTCCATATTTGGGGTACAGATATTTAAATTATTAGGAATAGCATTATGAGGCAAAATTATCATTTCGTATCGTAAAAGGATACAGTCGTCCTTATTGCCGTAAATTAGGTATATTTTGAATGTTTACAGAATTCTCCGCTACATGGTGTTGGCGCTGTTTACTGGTATTAAGATAAAGCGAAATATATCCGAAATGGATGGTTCGACGAAAATTTGTTTCAAACAAAACTTGGAAGAAATATTATTCTCTACAACTTTGGTCCTCACGAAGATTACCAATAAGGACGTTTTTAAGGAGATATTTGACGGAAACCGTAAAAACCGATTATTTATAAATAACTCCTAAACAATAACTGCTATGGAAAATTGTTTCAAATGAAAGTTGTAGGAGATTACATTCTCTATAACCTTTGAATAGAATTGAGACTGAAGTCCCTTATTACATTTAAGAGAGAGGAAGAGAGAGAGGGAGTGAAAGAGAGAGAAAGGAATCGATTAGAATAGGATATCGTCTTTATTTCTGGACGAAATTGAGACTGGACAGTCCCTTCTGCTATTTAACCCATACAGGGAGGGAGAGAGAGGGGGAGGAAGTGAGGGAGAGAGAGAGGAAGAGATATGTAGTCAGAGATAAGGTTAACTTGAGAGGAAATTCAAAACTGTGCGCGATTGAAATATTAACTCAACAGAAATTAAAGCCATATTTGAAGAACAGACAAACAGAGGTTACAAACAATCGATTCTATATCATCAAGAGGGTTTTTAGGCGCGTTTCGCTTACAGCACGAGCGCCTATTAGCGTCTGTCTGTCTGCCCGTCCGTCCGCATGTTTGTTCTCGGCTTCTACTGAACGGATTTTCATGAAATTTGATATTAAGGACTTCCTATCGAAGATAATGAGAGAATCGCAAAAATGAATCACGTGCGCCAATCAGGGGTACCACTTTACTGGTGACAAAAATTAAATTTTCGTCATATCTCGTAAAGTATTAGTCATATCGAAGTATATTTCCAATAAAAGTTGTAGAACTAGTAAAGAAGAGTATTTCCTTTCCTATACACTTTTATCGTAGGAGTAGCCGTTATCGAGAAAATCAAACAAAAATGTCAATTCGAGTTGAACTTAGAAATGTTATTACATGGTTACTTCTTCATTGTTGCTAACATAAAGAATCTCACAAACAAGCATTTAATTTACTTACGAGTGCATGTAGTATTATTAAATAGGAAGAAAATGGATTATTTATGACGAAAAAAAAACTTTAAAACGCAATTTCCCTTACGTACATGTATATAATCGTTTCTCATACTCCATTGCATGAAACGCGCCCATTTGTGATACTCCGTACAATTTCCTGACTTGTTTCTTTTTAGTTAACATTCATAAACGCCTTATAACACTTTGTGTTAACGTTCCAGTCAGCTAAATGTATTTATAGATAAATATTTCTCTCGAGTCGATAAAATTTGTCCGATACCTTTACGTGAACGATAATTTCCCTTTATCGGATATAATGTGTTATCAAATCTCGGAATTGACACCTATATAGCCTCTACTTGAGGAGGATTTCTCACACACTCCCCTCACCTTCGTGTTTTAAATTTGCTAATCATCATCATCATCAATCAAGTAACGATAGGGTGCAGTTTCTGTCCTTTTGCCTGCGTCTTTGCAAATAAGATTTCACCTCATCGATTGGTGCTGCCACCTTGCGGCAGTTGTTATAACTGCTAGGAGCTTTCAGAAGGCTGTCAGGCTATTTCCTCGTCGTTTTGTATTTAAATGCAAATATTAATCTATCTATAATATTGGTGCTGAAGTTGAACCTCTAAATCCAATCTCCATTTCTCCTTTCATTTCAAAGTGCCTTTGCGACGAAATTAAGGTCGGCGTAATTCTGAGTTTGCATTCTTGAAAGCCTGCAGTGCAAAATGAGGCAAAAAATGGGAAAACAATATTTTTTGCTGCACACTTCAGAACACTTCGCGGCACCCCAGGTTGGGAAACACTGCATTAGTGTATAGAATAATCTTCAGCTATATCTCATTTCATTTATTTATTCCACGGGTTTGTACCCATTTTCAAAAATACATCTGAATGCAATTAAAATAGAAAAATTGATGTGGCCAACACATGACTTTCTCCATATTTGGGGTATAGTTATTTAAATTATTATGAATAGCATTATGAGGCAAAATTATTATTTCGTATCGTAAAAGGATACAGTCCTCCTTATTGCCGTAAATTAGGTATATTTTGAATATGTTTACATAATTCACTGCTACATGGTGGTGGCGCTGTATACTGCAAATTAAGAAAAAGCAAAATATCTCCGAAATGGATGGTTCTACGAAAATTTGTTCCAAACAAAACTTGGATGAAATATTATTCTCTATAACTTTGATCCTTCGAAGATTACCAATAACGATGTTTTTAAGGAGATATTTGACGGAAATCGAAAAACAGGTTATTTATAATTAATTCCTTAACAATAACTGCTTTGGAAAATTGTTTCAAATGAAAGTTGTAGGAATGTACATTCTCTATAACCTTTGTATAGAATTGTGTATTACAATAATGATGTTTTAACGGAGAAATATCGCTAAAACTGAATTGGGTTTCGAATAAACCTCGACTTCCGGTTAACCGGTATTTCCAAAAACTAATCAGTTCTTTGTGCTCATCCTAAAGTGTTATTTATGAAATTTGGTATTAATATTACAAGTATTTTTTGAGTTAGATCGCCCACAATCACACACTGACATTCCGAAAATAGTCTAAACGTGTTCTACAGACCTCAAAACGTGTATTTCCGTTGAAATCTCGAAGTCGATTTTTTTTCATGATCAAAATACTTTCACATACTACGAATGGTGAAAGTAAAAAAGAATGTTGCAGTATATCACAATAATAATATAATTACTTATTACAAATTATTCAATAAAAATATAACAATAGATGCTAAATCATTCACAGTCTTTCAAAATAAAATAAAAATAATTTAAATAAACTATGTTATTTCCAGTCAATAGGTATCTATATTGCCTGCACTTAATGAAGATTTCACTTTAACAGCTCTTTAATCACCACATTCTTGGTGGTGTTTTTACTTTCTCCATACGAAGTAATGGGAAAGTATTGTGATCATGAAAAAAATCAACTTCGAGATTTCAACGGAAATACTCATTTTGAGGTCCCTAGAACACGTTTAGACTATTTTGGGAATGATGTCTGTGTGCTTGTGTGTGTATGTTATTGTGGGCGCTGTAACTCAAAAAGTACGCGCCATATCGTTACCAAACTTCAAATATAACACTTTAGCATGAGCACAAAGAAGTAATTAGTTTTTGGACGATAACGGTTAACCGGAAGTCGAGGTTAATTCGGAACCCGATTCGGTTTTTGCGATATTTCTCCGTTAAAACATCATTATTGTGTATATAATTCTATACAAAGGTTATAGAGAATGTAATTTCCTACAGTTTTCATTTGAAACAATTTTCTATAGGAGTTATTGTTTAGGAGTTATTTATAAATAACCGGTTTTTCGGTTTCCGTAAAGTATCTCCTTAACAACATCGTTTTTGGTAATCTTCGTAAGGACCAAAGTTGTAGAGAATAATATTTGCTCCAACTTTTGTTTGAAACTAATTTTCGTAGGACCATCCATTTGGGATATATTTCGCCTTTTCTTAATACCAGTATACAGCGCCAGCGCCATGTAGCGGTGTATTCTGTAAACACATTCAAAATATACATAATTTACGGCAATAAGGACTACTGTATTCTTTTACGATACGAAATAATAATTTTGCCTCATAATGCTATTCATGATAATTGAAATATCTATACCCCAAATATGGAGAAAGTCATTTGTTGGCCACACGTCAGATTTTTGTAATTTCTTCCTCTTGCGAGGGCCACGTAGAGTCGACCATGTCCAAATACAGACTCAGGCAAGTAAACACCAAAACGATCAAATGTTTGGCCCTGAACTGTGTTAATTGTCGTTGCAAAAGCCAAAACAAGTTAGGAAAGTGTACAACGTTTCCTTGCATGTGTTTGCCATGTTTTTAAATAGGCAGAAAATGTATTATTTATGACGAAGAAAAGAACCATAGGTTCTCTTCGGTTATCCAGGACACCTTTTGAAAAATAATTTCTTGAGATAACTCTTTCACGGCTATAGATAACAACGGCATTATAATCTAGACATAAAGCGAGCCGAAGTCTCGCCAATAACCACGGTTACTTGTAAATATTTTTTTTGACAAGTTGTCATTTTCTTAGTTTGTTTTAATGTTTCCCCGGGAAAGGATTATCGCAAAAAATTATTTTTCAAAAGGGGTCCGGGGTAACGGAAGAGTGCCGAACTTTAAACCACTATTTCCCTTACGTTCACGTATGTCATTTCTTTAAAATACTTCGTTGCACGAAACGTAGCCATTTGTGATACGCTGCACTCTTAACCGTTTTTACTTTCTCCATACGTAGTAATGGGAAAGAATTGTGATCACGAAAAAAATCGACTTCGAGATTTCAACGGAAATACACGTTTTGAGGTCCCTAGAACACGTTTAGACTATTATCGGAATGATGTCTGTGTGTGTGTATGTTAGTGTGGGCGCACTAACTCAAAAAGTACATACCATATCGTTACCAAACTTCATATATAACACATTAACATGAGCACAAAGAACTGATTAGTTTTTGGACAATAACGGATAACCGGAAGTCGAGGTTTATTCCAAACCCGATTCGGTTTTTGCGATATTTCTTTGTTAAAACATCATTATTGTATATACAATTCTATAAAAAAGTTATAGAGAATGTAATTTCCTACAGTTTTAATTTGAAACAATTTTCTATAGGAGTTATTGTTTAGGAGTTATTTATAAATAACCGGTTTTTCGGTTTCCGTTAAATATCTCCTTAAGAACATCGTTATTGGTAATCTTCTTAAGGACCAAAGTTGTAGAGAATAATATTTCTTCCAAGTTTTGTTTGAAACTAATTTTCGTGGAACCATCCATTTCGGATATATTTCGCTTTATCTTAATACCAGCCTACAGCGCCAACAACATGTAGCGGTGAATTCTGTAAACATTCAAAAATACGTAATTTACGGCAACAAGGACGATGGCATTCTTTTACGATACGAAATAATAATTTTGCCTTATAATGGTACTCATAATAATTTAAATATCTATACCCCAAATATGGAGAAAGTCATGTGTTGGCCACATCAGATTTTTTATTTTTATAAACTATATTCATTTTATAAGCATGTATTTGAAGTTTTGTATTACGCATTAACTATCGTACATAATAAAAAGCAACTCTCTGTCTATAACGCTAACTTTTCTGTCTATAACGCTAACTTAAGCGCTAATAACTCGAGAAGTAATGAAGATAGAAACTCTAAATTAGGCAGGGATGCTTGATTAACACTTTTTCAGGTGATGACGAATTTAAATCGCGAAAACATTCCTTGGTTCGACTCCAATGGAGGCATTTCCATATTTCCCATTACTTAACATTTAAAACGCGATTCTTCGACGTGCAGGCTTTTATTCATTTGCAAATTAAAATTAGATGGAATTAACCTGCGACCTTCGGATTTAAACCATTTTGAAGAAAAAATTATAGAGTTTCTTATTCTGTTCATTGTTTTTCGCACACAGTTCGAAATATCCCATGTCAAACTTTTAATTTACATATTTTATGGAAATCTTGCCATTTCAACGGAATGTTGCCATGGTGACTAATTGTATTGTTAGACAATTCAATCCTTATGTGTGTAAGCGTACTTTGAATGTTTTTAATACGAGAGAGGGAGAGAGAGGGAGTCAGGGAGGGAGGTAATGTTAACTAAAGATATCCCCTCGTATTGACGGGCAATTACGCTAGTAAAGTATAATTGTACCCTACTAGACGGAGTAAATTAATGTCCTAAGAAATTTTTCATAAACATCTACATTTGAAAATATCGATGTTTTTGACCGATATATCGTAGAAATCAATGTTGGGTATTCGATGTTAAACATCGATTTTTTAAATCGATGTGCGACGCTATTTTGATTACGTTGGGTCTGGTCGGGATGCGTAGTATCGTTCCATAAAATAAATAATCGTTTAAAAAATCATGAATGTATTTATTTTTCAAATAAAATGGATATTATTTATGCGTCAGCAGTCTCTTGTATCAGGATCGACACTGTCTAGAAATGGTTCAATTTTTAATGTTGGTATCTATGTTGCATCACGTCGAAGAATGCGCGTCGTTAAGTAAGCATTGCTGTGTTTTCGGGAATTACTGGTTTCTTTATAAGTTGAAGGAGTGTCGGATCATCCCGTTTCGTATCAGGACTAAGTTGTATACGTAAAATTCAACCTCGACGTGATAAACTTTCGAATGCGTCTAATTCTATTGACCATTGCGAGTTGTCGCTGACAATGTTTACATTCGGAGATAGTGTTTTGTGATACCAGGAGCAAAGTAATAACATAAAGGTAAGGATATTACCTGTACTGTGCTTCGTAACCTTGAAAACATTTCTCTGTGGCGGGTTCTTGCCAATTTCATTCATAATCTCCATCGTATCGCTAGATTTCCTTTAGTTTCAATCGTAGTTTTGCATCAACAGCATAAATTAGCCAACTTTTGTTCATAATCAAATAATTATCTATCGGCAAAAACCTTACGCAAATCTCTGACATTAGAAGTATGTTGAAAATAAAGCAAGGGATAAATTCAATGTAATTTTCGTTGTCCCAATAAACAACTGTCATTTATTTTAGTATTATAGCTTAGGATACAATGGACGAAGGATTGACTAATTTAAATTGTGATTATCCCACTCCATACAAAACTTTATCGGCAGTGAATCACTTACATAGATTTGAGTTGTTTCGGATGAACTTTTGGCGGAAGTCAATAAAGTGTTAGAATATTTAAAGAAATTACGACCAAATTCGTGGATTTATGTGATTTTTCAGAATCTTTTTAAATCAGCAGTATAGTATAGTTTTTCTCTGATTAATAAATTTGGGGGGGGGGGGAATTATTAAAGTTTAAGGAGAATGCATTTCTCTGCTTTGGTTTACAAGACCAATATTTTTATTAAACTACTAAAACTAATGTTAACTTTCTATTATATTATATTTTTTTTTCTTATTTTTGGTGGTATCTGATCTTTTATTTCTAAGCGTAAACATTTGTTGTCTACCTTATTAAGTTTAGAGTTTATTGTGCTTGGTTTAAATAATGACAATGAGTCATATAACAGATAATTACGTTTTGATTATTCTATCAACACACTGAATGTTGTGTTCTTTCGAATATTCGATGAAAACCGCGTGTGATGTTTCAGTACAGTTGTTATATTGCGTAATGTGTTAATACTTTACTGTTAAGTTAATGGATGTCCACATTTCTGGCAGTCCAGCATAAAAACGACTTTATGACTTGGAAATAGAATACTGTGAAAACAAATTGCACTAGAACTAAGGTTCTGTTTTATAACAAAAACTTTTATTTAGAAAATCAAGCATACTGTGTAAAATTTGCGTTAATGTGTTCACCTTTTGCGTGGTTCATTCTAGAATACCAAAAATGGCCAGGTGTTCGCAGGGAATAGCGAGAAGTAAGGACTTCCTGGGGTTTCCTACAAATAAAATAAAATGGTATAATGATTTTTTACATTACATGTTACGTAACTTCCCAAATCAAGGTTGGCCTTAGTTAATTATTGTTTTTTATGTTATTAGGGGAGACGAAACAAGGCAATTTCTTCTGGAAATTTTGAAGAAAACGGGCAAAATGGAAAATGTAAAAGAAATTACGACATCTAGTGGTAAGTAAAGTATGCCTTTATATATGAAAAGAAAATATTCCTTTCTTGGATTCATTTTCCGATATCTTTTACAGATGAGACACGTCTTAGAAAATGCCGCGTCTTGTTGGTGCCGCTGGAACATTTGGAGGGCCGTTGGGAGAGAACAGATTCAGGCTCGTATAAACTTAAAAACGGTAAAATCGGCGTGGAAGGCGCCGGTACGGATGGCACTCCAGGAGATGATGAATTGTTGAAGCTAAAGGTCGAGACTGTTAGTGGGACAGAGGGAGGGAAGGAGAGGGAAGAGGAAGCTCCCCTTGGAGTTGAGGAGAGAGAGGGAGATGCGGACTGCGTCGAGGCAAGCGTGGATGCCACGCAAGAGGATGAAGAAACGTGGAATTTAAAGATAGAGAGTGATACTGAGACAGAGGGAGAGAAGGAAGAGGATGCTCCCCTTGGAGTTGAGGAGAGAAAGGGAGATGCAGACTGCGTCGACACAAGCGTTGATGCCACGCAAGAGGATGAAGAAACGTGGAAGTTAAAGTTAGAGAGTGATACTGAGACAGAGGGAGGGAACGAGAGGGAAGAGGAAGCTCCCCTTGGAGTCGAGGAGGGAGCGGGAAAGAGGGAATATTTTAAGTGCCATCACTGCAGAAAGGATTTTGGATCAAAGGACGTACTGATAAAACATATGGGAATACACGGTTATGCGGTAAATTGGGATAGCAGCGGTGAAGAAGGAGACTTAGAGGTCGATAGCGGCGTGAACCGTGGGTCGAAAAGTGAAACGAGCGATCCTCTCGAGAAAGGACCGACGGGGAAAGTGTCGGATAACGTAAAGAAGGACGAAGGCGTTTGGAAATACGTTTGCGATCCTTGCGGAAAAGGTTTCAATAAAATATATAAACTGAAAGTACATTCGAGAGCGCATACTGGCGTGAAGCCTTTCGCATGTTCTACTTGCGGCAAAAGGTTCAGCGTCAATTACAACCTGAGGATACACAAGCTCACCCACACCGGTGTTAAACCATATAGATGCGAGGTATGCGCCATGCATTTTGCTCAGAACGCTCATCTCGTAAACCACCGCCTCATCCATAACGGCAACAAACCGTTTGTGTGTGAAATATGCGGCAGGAAATTCGGTCAGAATTACAACCTTACCAGTCACAGGCGTATTCACAGCGGGGAAAAGCCCTACGTCTGCGAAACGTGCGGGAAGAAATTCACTCAACGCGGTCATCTCACTTGTCACCGTCAGATCCATAGCGGGGAAAAACCGTTTCTGTGTGAAATTTGCGGGAAGAAATTCGCCCAACACGCCACGCTCAAAAGTCACAGACAAACCCACAGCAAAGTAAAACCATACGTGTTTGAAATAGGCGACAAGAAATTTGCTCGGAGCGCCGTTCTTAAAAGACGCGAGGTAATTCGCGGTGGAGACAATCCGTACGTTTGTAACGTGTGCGGGAGGTCGTTTTATCACATCGACGGCCTCACGATGCACGGACGGGTTCATACAGGTGAAAAACCATATACTTGAAAGTGCGCAGCGAGTGCTTTAACGCCAGATACGGCGTAAGAATGCATTCAAGAATACACGGTTAACGGAAGGCGCAACACTGAGAAAGCAATGCTGCAAAGGGAAAATGTTAAAATTAGAAGATTAACGTGTTTGACCATATATTAATTGCATCGTGTTATTGATGAGAAAAATAAAGTTAATTTAAACTGTGAACGTTAACCTTGTCTACTATCATGGGATCAAAAGCGAACAGAGGGAAAACGTTTTCTTTGTTTGTTCAATTATGGCTTTGTTAGTCCGTCTAATCTTTCGTTCTCTGTCAGTTGACGTTGAAAATGTAACGTATATGGTAGTTGATCTTTAGTTATTGCCATTTTGGGTTACTTTTGACCCCACTATAGTAGTTGTGTCGTACTTTTTTCTTCTCGTTATTGGGCCGGTAAAATTGTCGGGTGAGGGTGGCACTACGCTGATTTGAGTGAGTACTCAAACAGAATATGGTAGGAAAACGTCGTCGTTTTTTATGGTTTACGACCGATATTTTGAAAAATTATTTAGTTGATTCCTAATTCGATTGAAGTAGGAACCTGGAAGGATGAAGGAAAAAGCAAGAATTTTTCAGGGTTTGGAAAAAATATTCTAAAGCCTTAATCGATTTTGAGTTTTTTCAGTTCGTTTTCTTTCGGTATAAATTTGTTTTCATTATTCTATAAATAAAAAATCCTCACGTTGTAAAGCGTCTGTTCTGACGAATGACCAGGAATTCAAACCCAAAAATTATAGTTTTCTTTTTTTTTATTTGGTAAAATTTGGTTATTTTTGAACTCACGATAATAGTTACATAATCAGAAATAATGATAGTAGTAGAATGTTAAACAAGAGAAAACAATGAATTATATAAATTATTTTTCATTCGTTGATTTATATTTTCCTTACCAGGTTAGCATAAAGTAAATGAAGTTGATGTGTATATTTCTATGTCCATTTTGTAAAACGTTGATATATACAGTAGGACTTTGATAACCATCATTAATTGATTCCTGGAATCTCTGACATTTAGCGAAACAATTACAATCAAAACCTATTTTCTCGTAGGAACAATGTCATAGGTTAATAATTCATTCAAAAATACCTTACATAATATAAAACTGAATTTTTAGGCCAACTGTTGACAAAGTTGAGAGTTGCACTGCGGCAATCCACAAACGAACATTTTGCTGTTTGATTCTTATATTTGAAGGCAAAATTCTAAATCTTATTAGTCTTTGTTTAACCGTTTCAATTTACACAAAAGGTTTTTTACTAAAACGTTCAACTAACTGTTCTCCAAGAACAGGCACAGCGCATTGCTTCAGTAGGTGAGGTGAGTTAATGTCTATGTTACAAAATTAAATGTGCGTTACATAGTATGTTCCCACTGTGCACCAAACGATGGTTGATCGAAAGAACAATTATTGATGGCGACAGTTATCAGGGTCTTACTGTGTGTATGTATACATTCAAAAGGTTCCCGGAATTTTGCTATAAAACTTTATTGAGTGAACAATTGGGCTTACTAACCTAATCACCTTCAAAGTACCTTTCTTCTGCACACACACACACCTGCTCCATCCGTCTTCCCAAGCTTTAAAACATCCTTTGAAATCGTCTTTTTTTATTTCGAGTGGCGTTTTCTTTGATGTTATCTACCGTAGCGAAACAATGACCCCGAAGCCCCATTTCCAGTATAGGGAACAGCCAGAAGTCACACGGTGCAAGGTCGGGGGAGTAGGGTGGCTGCGGCACGAGTGTGATTTTTTTCCTCAGCCAAGAACTGCCATGGCCGTGTGACTGGGCGCATTGTCATGGTGCGACACATCCCTAAGTCTTGGCTAAGGATTGTTTGTACTGAGCCTACAGACAGTACAACTTCATGAGCAATCTCTGCAACAGTCATTCGCCTATCATTTCGCACAAGTTCCTTCGCTTTCGTCGTTTTGTGACGTCGAAGGGCATCCACTACCAGGATCATCTTCCAGTGTTTCCTGTTTGTTTTTAAACCGATTAAACCACTCGTAAACTGTAGATTTCATCAAAGCATTATCTCCATAAACATTCTGTAATGCTTGCAGCATCTCTGCAGCACTTTTCCCAAGTTTAAACATGAACCTGATGTTAGCACGCTGTTCAAACTGCGACATTCTGCCAACACGCTCAGACACATCCGCAAACAATCAGCTGTGACACGCGACTGAAGCGGTCGAGCCGGTTCCCACTTGGCATGCGTGTGCACCAAGGTCGACGCCAATGTCCCACGAAACCTTACGGCCGTAGGGCAAACCGTTTAAATACCAGCGTGCGATTCCGGGAACTTTTTGAATGCCTCCCATATATTTGTAGAAGAGGAAAGGTAAATAAATATACTTAGGGAAGGAAGGAAACCCAGTGAGTATTTACCAGAAGGAAAGCCGCTGCAGTGTTGGAGAGACACATCTGTAGACGTTGGTGGAGCTTGAGGGATGATCCCTTCGTCAGCACAAGATAGAGGACTGATATGGCAGTGATGCGGGTGAAGGCGTGAGGGTGGAAGGATGCTGTGGAAAGGTCACAGATTGGAGGATGCAGAGAGGGTAGAGTGGGAGTTAAGGCCAGGAAGGCCCCCCTCCCATTTCCTTACAGAGCTGGCAGAAATGGTGCTCCACAAAAACTTTTCCTTCATAGGGTGCCACTACCTACGAATAAAAGGTACTGTGATGGGCACTTGCATGGCACCCTCATATGCCATCGTCTTCTTGGGTGAATGGGGTTAACATTTACTCGATGTACGCCCTAGACCACTCCTGTGACTGACGATATTTTTCTTCTATGGACACACGGACCTTACTTACTCCAATCCTCTACAACGTCTCTCTTCCAACCCTATGCCCTCCTTCACCCATGACTCCTCCCCCTCCGGCATCACCTTCCTGGATGTCAACTTCTCCATCCGGGAAAACCAAATCCACACGAGCCTTTACCTAAAACCCTCCAACCACATCCAGTCTTCACTTCCACAGCTGCCACCCCCTCCACACTAAAACTTCAATCTCCTAAGCCCTAGCCCGCCGAAGGATCTGCTCGGACAGAGACTCACTTTCCGAGTACTGTTCCACCTTTGAAAATGCATTCCTCGAACACGGATACCTGCCGGACCTGATCCGGGACAAAATCCGACGGTCAGACCCACCCAGCACCCCTAACCCAAAATCAAACAGCCCCTCAACTCACCCTAATTACCACCTTTTATCCCAGCATCCATGATATCCTTAAAAATATCCTAAAAGCAGCCAATCCTCACCTCCTCCCCACACCCTCAATCCTCTCCTTCCAGAGATCTCCCAACCTAGCCAACATCTTGTGGAGAAAGGAACCCCATCACCCACTCCTCTGCACCCTGCAGAGTGCCACCCCTGCCGCAGACCCCGATGCCTAACATGCCCCATAAATCCACCCTCCAATTCCTTCTCAAGCTTGTGGCTGTTCATGCAATTGACCACAATCTTAAATTCAGTATTTGTTTCACAGTGAGGGCCATTCGCGCCTCCCCTACGAGGATAATAATACAATAATAAAAAATGTAAGTACGTCATTCCTTTTAGTATTTTATATTGGAAAGGTTTTGATTAGAATTGTTTCGTGATTTTGATACAAAATAACCAAAATAAAACTACAGTAATCTGATAAATAAAAAAAGAAGTAAATCAAATATCATTCAGTCGAACATATTGTTTTTTATTTTGCGTTTATGCATTTACCTGAGGTTGATGAGCGCAGAAATAATCCCAGAATCGGAAAATTTACAAGGAAAACGTACGTCCAATTCAATTAGGGAGGCAAATGCAGCAGCTATTTTTCAATTTGGGTTTAGCTTCACAAAAGATTCTAATAATAATAATTTTATTCAGGGGCAGTGCCCCTTTTCAGTTTCATACAAAGGTATTTTATAATTATTTAAGATATATGAAGTAGTTTTACAAATTAATATACAAGATATAAAATATAATAATATAAAGTGCGTACAGTTATATAAAAAGTTGTTCTGAACAATTATTTCAGTTGTGATGTGTTATTTAAAAATTGTCAATTATGTGATCGTTTTATTAATAAAAACAATCAAAAATATTGAATTTAAATATTATTCGGTGTATTTAACAATAAATATAAGTGTGGCATAATAAAATACATATATAGTAGATGAAATTAATTTCACTTAGTACATACAGACTTTCGTTAATTTCAACTTGTGATGGTGAGATTAAGAGGTTCTGCCGACCGTCACCAGAGGCAAGCCTTTTCTTAAATCAAAGGAGAATAAACGGATTTTAACCGGAATAAAGAGTTAAGTGATGTAGTCAGGTTTTTATACCTGTTTGATTGACCTTTTTAATTTTTAAAGATATTTTCTTTTTTCATTTTCTCCACTTGAATAACATAGGGATGAGTGCAGCTTATTTTTCATTTGAATTTTAAAATTAATTAGTAACGTGGTACGAACTTGAGACTTGGATGGTTCTATGAAGGAAAGGACAAAGTTTATTTTTATTGAAGACAGAATCGGTATCCGAAATGATTTTAGAATCAAAAAAATCCATGGTTTTATCAGTTTTATGCCAATACCTGTCATGAGCTACCATGGCAACTCTTATTGTCGCCAAAGATGAGAGTCCAATGCATTTGTATGGGAGAAATTTTAATGTAAATACATTTTTCAATTTCTGTGCGATTTTGCTTTGTTTACATGGCAATCAAATATTTATTTGAATTGAAATATATTGATAATAAATAGTTTTAATGATGTCTTTTCGTGTGGCGTAGTTTTCCAAAGCTAGCTGTTTTTAAAACTATGTAATTAACGTAGATTTTCCATAAATTGTGATTGGATGATTCGTTTCATTGTTTCCAAAGTATTGTTGATATAAACAATTTTCTCGTAACAGAATTCATGGATGGGAGAATCGAGCTAATAGTCGGAGGGTAATATTCACTCTGTTTCTCTTAAACGTTCTCTATTTACTTTTTTGTCTTTCGTTCAACTAAATAATTTCGTTTGTTCTTTTTTACTTTTCCCATACGTAGTAATGGGAAAGTATTGTGATCACGAAAAAAATCGACTTCAAGATTTCAACGGAAATACACGTTTTGAGGTTCTTAGAACATGTTTAGACTTTTCAGAATGATGTCTGTGTATGGATGTGATTGTGGGCGCTCTAACTCAAAAAGTACTTGTCATATTAATACCAAATTTCATATATAACACTTTAACATGAGCACAAAGAACTGATTAGTTTTTGGACAATAACGGTTAACCGGAAGTCGAGTTTTATTCAAAACCCGATTCGGTTTTTGCGATATTTCTCCGATAATACATCATTATTGTATACATTGACCATCACAAAATATGTAGAAAATATAATTTCCTACATCTATTATTTCAAACAATTTTCCATAGCAGTTATTGTTTAGGAATTATTTATAAATAATCAATGTTTTTGGTTTCCGTCAAATGTCTCCTGAAAAACGTCGTTATTGGTAATCTTCATGAGGACCAAAGTTGTAGAGAATAATATTTTTTCCAAGTTATGTTTGAGACAATTTTTCGTAGAACCATCCATTTCGGAGATATTTCGCTTTTTCTTAATTTGCAGTATACAGCGCCACCACCATGTAGCGGTGAATTCTGTAAACATATTCAAAATACACCCAATTTACGGCAATAAGGACGACTGTATTCTTTTACGATACAAAATAATAATTTAGCCTTATAATGCTATTCATAATAAGTTAAATATCTATACCCCAAAGAAAGTCATGTTGGCCACATCAGATTTTTGTAGATTATAGTTCTTTCAGGGTTACCTCTCATTTAGATAATCATGAAAAGCTGACTGATCCCTAAAAGTGGCCGAGTAATACAGCCATTAACAAATTTTACCTTCCAAAAAATAATGAGGCAAGTTATTTTTTAGAGAAAAAGTAGATTTGACCGTTCCCACATCAAAAAACCATCTCAGTAATTTAACCAATTCGGATGTCATGGGTTTTAATGTATCTTAATGACCAGTGCTTGAGTGATGATCTCACTATGTCCAAATCTAATCCTAAGGATATTAGTAAGTTTTTTATCAAAATGTTCGGGGTTTAAGAACCAAATTACTCAATTTTGAATGTTCGGTGTCCAACATGGAGGTTGATGTAATTGCCGTTACAGAAACTTGGCTACATGATGATAATTTAGATTCCGAATTATCCCTTAATAATTACATTAGTTACCGTTGCGATCGAGATCTAAAATTGTTCAATGCTAAAAGGTGAGGAGGGGGTCTTATAGCCATAGAAAACCTTTTCCTGTCTAGTTTAATCTCTTTGTATGCAGGTGCTTTTGAGCAAGCATGTATCAGCGTAAATATAATGTCTCATCTTTTGTGTTGTGTATATACCACCTTCTAGTTAAGCCAATAATTATTCAAAGCATTGTGAAACGGTTGAAGGCATTATGTTGAAACATCCAGAAAAGAAATTGATACTTCTAGGTGGTTATAACTTACCAAATCTGTATTGGACTAAATCACATAATGGTTTTGGCTTAATTCCAACTGGAAAAGTCTCATGTAACTCTGATACCATTCTAGATTTGTATAATTTTCTCAATATAACCCAAATGAACTCATATTGCGACTCAAACGGAAATATTCTTGACTTACGGACTATAGAGAAACGCCTGGAAATGAAGCTATTGAATTTTTTTTCTATAACAGTGATATAAACAGTGCAGTCACCTTATTTTATGACATCTTATACACAAGTATATTACAATTCGTTCCTTTAAAGCAGTTCAAAAATCCTGAATTTCCTGTCTCGTTTAGTAATGAATTTAAGCACCTAACTTTTTAGAAAAAAGTCATGAACAATATAAAAAATTTGGTCGGATGGAAGATTACAATAGGTTTGCTTGGTTAAGAGCTGAATGCAAGGCATTGTCTACAAATTGTCATAGTGTATAATATAAAATCCAAGAAATCTGAAAAAGGTATACCAAATAGGGTGTATTTAAAAGATAAATTTAGTGAAAATGGACAAGAAGTTGTAAATTTATTTGCTACTCACTTTGGTTCAGTTTATGCAAGGAATAACTGCAATATACCTCAAATCTCATCTTGTGGTAAAATATACGTAAACTCTTATAATGTTACTTTATCTAACGTACTTAAGAAGTTGGAACAATTGAAAAATTCCAGATCATTAGGTCCGGATGGAATTTCACCATTTTTTCTTCGAAAATGTAAATTTGCTCTGGTTTCTCCAATTGTAAATCTGTATAATCTCTCCCTACAAACAGGTAATTTTCCAGACTTTTGGAAAATTAGTTACTTGAATCCTTTCCATAAAAATTGAGACAAATCAGATATACAAAACTACAGACCAGTTTATCCCATATTGCTAAAATATTTTAATCAATAATTGTGGACTATTTAACCTCACATTTCAAGTGAGTTTTAAATGAAGAGCAGCATGACTTCATTCTACATGCACCAATCTGGTATGTTATGGACAGTTTTCACTGGAAGCACTTGAACAAAGAACCCAAGTAAATCCCTTTTACACAGATTTTAGTAAAGCATCTGATTCAGTTAATCAAGAAGAAATAAACTAAAAGAATAGGTAATCCACTGCTATCCTGGCTAACTACCTATATAACGGGAAGAACACAAATTGTCAAAATTTAAACTTGAAAAAATGCAAAGTAATTAGCTTCTTCAAAATTAATAATCCCATAATTTTCCCATATAAAGTTAACAGTAATACTTACTTAGACTGTGTAAACAGAATAATGGATCTTGGAGTACTATTTACCTTAAACGATTTCAAAGGAGTGATATTATATGCAGTAAAGCCCTAAAAATGCTAGGATATGTAAGTCGAAATACAAAAGGATTTCAGGATAGCCTAACTCTCAAAGTAATTTATTGTGTGCTAGTAAGGTCAATACTGTACTGTTGTCTGGTCATCTTATTCGTCCTCCATCTTTTGGATAGAAAAAGCCCAGAATAGATTTCTGTCTATGTGCCTATAAACTTGGACTTAGATATGGACATTATACCTACGATTTCATTCTCTCCCAGTTAGGTTTAAACACGAACTGCAGACAAAAAATGACATTTTTGTTTAATAAATTATTACATTGATTGTCCACATTTACTGGCAGGTATCAGTTTTCATGTTCCATCTAGATTATTAAGAAACAACCCTTATTTTGCAAGTGACTGGCATAAAACAAATTATGGGAGAAACAACCCGATTAATCATGCCATGATATTATCAAACACAATACTTGGTTTGGAGTTTTTTAATTCCCCCTTAACTTCTTCGAAAAAGGATCAACAAACCTTGAATTGGGGTGCGCAAATGCTCTTGGCAATGCTTAAGGCCTACACTGTTCGACTTTTCTGATTGTTATGTTTACTTGGGTTTGTTTTATTTTAATTAATACATTGGCCTAAGTATACGTTGTGAATTACAGCCCCGAGGATCCAAAGTCCTTCAAAAAGTACACCAGGATGCAGAAAGATGTACTAGACGAACTTCGGCATCTGGTCACACCTTTAATTAAGAAACTATCTCGTCCCGAGCAGCACTTGCAGCTACTTTGCGGTATCTGGCTACACGAAATACATTTCAGGACCTATCATATTCTACAAGGATTGCGACAAACACTGTCAAAACTGGTGCGTAATACTTAAAAAGCAATTGTCACAGTTCTCGAACACAAAATCCACTGTCCATCAAGCCCATTTGAGTGGGAAGCTGTAGCAGGGCAATTTTATGCTCTCTGGCGATATCCTCGCTGCATTAGATGGCAAACGTCAACTTCAGACCACTCCAAAAAGAGGGATCAAAATACAGAAATTATAAAGGTATTGTTTTGTTAGGGCTTGTTGACGCTTAAACAAAAACTACACAATTAGGCTACTTAAAAAAAGGCTCGCGAAATTTTGATTTTGTTGGCCTTCGAGAAACGGATGGTCGTCTTTAAATAAACCGAATGAAATAAAAATAAAACTGGTGGTGTGGGGCAGTGGGTGATAAATGGATTTAATAACAAGATTTCTCATACAGATGTAACTTAGTAGGTAATTTCAGAGGTTTCCATGCCACCATGAGGTACTCTGATAGCTCGTTATCCCTTTTGCAGAGGAGGGATTCGCCCCCTAACTGCAATCGGAACGAAGTACCGATTGCAATTGGAGAGCCCTATGTACAACCTCGCCAAAACTCTATTTGCTAGAGAGAGAGAGAGCAAAAGGGAGGGATTGGTTACAATGAACCGAACAACATATGCAATTTATGAGCTACAATTTTTAAAAACCTATGCTGAACCCTCTCAAGTTTTTTAACATAAATACTATACCTAGGAAACCAAAATAACAGAAGCAAAATCCAAATGACTTCTCACTAATGCACAATATAAAATTTAAAACACACAAATATTAAATTTTCTGGTATTCCTGTTAATGAAACCTAACATTTGTAATGCCTTGTTAGTAACTTAATATGATGAACAATGTCAGTCTTTAGAATCACTTCACCGTTAATGCTATATGTCATAACACAAGGTAACTTACTACGAGTAAAGTTAATAAACGAACATTTTTTAACATTAACATGAAGACCACTTACATAAATACACAATTTATCAATATTTGATTGGAGAACTTCCCTATCATTATAAACAAAGATAACTTGATGTTTAAATCAGCAAAAAATTCACATAAAAACCGTGTACACATCGTTAATAAAAATCAAAAACAATAACGGACCTAGGTGGGACAATTTGCAGAATCAATGTCGCAAACACAAAAATAAGGGCTTATGCAAAGGCAATGAAAGTATGTACTAGAACTAGAAACAATTACGGTACTCATTGCTTTGCTCTCTCTAAGTCGACGCATTTGGCGTTAATTACCGTTTGCGTCAGTGCTCCCATTACCTCCAATTGCAGTTCTTCTGAACGAAATTCTTTCAGCAGAGAACCCAAAAAAGACATGCACGCATCAACAGGGCAGGACACGGGATTGGCTACGGGGATATTAACTGCCTGTCTCAGCGAGTAGGCGATAGAGTCGAGGGCCCGCGTATATGAGCCTCTGGGCCTCTTCGGTCGTGGTGACGGCGATTCAGACGATGATGCGGGTCGGGAGCCTGTTGGCCGGTGTTGGACTGCTGGGATCCTCACCGGTGATGGTATGGGGGAGACGGTCACTGATGATAACGGTTTGCTTGGGGAACCAGGGGCGGAGAACTGGCTCGTATCACCGTCAGGCTCGTCGACAAATACTTCTAGCATGCCGTCTTTACTGAAACACGATTCCTCCTGTGCTTCGCTTCCACGTGTGTCCTCAACCTGTAAACAAAATAAATAAATATAAAAATTCGGCTTGTCTGCGATCATTATGTGCGAAACTTCAATAGAGATATTCTTGCCTGTTGAATGCTGCTGTTTCCTGGTGTAGTGACCCGCGACGCTCTTCTTTTACGTGGCACGACATGCTCTTCCACGAATTTGATGGAATCAAAATACCACAGGTTCGGTTTGTAGATCTTTGAAAAGAAAAAACAAAGGTTTCGCCCACAGCAGAATTTTGAGGTTGTTTTCTGTTGGACTACTTACATTTTGAGTCCCCGCGTCGCTCTTTGTAGAAGCCCTTATTTTTGCGTTTTCAACATTAAATTGATTCCGCAAATTGTGGAATTTTGAAGCGCACTCTTTTTCGTTTACCTTTGGCCTCAACGGACGCATTGCTGCACAAACTCGTTTGAGAGCGTCAGCGCGGACGTGTTTGCAGTGATAGTTAGGGCTCTTAACAGCGTACAAGCAGGTTTCCTCCCTGTATGCTTCTATCAGCGCCGTCACCTGATCCCTCGTCCACGGATTGCCGCTCATTTTGACGTATTTACAGCCAAAACCACTTTCAATATTACGAGCTTCGAAAAACACGACCCCGCTCTGTTTTGATCACGTGATGTAGCGCTCGGCGGTGATTGGCCGATATCGCGTAGACGTCGTAGGAATCGAATGATTTCCATAATCGAGATATTCATTCGTTAAAATCGTTCGTTTTGATAACTAGTTAATTATTCACTACTATTTTGTGTAAATGTATTTAGAATTAACTTTCACAAAATATTCAATTGGGAGAAAAATGATGAGAGTAAAGTTTGAAAATAAAATGTATTGTTTGCTATTTACGTTTTCAACAGCACTCGTTTGGTCATGATTTATAGTAAATTTTCCATTTTCTCGTTATATCTCTGTTTTATTTCGTTTAATCACAGCAAATTATGAAAGAATACTAATAATGTAAAACAATGAGAATGTCAAAAAATGTACCTAAATAAAGGATTAATGTACAGAAGCTATAATAAACTTATTTCATCACACACTATTCATCATAAAAAAATTAATTTTAAAATAAAGATGTATATTAAGTACATTTATAAATTGCATGTAGCAAATGTACTTACAGAAATGTACATGTTAAACGAAACAAAACCTTTACAACCATATGCAACTGAAAATTCTCTTTTGTTGAAATTATTTTGTAAAATTTCAAACTAGGTGCTATCGAATGAATCGATTATGATCTCTCGATTATGCCCATCACTGTAGGAATGTTAAAATGGCTGACGAGTTTAACGGTAATGTGCGTAGTTCATAGGGAAGGTTCTTTCTGTGTTTACGGCAATACCTTTTAGAAGGAATAAACTAAACCTTTTTATTGTACTTGAAATCAATGTTGATAGTTTTGGTCGTGATATGTTTGGCCGTGTATTCTTCGAAAAGAGTGGACCACGTGACAAGAATGTTAACAGCAGTTTTTAATTTTGGTTACATTTATGTGTGTACGTTTTTAAAGACAGTGTAAGACTTTCGCCATTTGTGAAGTTTTTAAAGACAGTGTAAGAGGGTGACTTTCGCCATTTGTGAAGTTTTTATCTAAAGTTTTTTACTGTTTCAATCTTCTGCTGGTGTGCAATCTTCATATTGCGTTTTGAACATGGACTTCTTCAGTAATATAATGAGATGTGAATCTGTATCTGTAATTATTCACTACGTCCGGTTTTGCCATTATTGTAATTTATGGCTGATGTTTTTATATTATTTTTCTTTAGTCCGCTCGTGCAGTTATATTGTTTTTTATATATTTTCTTTTGTGATTGAGTTTGTCTTAGTGATGATTACCCATGTAACTCTGATCTTATGGAAAAAATAAAAGTATTGTTAGTATTGTGTGACACAGCTGAAGTCTTCGTCTTAAGAGGAGCACTTGTATAGAAGACATCACACCTTCAAAGGTAAGAAAATCTTAAATAACTTCTCTTTTCATCGTTGAAATTTCTGTAACATCTATACAATAAATGTTATATTTTATGTATAATGGAATAATTATTCTTATAAATTTGGTGTGTACAACTTTTTGCTACTGCATAACACGTTTAATGAATGATTTTATCAAAGTATCACTGTTTTAAAAATAGTACGAATAACAAATTTACCAACTTGTCTCAACTTTATCAACTTCAAATCAAAAGAAAATGTTAAGGTTTTGTAGAATTCTTATCCTTTGGGTGTGAGATTTCTGATTTGGTTCTGTCGTTGTTTCAGATGCGTGCCTCCGAAGAATGAAGTCTGAAAACGCAGCCAGCATCGTACATCTTCCTCAGACCAGCTCTACTTTGCGATATCAAGAAAGAAGATGGGTGAGTGTGACCGATTTTGTGTTACATATTAGAACGATTGAGCTTCCCACTTTAGTATATTATATGTTTGACGTATATAAAGAAATAGTAAAGGTTTATTACAAATAAGTAATCACCTTAATAAGGGTGCAGTACTCGAGTCGCAGGCTAGCTTAAAAGTGGATAGGGATCATGTGTATAATATAGCAAAAAATCGATTCGTGAAGCTCACTAGATATGTGTCTCTGTAACTAATATAAATCTCACTAGTTTCAGGTTAATTCACTCAGAAATATCAATATATGTGACTGCGCAATCCTTATATGTTTGATCATAGATATATAAGAGAAGTCACTACGCAATCCACAAGTTATAAGCGCTCATAAAGAGCAAGATATTCATTCATAAAGCTGGAAGATGCTTCACAGGGTGTGTATGATTCCAAATTGGCATAGTTGTGAGTTCACTACAAAAAAACAGCTGTTCAGGCACTTATTTACCACAGCTTAGTTCAATTTGTTGAATTTAAAGCTAAAAAATAAATTATTTGGGTTCTTCGTACTTAAGCATCTGCAGACAAGGCAAACGCAACTTTAATTTGTCCATTTCTCAAGAGACGCATCAAATATAATTTTTGTTTGTTTAATTATATTTTCATTTGATATTATTTGTTTAAGGCTTCAAATAATTTCTTAAATAGATACGTTTAAACCGTAGGTTTTGGCATTTCATTATAATTTTTTAAATAAAGGCTTTTGCTTGCGTTTATTGCAAAAAAAAAGTTAGAAATGCTTCTGTGTCATGAAAAGATTTGGAAAGTTTTTAGATTATAAAATTAAAGGAGTAGCCAATTTATAAACAGAAAATGGCTTTGTAAAACTCGGGAGAAATGTAGTATAGTTTAAATTTCCTTATTTTTCAGTTAATTAGGCACATACTTCGAGAATGTCACATCTATTATAAATATTTGCTTCTTACATAGGATATAGGAAGACGTAAATGTTTTATGTACTTCTAGAAGCGTTAGAAATATGAAATTTGACAGGATGAAAGTTTGTTTGATTAAAACGAAGGAAAATATTCGAATTCTCACAAAAAATTTATTTTGAGGTGGTATTTGTTATTTTTAAGACGACTAAATTCAGATTCGTTCCATATCTGCCTGAAAATTTGTTTTTAATCAGAAAGGAAGCAGTGGCATAGCTACGAATTCTGGGCCCCCCTGCAAAACTTTCCTGCGAGCCCCCCCTGTAAAACTTTCCTGCGAGCCCCCCTGCAAAACTTTCCTGCGAGCCCCCCCTGTAAAACTTTCCTGCGAGCCCCCCTGCAAAACTTTCCTGCGAGCCCCCCCTGCAAAACTTTCCTGCGAGTCCCCCCTTAATAGTCGTTTGTAAAAGGCACACCAAGAAATACAATAATAGGATAAGTGCTTGCATTCATCAAACTGAATCGAAAAATATATATTTTAATACAAATTTAATGACTCTGAAAATAGGAGATTGCGGAACAAAAGAACTGATCACTAAAATATCTTTTTCCTAATTTATAATTCCTTAGGCATAGCCGTTTCTACAGCTTCTATTGAAAGAATTGGCAAATTATTGAGACGTTGCTGAGAGGAGCTATTCCGTAGGTGGTTCTTTATTATCTTCAGTTTTGAAAATAATCTTTCGGCCGAAGCAGCTGTCACAGGAAGCATCAAAAACAATAAAAGGGCTGTAACAATTTTGCCAAAACTGTTGTTTCGTATAAGTAAACATTCGGCAAGTTCTCCGATATCTTTCAGTAGAGCATTTTCATTTCGGAGAGGTTTCACTAAAGATACAATTTCTAAAGGAAATTCTGGTGGTATATCATTTTCATAATATCACTGTAATGTCTGTGCCTATTGGAAAAGTTCTTCATCGTCTAAATTTATGAGAATTTGCAGTACAGTAGGACCTCAATAACCATCGTTAATTGGTTCCTGGAATCCCTGACGATTAGCGATGGTCGAAACTAATTTTCCCATAGAAATAATGTCAGGCCAATAATTCGTTCAAATGCACCTTACACGAGTAATATATAAAACTGAATTTTCAAGGCCTTTGTTTACTGGAAATTTTGGCCCTGCGTCTTCCAGTTTTATTTGAAGGGATGTCACATTTCTGGACCTTTTCGCAGCATTATCTATAGTTCACCCTGCAAGCCACCGCAATGGTGTGTGGCAGGGGGTGCAATAGCACCAAGGTAAAGCGCATAATAATGTATAGTATAATTCTACGTCGGCTGATTTCATTCGTAACTTCTGTTCTGCTCAGCTATTGTTCTAGGGAAAAACGAGCCTTTATACCTCTCAGTCCTACAGGCTCACTCTCTTATTTTACGAGGATGGTCCATTCTACCAAATATAAGTTGGCGCTCTTATTATTTCTTTGACATCGCTGGAGAATATATGCGTTCTAAATCTTTCGAGAAGTTTTAACCTAGAGCGTGATCGGCGCTCAGCTAGTGATTCCCATCCTAAGTCCTGTATCAAGGCTGTAACACTATTGTTTCTATCGTAACAATTTTTGACGAATCTAGCGGCTTTTCGCTGCACTCTTTCTACCTCTGAGATTGATCCTTTCTCGTACGGATCCCATATGCTCGACGCGTACTCTAATAGCGGTCTTACTAACGAGAAGTAACATGTCTCTTTGACTTTTTCCTCACTTTTGCCTACTATGCGTTTGATGAATCCCAGTTTCTGTTTAGCCTTCCCGCATATATTTCGTATGTGCATATCCCACGAGAGGTTGCTTGTTAAAGTAACGCCTAAGTATTTGACGGAATCGGCTAGTTTTAGCTGGACGCCTTCAACAGTGTAATTCGTCGTGTCAATGTTTTTGTTTCCCCAGAATCTCATAAAGGAACGCTTTCCTAAGTTCAATTCTAACTGCCACTCTTTACACCACTCGAGAATTGCATTTAAGTCGTCAGAAAGTAATAATTGATCATTAGGACTGTTAATCTCTCTGTAAACTACTGTATCATCCGCGAATAACTTGATTTTACTTTTAATAACCTTATCTAAGTCGTTTATGTATAAAAGGAATAGTAGGGGGCCGATTACACTTCCCTGTGGAACGCCCTGTGTGACTAACACTGCATTTTGGGACCATTTTTATCACTCGAGCTATAATAAGCTATAAAATATTTAAGGTATATGCGGGGGGGGGTTACGTTGACAAATGAATGATGGTTGAACTTTAGCAATCTCGGAAGGAACATTTTGCTGTTTGATTCCTATATTTGAAGGCAAAATTCTAAATACTATTAGTCTCTGTTTAACCCCGTTTCAATTTACTCGAAATTTGTTCACGATTGACTGAATGTTCTCCGAGAACAGCGGCAGCCCACCGCCAGTGTTTCATAGTTTTTAAAACGTTTTTCAGTTTATTGTAATTAAGCACCAAATATAATTTTCCGTGTGGAAAAATCTGTAAAGATATATAACGTTGAATTGCGACCTGTTAATAAATACTTCTCAACGCTAGCAAGTTCGTTTTAATGCCGTCTTTGATTTTTTTCTCAAAAATATTTCAAAGATTGAATTCCATCGTGATTTTTGATATTGAAATGTTAACCCTAGAGAGCTAATTCCAACTTGATTTCCACGCATATGGTGCCTGATAATATTTACGTAACTTACGATTTAACTGTAATCCGTTGGCCATTTCGGAAGGGTTTACTGCCGCCAATTTGGCCTCCGCCATGCACTGTGATAGCAATTTTTTTCTCTCAGTCACAGTGCAGTCGTCATCTTATTTGTTTGTCTGCTTCGTTCAAAAATGGTGACGGTACTTTTTCATTTTTTTGTACCGCTTGGCGACGAACAGTTGATCAAAGCAACGATTATCAGTGGTGGCAGTTATTGAGGTCCTACTGTGATTATAAATTTTTGTATTACCCTCTGCATTGCCTCAGACCTGGAATCTATTTGTGTAGTGTTGATGTCGAACATTCTGCTGTACAAATTAACTTTAAAATTTTGTTCTGCGCTAGAAAATCTATAATCGTCGCAGCATTCATTTAGGATGTCTTTTTAGGCGTTTTGCATGTTCGTTCTCGGCTTCTACCAAACGGATTTTCATGAAATTTGATATTAAGGACTCGTAGTTAAAGATAATAAGAAAATCACGTAAATGAATCTCATTTGCCAATCAGGGGTGCCACTTTACTGGTGACAAAAAATGAACTTTCCGTCGTATCTCTTTAAGTATTGCTCATATCAAAATGTTTTTCAAATAAAACTTGTAGAACTGGTAAATTAGAGTACTTCCTTTCCTATACTTTTTTATCGTAGGAGTAGCCTTTAACAAGAAAGTCTTAGATCGAGTTAAACTAAGAAAATTTCTTGCATGGTTACTTCTTCGTTGTTGCTAACATAAACAATCTCACAAAAAATCTCAAAGTATTTATCATATCAAAATATTTTTCAAATAAAACTTGTAGAAACAGCAACGTAGAGTATTTCTTTTCCTATACATTTTCATCGTAGGAGTAGCCGTTATCGAGAAAATCAAACAAGAATGTGATAATTGGAGTTGAACTTAAAAATTTCTTGCATGGTTACTTCTTCATTGTTGCTAACATAAACAATCTCACAAACAAACGTTTAATTTCCTTACGTGTGCACGCAATATTTTTAAATAGGAAGAAAATGGATTATTTATGACGAAAAAAAAGTTTAAAATGCTATTTCCCTTACGTACAGGTATATAATTTCTTTCTAATACTCCATTGCACGAAACACGCTCATTTGTGATACACTGTACACTTTCCTAACTTGTTCCTTCTGCTGTGATTACACAGGGATCTTTAATACATGTTTTCTTCCCGAGTTAATATCTACCTTCATGAAAGATCGGACTAACAAGCAATGGACCACAAAATCCTTTATAGTCAGTTATACCTTGTTTATATAGCCCAGCGTTAATTAGCAGTCCAATAAATGCCCTTATTTAACGCAGTCACAGAGAACATTTTCGTTACATTGTATCAGTGTGTCCCTGAGTCACATCGTGGTAGTCAACGTCTGAATTTTATATTGGGGACTATATAAAGAGTTAAAAGAAAGTTAATGGTGTTTATTTATGTAGAAATATAAAAAAATAGAATACAAAGTCTTACTGCCAAATAAATTTAATTGTGAATTAAAATACAAATGTCTCTCTAACAATAAGTCACAGCCTGGCAAGATTAGGGTTAAAATACTACTAATGACATTTTAATTTATATTTAAAAAATCAGATATTTTTACTTTCTCCATACGTAGTAATGGGAAAGTATTCTATTCATGAAAAAAATCGACTTCGAGATTTCAACGGAAATACATGTTTTGAGGTCCCTAGAACACGTTTAGATTATTTTCGGAATGATGTCTGTGTGTGTATGTTAGTGTGGGCGCTCTTAACTCAAAAAGTTCGTGCCATATCGTTACCAAACTTCATATATAATACTTTAGCATGTGCACAAAGAACTGATTAGTTTTTGGACAGTAACGGTTAACCGGAAGTCGACGTTTATTCGAAACCCGATTCGGTTTTTGCGATATTTCTTCGTTAGAACATAATTATTGTATATACAATTCTATACAAAGGTTATAGAGAATGTAATTTCCTACAGTTTTCATTTGAAACAATTTTCTATAGGAGTTATTGTTTAGGAGTTATTTATAATTAACCGGTTTTTCGGTTTCCGTTAAATATCTCCTTAAAAACATCGTTATTGGTAATCTTCGTAAGGACCAAAGTTGTAGAGAATAATATTTCTTCCAAGTTTTGTTTGAAACTAATTTTCGTAGAACCATCCATTTCGGATATATTTCGCTTTATCTTAATACCAGTAAACAGCGCCAAAACCATGTAGCGGTGAATTCTGTAAACATTCAAAATATACGTAATTTACGGCAACAAGGACGATGGTATTCTTTTACGATACGAAATAATAATTTTGCCTTATAATGCTATCATAATAATTTAAATATCTATACCCCAAATATGGAGAAAGTCATGTGTTGGCCACATCAGATTTTTTCGTTAACTGACAGGGCACCGCACGAAGGAACATTGTCGTCAAAGGCAAGGAACTCATCGAATATCACTTAATTCGCATTTGATTCTTCGATATTAATTGCTTGAGGGTCATTTTGGTCTTCGGCTTCAAAAAAACGTCACTGAAGAACCCAGTAGTGTATGATACCTAAATCTAATGGCTGCAAATGACTTGTGATGTTGGTCGGAGAAAGAATAGAACCTTAACATACCGTAAGATGAATGTAACAGGCGGATAAGGCACTTTCTCGACGCAGACCCCATTTTTGCATCCAAATTACGAAGATACTCCATGAATAATTGTGATGTCATCGTTCCGTCCGTCCCTATGTTCGTTCTCGGCTTCTAACAAACGGATTTTCATGAAATTTGATATTAAGGGCTTACGATCAAAGATAATAAGAAAATAGCGTAAATGAATCACGTGAGCCAATCAGGGGTACCACTTTACTGGTGACAAAAAATCAACTTTCCGTTGCATCTCGTAAAGTATTGTTCATATCAAAATATTTTTCAAATAAAATTTGTAGAACTGGTAAATTAGAGTATTTCCTTTCCTATACATTTTTATCGTAGGAGTAGCCGTTATCGGGAAAATCAAACAAGAATGTCTTAATTCGAGTTGAACTTGGAAATTTTCTTGCATGGTTACTTCTTCGTTGTTGCTAACATAAACAATCTCACAAACAAACGTTTAACTTTCTTACGTGTGCCTGCAATATTTTTAAATAGGAAGAAAACGGATTATTTATGACGAAGAAAAGAACTTGAAAACGCTATTTCCCTTATTTCCTCGAAAAATTAGTTTACTATCTGGTAACGTTAAAAATAGAGCTGTTTTGTCCGCGTTGAATATATCCATATTAGTTCCGGAAGCTCTTACGTCCCGCTCATTTGTCTGTAGAATCGATAAATGTAGCTTTTATTTACATCTTTTAAAGACGTTAGAAACGGATTAAATTCTAGCTGCTGGTTTTAAACTCTTAAACTGTATATGTGGGAAAACGTTGCAAAACTGAGAACGTTAGAAGCGGGGAAAAATAACTTCCGACCGGGACTTTTAAATTTCGACTTAAGATGCGGAAAAACGAGAGTTCGCTGTATATATGCACAAAGGTGTAAATAAGAACCGTATCAAATTTTAGTTGTTCATATATGTCTTATTGTTTATGGCATTCATAGTGAGACAAAAACATATGCAAATATACAGATTGTGGGAAGCTCATTCAATTCTATTTGGTATAATAATTATAGGATATTTATTTTGATTCTCAATTTTTTTGTAGTTATTGTTTTGATTCTCAAGTTGGTCTCTAATGTAAATATTAATGTTGTCTCTTGTTGGTCAAGTTGTATTTGAGAGTAATTAACAATTTCATGGCTATTGTTTAAAATATTTTCATTAAATTATCGTAACGATAATTTTGGTAAATCCATATGAGATTTTGACTTATTCCAAGCCTTACCGAGAAGGAATTCTTTAAATTTTTATCATAAATAACTCGATTGCGTACTAATATTTAATGAAATACTTTAGTTTTGTCGTGTACTCAATAGTTTCATAAATTACCTGTAAATTCTTCGGATATTTTTAAAAATAAATATTTTGTAACGTTACTGTATTGCTACATATGTTTTCACATTTTTATTGTTAAAAAATATAATTATTGATAAATTTTTAATGATTTGATTAGCTGATTTTACTTTTAAATTTGACAAATTGGCCATGAAAGTGTTAAGCTATCGATAAGGAGCAATGTGATTTGTTAACGATAATGAGTTGAGTCACGCAATGCAATTACTACTTGGATTTTACGTAAATTAACCTCAGTTCGTTAAATTTTATGCACCTACTGTATATTACCTGGATATTTGACTGAAACTTTAAGAATATGCGATATTTATTCATAAACAAAGCGTTTGCTTCAGTTAAATCAGTTATGTTTTGCGTTGTAGCTTTGAATTTGACCTTTACATAAGAGCAAATGTTTTTGATGTTATAAATATAATCTCACCTCGATTAATGTTATGTTCTTAAATGCAAGCAAGATAATTTCTTAAAGACAAAATGTATTTAGTTCAATCTTCGCTGCTATAAAAATTAAATCAGAAGCAAATGTAGTCTTTGAGTTTGTATTATGCAATTAATCTTTTTAAAAATAGAAAAACCTCTAATTGAGGTACAACGTGTAATTTCAATGCATTTATACAAAGAAAATAAATTTTATTAACATTTGAAATAGATATGCCATAAAATTTTAATATTGTATTTTTGAAGTTCATTTCCGAGTTTGAAGTTTATAACAAAGTTATTCTGGCATTTAAGTAATTTTAATTAAGCATAGCTTTGCGAGATACATTATTTTTTTGTCGTTTATGCAGACTTTGTTCCCATTTGGAACCAATTTGTATGTATTTCTTGACCAATAAGAGACATTGTTAATTGTAATTAAGGTCATTGATAATGTGAAATGTTTCTTTTTTTGTGTATCTAGAACAAGCACTTTGAAAAATTGCTTGCCTCTGATAAAAATAGCTGCGACTGGGCTGTGAAAAAATTAATACATGCATTTCGGCTGCAGAGCAGTTGTCGTCAGTGGCATTTCGCCACTGATGGCGGCTGTTCTGTAGTCTAAATGCTTGTATTAATTTTTTTACAGTCCAGTCGCAGTGATTTTCATCAGAGGCAAGTAATTTTTCGAAGTGCTTGTTCAGTTTATTTTCAGCTGCAAAATGTGTTTGATGTTTTATTGTGTTGTCATGTCATATATGTAGTAAGTTATGTCAGCTGTTGAATAACAGTTGAAATATAGATAAATTGTGTTACATGTATTTGTCAGTTGTTGAATAGTTGAAATGTAAATAAATTGTCAATGTATGCAATTATGTCAGCTTTTGTATAACTTGATCAATAATCAGCAAAATTTGGCTGAATTTGTGGCCAAAAATGGCATTTTTAGGCGAAAAATGTGCTAATTTTAGCAAAAATATACCTTAAAAAACCCCTTAAGTCCAACGATACCTAAAAGAGGCTCCGAGAAAAAGAAATAATTTCTATCTAAAAGGAGTCAACAGGCTTTTGTTTCATAATTTCTTTATTACAATTAAAATGATGTACAATGTATACATACAAGGTTCAATAAAAATTTTACAATCTGAAACATAATTTTCTCTATTTATTTTATCCTGCACTTCAAAAAAAATTATTTTAGACTTAGAAAAAAACAAACATCTTGACTTAAAATAATTTGGACTCTAGACAAAAAAAATTGTGTTTACATTTTGGACTTGGAATAATTTTTGACTCTACTTCAAAGATAATTGGGACATCGAAGAATTAATCTGTTTACATTTTGGACTTAGAATAATTTTTAAGTCCAAAATGTGAACAGATTAATTCTTTCAAGTCCCAGTTATCTTTGAAGTAGAGTCAAAAATTATTCTGACTCTGGACTTAATATATCATGGAACAAAATTGCCATTTAAAATTTTTCATGAAGTGCAGAAAAAAATTTACAATATAGCAGACAGAATAAAAGTTGAACATTTTTACAAAGTAATTTGGCAAGGATAATATCATTTCTTTAATCAATTAGATTTTTAAAAGCACTGAGAAAGTAAAGAGAAAAAAATAGCATGGCTTAGAAAAAATATGAGAAATTTATACATAGTTAAATACCCTAAAGTGCTGCTAATTCTGGTTTGTTCAGATTTTAAAGAAGTGGCAGTAATTATACAGAATGCAAAGTATACATTTGGATTGTAAATAGAATTTACGATTGCGCTGAATAATATAAATAACTCATTAACCCTTGCAAGTAAATGGAAAAACTATTTATAAATAAATAACGTCTAGCAAACTGGATATTCATGGAATTATTAAAAGAACTTTCGTATGTGCACTTTGAATTCTTTTTTCTGAATGTTGACTTTAATCAAGACTAAAATAACCTTAGCAATTTTTCTTAATTAAGAATCGTCTCTCGAGTGACAAGTTATTTTCTAAACATTGCCTCCAACTAGGATTTACCGTTTCCAACGCATATTCCACTAAATATTTTGCTTTACATAGGCATTCAGTCCATATTTACAATCAAGGCTCTCAAAATAACTGAAATTTCATTTGCATTTCAATCTCTTTATATGATTTTGATAACGAATTGAATTTATTATTGGATCAGAATTTTTTCTGCCTTGAATTAACTGTAATAAAAAAACCGAAGAATATTTTCTGGAATAATTCAAGTATGCTGTACATTGATCTCCGACCTTCATCAAATTAACTAAAACTGGAATTATTTAACCACGACAAAGCCTCTTGGTAAAATTTTAAACTTAGAACACCGAAAATCCTGAACCAAAAAATCTTTTTTAACGACTGCACCTATTAAGATTACATTTAATTACTTTCCAACATCCAATTTGCTGAACTATATTCACCATAGAAATGCATAATAAGTCGGCAAACACGAGCAAATACAGTGCTGTCTCAAAAGTCTATATATATGTGAAAATTATGCCATTTAATAAGTTTCTAAGTTTTTTAAATTCAGTATCTTCTGTAACTCTTAAATAAATTTTTACAATATAAGATTCTTATTAATGGAATTTGAATTTCTGATGAGAATTTAAAATTTACAGAAGCACGCTAATCAAATTTTACAAACAAAATGGAAAAACAAAATTTAATTAAACGTTTTTCAAGCTCAAACTGTAAATTAAAACCTTATATTTTCCTAAATTTATAATCAAAATTAAATGTATTTTATAAAAGTTGAGTTATCAACAAGTTTTTCAAGTTCAAACCTAAAACTGATGCCTTATATTCTCAGAAATACATTATCCTTACAGACGATACCAGATAAAACTTTTTTTTCAGGGGCAGCACTATATTTTTCATTTATTTACTTTTAAGCGTAAATTGATTAAACAATATTTTAAAGAGCAATCGAATTCTTGGGATATTGTTCAAACCAACTGTAAATTTCGGCCTATTCTGAATAATACGACAAAAACAGCCACTAAAAATTGGAATTATTATTATATCATACTTTTTTCCATCAGTTGAGAACAAAAAGCTATAACTGTACCAAATTTCAAGTGTAGCTCAGGGGTCTCAAACCTTTCAGCACCCAATATCTAATATTCATTTGTAAATTTACCGAGAAACTATTGTGGAATCCCCACAAATTTCTCCCAAACTTTAAGATACATCGAGACCGGCATCATAACATCAAATGCCCTGCTTAATACTACGCCAATCCAATTTAATCGCAAACAACTTTTTATTCGAGCTAAACAAACTCAAAGTTTCATTCGAGTTATCATTCTTTACAAGAGGATATTTTAGCTTAAATAAAATTGATTAAAATATTAACCACCAGGATAATTCAACGTATTACTTAGTTTTCAGCTATTAGAAGTTGAAGAAAAAGGCTATTAAATAAATAAATATACAGATGGAAGAAATCAACCAAAACGTAACTTGAATTAATAAGTCAATTTGCACACAAAGTCGCAGTTAACCTCAAACTTTTGCCTTTTGCAATAATTCACGATTGGAGCAGCACGTATCGAGCTACAATTAAACACCGATACGCCCACATCTCGCTGCAAGAACTGACATTATTTGATTTATGCATTCCAATTGCTCTTTAATTTTTGAACGAGTATAAAATCACCTGCACAGCTTGATAAAAAATAAGTTCCAACTGTAAGTTCAAAATCTATATCGACTCAACATTTCTCATTTGATTCAACAAAAAATAATAGCGCTTAGGCAAGACTCTGCAATCAACTTTAAAAGGGCCAAAGATGGACCGCTCCATCAACAGGTTTGAGACCACTGCACCAGCTTATCTAAAAGTGCCTTATAATTTATATATTCTCCTCATATATCCTCGTGAGATGCAGCTTTATATATTATACAAGATATTTATCGCCCGATATATTGAACAAACCAGAATATAGCAACATATAGGTATAAAAACCTTCTCTCACCCCATATGTATAGCCTCCAGCTCAGATTCCTCTTTAGTCTCGCACCCAGATGCGTCAATTCTCGTCTCAGCAAAGCAGTACTCTTCGATTCGTGGTTCCTCTACAGCTCAGCATCAACCGCTACCACCTACAATGAAGAGGAAAAAATGGTTGTGGTGAATTCAATAAAGAAATATAATCTAAAAATTATAATTACAAGAGATTAATTTGCTTAAACAATATGAAAGAGAACACCTTACTTAATGAGGCCTATTTAGAATTGTAAAATCTTAAATCCTTTAAGATCAAATAATCATGTGGCATTTGAAAATTGTTTTTAATATTACCTGAAATGACAAACCAAATCTACTCAATAGTCATTAAGAAGGCACATCGTTCGCCAGTGTATATCGTTCAGTTTTAGTGTATTATTAAAATGGATGACCCTATGAAACTATACGAGCAAATAGATTCTTTGGAATGCAAAAAACAAGAACCATTTTAATAAATTAATTAAGAACGATGCTTGGGAGGAGATCGCAACTGAAGTCTGCTTCTCAGCTGATGAATGTCGGAAAGAAATGACAAGCTTATCTTTCCGGCGGGAAAGAGCAAGGAATGTATTTTTAAAAACCGGTACATAAGTTATTAAACGAAGCCAATTTTCCTTTTCTTCTTGGAAGCGTATTTATGCATAAAAATATAAGCTGCAGCAGCTACTTGAAGAGAAGTTACGTCTACTCGGAAACTGAATGGATACTGGCGGAAAACAGGCAAACGATTTGCAACACCGTGCCAAGCGTCCTCTTGTTGCAAGGTTTGGTTCGCTGTTCTGTTGCAGGGAAATGCGCATATGACCGCAAAGCTTTAGAAGGCACCTCCTGCTGACCACCAAAATTTCAAAGTTTTTTTCTAGTTTTATATGAGATGGCATTACCATAGATTATAATCACCTGTTCACCAATAAACATCGTTAACTACCGACAATTATAAATATAATCTGTTGATAATCTCAAGCCTAACAGCACGTCATTTCAATTTATGCTATAAAACAACAAAATTGATCAATTAACTTTATAAAATCATCTCGCATAATCTTAATTGGAAATTATCCTCGAATTACAGCATTTAATATGTGTATATATCTATAATATATAGTTTAAAACCAATATCATATCGAATAAAATTACGGTTTTTACATTTTAAAGCTTAAAAACAGTCAAAAGAACATTAATTCGGATTGGAACTTCAAGACAAAGAATAGTAAGCAAATATTTCTAATCTTTCGAAAGCTTTCAGCGTGACGAGACCAACATGCTGCAATTTACGTGGTAAAACTGATGTTAACGCTTCCGATTCCAGGCCACTTCTTTATTCCCTGTCTTTAATACTTTATAACAGGCGAATAAGATAAAAAAATATGAAACTTTTCCCTTTTTAAAAAGCATTGGACCACCTGTCACTCAGCAATTTCACCAAAAATAAAATACTTTGTCATAGTAATAAATGGCGTAACACATCGCGTACAAGCCTTCTATCTCTTACAGTTTAATTGCTGTTTTGATTTGATTAAACATTTATAAAATAAAATGCACTAAAAAGGTATTTAAATAAATACTGCACAATTTTTGCATGCTCAACTGAAGATTAGCTAACCAGCATCGGAAATAAACAGAATAAAAACAAATTGGCACGATAAACTTTCATTCGCATAATGGTATAAACTTTGTACTAAATTTGCGCGTATTCCAATAATTTGGCTAACTTTCGTCGATAAAAATATCGGAAATCGCTTTCCTCAAAATATTTCCGCAACATTTTCGTCAATTTTAATACAGATAACCTTTTCCTATCAATATGTTAGTATTTTGGGATGTTTCAAAAGTCTCCATAATTTCAACATTAAATCATTTAAAAGATCGTTATGCATCACCAAAGCAACTTCAATAAACATTCCACGTTACACTGTCACTAATTCCTTTGTTTCTACGAAATTTCCCCTTATTTGTACACAAATATGGTCGATTTAAGTTGTCTTTACAGTCAATAGGCAGAAAAGTACAAGTTACCAAGCACAAAGTACTTCATAAGCATAAAATAAGCCAAAAATTGAAGTTTTGATTACACTTACATTATTAACGACAATTAGCAACAGCCCTACGAACTTCTGTTTGATTTATACTGTGCATCTATTTTAACAAGTCAGTTTTCACGAGATCTTGTACCAACAAAATTCTACTATGTATATAGGATTCGTCCGTATAAATAACTGAACGTGTTTCGTAGTTTTCTAAAAACTATCCTCTGCAAACCGATATCAGTATTCTCAAAAAGAACTTTCCTATACTCGGTTCTCTTTTTCCACCTGTTTTTCGAAGCTAAAGCTGATTTAAAAGACTGTCTCCGATCAACCATGGGACAACAACGCTTGTCTTCCCTTGCGAATGCGCGAGAAACATCATTTGAAGATGTTATTGCTGATCTTGCAAAGAAAAAATCTCGAAAGTTCATCTCTTATTAATTTCTTTCACTTTATGAAAAAAAATAACGACTGGCATTGAAATGACTCTGGATCTTTGTGTACACACTGTGGCTATCCTTGCTAAATATATATTTAATAAAGAATAGATGTTTGTTACAAGTTTCATCATACAAAATAAAATAGGTCAAAAAATTTTTCTATCCATTAGACACTGCCTACCGCCCCTATTTGATAAGCAATTTCGAATGCATGAGTTATAAAATTAATTTCATTTTCTTGACGGAATACCCAGTTAAAGAAGTTGAGATTTATCACTTTCCTATATAAGCTTCAGTTACTACACTTACACCGTTAATTCTTGGAAAAACTAGCTCAATAAGTATTAAACGTATACAGACGCCATTAAAAAACTAATGCATGGTTATATGTCCAAACTAATCCCAGTTATTCATCAAAATGAGTCGATAATTCTCACTGGAAACTTCTCGAGATAACAGCCAACGGAAGCATAATTTCAAACAGCCAATATGATAAATTCAATATGCAAACTACTTAAAAGAAACACACTGAATATACTCACCATTAATATTTCTTGATATCACATAAAAGAGAACATGACAGTCCAGAGCAGGTACATCTGCAAGATGCTGTTGATGCCTTGGTCTCTTGGTGTCAGCGATGGTGAACTGCTGTAAATCCAACAAAGACCAACGCCATCATCTTTCACCCTGGGAGAGGAGCACCGCCTGGAGTTGACCTATCGGTGATGAATGCAGCCATCCCCTGGAGCCCTGAGTGATCTTGCACAGGAAGCTGCTTTGGAGATCGCAGGTGAAGAATGTCCGCTGCAGGACACTGTCGCGACTCTGCAACCTGCATCCACAGGTGCTATCCATGGACACGAAGAGGCAGCTATACCAGAGCTATGTGCAGCCCGTCATCATGTACATGGCTCCGGAATGTGCAAATCAGTCCTCAACCGGCTGCAAACAGTGCAGAACAGCGCACTCCAGCTGGTCCTCAACCGAGGGAGGTACGTGTGTGTGGCCCGACTGCATGAGGATGGAGCCTTGAACCTCTTGGAGGTTCTACTCCCGAGGATGGCAAAGGCCTACTTAAAAGCGACAGCATCGAAGCACCAGGAAATGCAGAAGCTAGGTGAAATCAAGGTTAGGTGATGAGAGACTCAAATCTGAAAATTTATACTGCAATTTCATGCAGAATAATATTGCTGATCACTCCGCTAATGTTCGAGACTATTGTATTGTAACTCAAATTAAACTTTAATTCAAAGATTTCTAAACAAACATAAAACTTATATCCCTTAAGTTGCTTAGTAAAGCTCAATACTTATTTCATAATCATCCAACTAGTAAGCATTAATTATTTAGCTTAATATCAATTAAATAAAATTGCTTTGAATGAATTTCTCGATATAGGGTTGCTAGCATTAAATACAGCAAGACAATTTTGTCGGAAAAGCAAAGGCTTCTGAGGAAACCTTATGTATATATTTTCATTTATTCATTAAAATGTTATTTATTCAGCAATGCGTACGCTTTAGCGAGATTAATAAAATATACGAAAAATTAGATGGACTTCACTGTAATCTCAAGTTAAATTGGTACTTTAGTATTTTGGGATGTTTCATAAGTCTCCATAATTTCAACATTAAATCGTTTAAAAGATCATTACACATCACCAGAGCAAATTCAATAAACATTTCACGTTACACTGTCACTAATTCCTTTGTTTCTATGAAATTATCTCCTATTTATCCACAAATATGGTCGATTTAAGTTGCCTTTGCAGTCAATAGGCAGAAAAGTACAAGTTCCCAAGCACAAATTATTTCATACGCACAAAATAAGCGAAAAATTGAAGCGTTGATAGCACTTACGTTTATGACAGCAAACCTTTACAAATTCAAAAGCCTAAGTTATTAAATTAAGTGATTTTATTTTATCGATGAAATATCCGCTAAAAGCTGTTGAGATTTAACACTTTCCAATTAAACTAATGAAGTCCTGTGCTTTGTTTGGCATGAAGCCGAGGGTAACATGGGATCTAACAAAATCGGTACCTGTTATGAAATATCTGGAACTTTTAGAAGATAAAGCAAATGCTACCGCAGAAAATAAAGCATATGTTAATGAGGTTGATAGCTCACATTCCGTTTTGAAATAAAAGTAAAAATGTCAAAATCTGGACCAATCTTTGTTCCTGACCAGTACATCACGTTAATTAAATCATCCAGGAAAAGTGGTAATACTTACAAAGTAGCAGAATTATGCCGTGAAAATTTTATCGATTTAAAGGATTTTGTTGCTCAAATCGGGGCTAATTTCTTAACAAATACAGAACATCAGCCTATCAAGATTGGTGATATAAAAATTATTAAAGTAGATAAGCGTCCCTGGACGTTTTACTATAAAACTACGTACAATCGGAAAGATTTTCATGAAGTCTTACATAAAAGGACCTAGAAATAAGATTAAGCTTCCAAAGCTAAAAAAAAGGCCTATAATGAAAAACTTGGCATTACTGAATGAATAAAAATTTGCTAGAATAAAAATAATATTCCTAAATATTATACTGCTTTTTATAATAGTTTCTGATTTGAATTTTATAATATTATACTAATAATTAAGAATACGAAATGATAATTAGCTTTATTTTGAAATGTTTTTGAAAAATTTGTCAAAAATGAACGTAATTTATACAAGCATTGTCATAAGTCAAAATGCGGTTAAATATTTCGCTTTTCGAAAGTTATACACTTCATAGAGAAGAAAAACACTATTTAATAAAGTTTATATTACAGGGGAGGTATAAATTACCTCTTAAGTTATTCTCACTTAATTTGATAATTTACTACGATAATTTTAATGAGTTACAATCTTCAAAGCCTTCTCCCGAAAAACTGCAATTTTTGCCTCGTGTCACTTTTCTTGTGCATGACCGATATATATAGACGCCATTAAAAAGTAAATGCATGGCTACACGTCTAAACTAATCTGGGTTATTCATCAAAATGCGTCGGTAATTCTCACTGGAAACTTCTCGAGATAACAGCCAACAAAAGCATAATTTCGAACATCCAATCTGATAAATTCAATATGCAAACTACTTAAAAGAAACACTAATTATACTCACCGTTAATATTTCTTGATATCACATATTAGATAACACGACAGACCAGTTCTGTGACGTCCTCTATAGAACTGCAAACATCCTCTGAAAAAAGAACAAAATTGAAATAAATCAGTCCGCTAATATTCGAAACTACTGTACTGTAACTCAAATTAAACTTTAATTGAAAGATTTCCCTTAAGTTTCTTAGTAAAGCATAATATTTATTTCAACACCATCCGACTAATATGCATTGATTACGTAGCTTAATATCAATTACAATACAATTGCTTTGAATGAATTTCGCGATAAAGGGTTGCCAGCGTTAAATATGGCATGACAATTGTCTGAAAAGCGAAGACTAGAGGAAACCTTACGTATATATTTTCATTTATTCATTAAAATACTATTCAGTAATTCATACGCTTCAGCGAGATTAATAAAATTACGAAAATTAAATGGACTGCCCCGTAAACTCAAGTCAAATTGGCAACCCTGATCATATGCTATCATTTATAAAACGGTGCAAGAACACGAAAAATGTTCGAGAGACCGATAGAAATTTCACCACAAGGCCTATGTGAAAGAAAACCAGCCTTTACCTTCAAACTTTACGCTTACACAGCCACTTGATAAATTAATAACCATTTTCATGTCTAAACTTGACTCAGTACACCCAAAATACACGTGGTTGACTTGCATTTCAACAAGGAAAAATAATTACATAGATCATACATAGAGATTTCTCCTAATTAACATAAAGGTAAAATTATGCCATTACATTACAGTCACGAGACCAACCACATTGTTTAATTGAGACACGATTTCACAAAAAGCTATGAATTATGGACTGGAAGAAATAACTAGAACATGAGATAAAAATGTACGAAAATCAATATTAATGTGATAATGCAAACCCGAAGCAGGGTGCCGTTAATTACAACTAAAATTATTCTTATTTCTAACTAAAGAATTTAATATCGACAATCGATCACAGCAGCACGAGTTCGACGAAAATTTTTCGTCAAGTATACAGAGAAAGTTCCTTACCTCTTCAATAAGTGATTCTTCCTCGACGTAAAATCAAATGAACGAAATCAACCAACCGCAGTTCAGCACAAAGCTAAGAGATGCGCACGCATGCGCACGTTCGGACTTTTTTTTCATGGCTCTTCCGTTCTCTTGGCATTTCTATTAAATATTAAAAAATAAACATAGTACATACATATCTTTAACTAGTAATATTATAATGTATTAATTAATTATTAATCGACCCTTTTATTAATATTACGTTCTAAATTATATTAAATAAATACTAGAGTCTATAACACACATTGCCTGTATAAAAGTTCCCATCATGTCATTTATAACAAAAGATATCATTGCTTGTAATCTGACTTGAAATTTTACAATAGAAATGTCCGGATAAATTTTTTTTCAATACATACCTATAAATTATACGATATATATATATATATCGTATAATTTATAGGTATTTATTGAAAAAAAATTTATCCGGACATTTCTATTGTAAAATTTCAAATCAGATTACAAGCAATGACATGTTATATATATATATAATTATATACCAGATCTTATTTATTTCGATTACTGCTAGGATTGGTTACGTTGGCAACATTAGCGTATCCCTTCATGAATATTTCAAGCTGTACTATGAACTTCTAGAAACAGAAATGTTGTATTTTAGTATCCCTACAAAGTTTATTCGAAGTATTTTTCGGTATAACAAATATATTGAGAGACATGACGGAGTTTATTTTTTAATTCAAGTAAATTGGCACCTATGATTGGATTAGATGAACCATTTATACGATATATAAAAAATTAAAACAATTCATTTCTCATTGTCAGGATTAATGACGTTTAAACAGTTAATTCAATTTAAACTTCCTCTTTAACAGTTTAGCAGCCATATGGTGATATACTTCCCAATAACTTATTAACATCATTTTGTCAATTGCAAATGTATATGTATACATATATACAAGTTCGGATTGAGGGCAATTTATAATTTTGTTTTTTGAATATTATAAAAGATGGAAAGCTGAAAATTTAAAAGTAAATTTCCACATTATTGCCACTTGTTCTGTAAAAGTTTGAGAAATATCCTACTAGACAGTCATTGTTTATTTTGAAATTAGAAAATATCTTAAGATCTATTTGTCAACGAAAATAACCATCGCAGCAACTGAAGTAAAGAATTTCTACTACAAATACGTAACTATGTTAAACTTGTGCACATAGAACGTAATAAAGGAAATGGATTTGGATGGATATGAACAATATGTTCATTTTCGTTTCGGAAGTGGGAAAGAATGGATAAATTACGACGTAGAAATAAACATGAGGTAGAAAAAGATGAAGACATTAGCTCCAAAGTCTGCCATGATAGTTTAAATATACTGGTTATTAACATTCAATGTCTTGGTAATAAGCTCAGTGAATTGGAAATAGTTTTAAGTTATATAAATCCTGACGTTTGTGTTATTGAACATTGAATGCATAATGTTGTAATAGCAATTTCAGGGTATACTGTTGCTGCCTTTTACTGCAGAAGCAAACATAAACATGGTGGTGTGTTAATTCTTAGTAGGAATGGTATTAATTTTCAAAATTCTACTATCGACCTAAATTTTTTTTATATTGACCAACTCAATGTTGACAAAATGTGCAGCTGTAAGATTTTTCTTATGTGGTCATATATTTAACCTCTTTGCAGTTTACTCCTCTCCATCCGGTTGTTTTGAAGCATTTCTGGGAAGACTAGAAACATTTCTTTTCTCCCTTATAACACAGGCTAAACCAGGTTTTCATATTATTACTGAGGATCTTAACTGTAATCTCCTTTCCAAAAGTCCCAATCAAATTAAGCTCGTGAATCTGTTTGATGCTTATGCTTTTAAGTGCTTGGTGAAGGGTCCTACAAGATTATCTTTACATTTATCATCATTACTTGATATCTTATTCATTACAATTACTGTACCCGATCAGCTGATGATCTACATCTATAGCAAAATTCTCCGTAGAAGGTAATGGGTATAAATTTGTATAATAGGTTATCTAAAAACATTACGAGCATTGTTTGTTTTAATACTTTTAAAAAGAAGGTATTTCTTTACCTTGTTGATAAATGTGTATATAGTGTTTCTGAGTTCATAAATGATGCATAATTGAGTTGTGTTGCCTTTTTGCTTTTTCTATTCTGTATCTAATGCTTTGTATCTTGTAAGGGTAGTTTCTTGTATTATCTATTTCTGACGTGTCATATCTGCCTATGGTATGATCTTTGGACAAATAAATTTGATTTATCGTTTATGAATTTTATACCTCAAACAAAGTCTTTGATCCTTTAATATCTGACCATTGCGCCATCTATTCTCTCTTAAACTTGAAAAGCTCTTATAAAAGTTCTTCTGCTCTCAAACAGACAATGTCATACACAAGCCAAAACATCCTAAACTTTTGCCATGACAGAGTGGTCTAAGGTTTATCTGAATTTTAGTTTTACTGAATTTTATGCAAAATTTATATATTTCGCTAATAGTTCTTTCCCCATAACTATTTTTTAAAAAACCCAAAGCCATGGGTAACGGATGTGTTTCATTCCTTGTCTCAGAAACTCAAAAAGTTAGTTTTTAAATACAAAATTTACAGTGACCATGTGTTCCATGGACACTAGAAAAGCTTTAAAAAATTGTATTAAGCTACGATAAGGAATAAAATAAAAAATCATATAATGACTACAGGCTAATCAGTGTTACAAATCAGTCTAGACAGCCCTGGAAGATAATAAATGAATTTAACAGAAAGCTAAATGGCACAGCTTCACCATCAACTATGAATGAAAATAATGAGGTTATCTCAGACCCATTGGCCACTGCAAATGCCATTAATGATTTCTTTTTTAATATTATACCTAACTATCACTCAGTAATGGGTAAACCCTCTATCTGTTAAGTATAATAATAATAAAACGTTATTTCTTCGGCCTTGTGATCAACAAGAAATTTCCAAATGCATACTTAAATTAGGAACGAAATATCCACAGGGCTTGATAACATACCAGGTACAGTATTGAAAGCATGTTATTTACACATTAGAGGTCCTTCTATATCGCTAGAACTTCATCTACAAATTTTCTTGGGCTGCATATTAACGAGGAGTTAGATTGGCTAGGTCACATCAATTGAGTTGCTAAAAAAGTAGCCACTTGGGTATTTATGATGAGAAAATTGGCTCCGATACTTCCTATTTAAAGCTTATTATCCCTCTACTATGCAAAAGTGCATTCATTCTTAAGCTATGGAATATTATTTTGGGGTAATTGCAGACTGGCTAGTGAAGCCTTTTCTTTACAGAAACAAGCTGTCAAAGCTTTATGTAGAGTATCTTTCTGTACAAATGGTAAACCCTTGTTTTCATCTCTCAATATTTTAACCCTACAATTCATTTATATTTTGAGTTGTGCAACTTTTGTTAGATCAAACCACCAACTTTTTTCCCACAAATGCAGAGTACCATAGCCATTTCACATTAATGACCACAATAATGCACTTTCTCAAAAAGGCCCTCAACACTCAGCCTCTGTAATTTATAATAAATTGCCTGGGGGCATTAAATCAGTTTTATCCCACAAAGTGAACAAAAGTCAAATTAAAAAGTTCCTTCTGAAGAAAACTTACCAAAGTGTCTGTGAATACCTAGATGATTAAGTATGATTTTGCTTTTCTTTTGATTTTTTCTCTTTCATGTTATTGATCATTGTATTTTGTTTGTGTCTCTGTATTTTTAATATTCAGTGACAAAACCATGCATATGTATTTGCAAATGGCGAGATAAATTATATTATTATTTAGTTAATGAATCACTGATGCAAGGAACTTTTCCTGAGGCACTGAAATCTGCCAAGGTCATTACAGTTTATAAGCATAAAGTTGATAAGAACCAAATTGAAAACTACAAGCCCATATCTTTTACTATCCCAATTTGCTAAAATCTTTTATACAATCTTCAGCAACAGACTTTTAGAATAGCTGGAGGGAAACAGACTTCTCTCTGAATCCCAGTTTGGGTTCAAATAATGTAAATTAACCACATTCATACTATTTTCAACATTCAGTTTTCTATATGATAAATTAGACAACAAAAATAAAGTAGTCAGACTTTTCTTTGACTTACAATTAGCCAAGGCTTTTGACTCTGTAAACCATAGCTTACTTTTAGATAAGTGTTCTCTCCTTGGAGTTAGAGGTATTGCTCACTCATAGTTGTTTACTTTCCTCATTGATTGCAAACAAGCTGTGTCACTATGTAAAGAGGATATAAGTTATTTATCTCAAAGTAAACCAATTCAGACAGGAGTATCTCAAGGTTCAGATCTTCATAAATGACTTACCTGACCTGCTCAGGTCACCTATACTCCAAGGTTGAAAATCCATATGCATGCTGATGATGTCAATGTGCTTTTTACCAGACCTAATACAGCCCCACTACTCAGTAAATCAGACAATGACAATGGCAGATTGGTGCTAAACAAATAACATAATGCTGAATAATAGAAAAACCCAGCTTATGGGTTTTCTTCCGTGTAGACAGGCCCTTCACAAACAACTTTTTCTTGGTAAGAACTTGCATTTCATTGAGGAATTTCAGTTTTGGGCATATACATTGATTCCCACTTAACCTGGAATGCTCATATCATTCATTTGTGCAAAAAGTTGAAATATACACTGTATCGAATGTCTATTCATAAAAAGTGTCAATCATAACCTATTAAAAATTTTTTTTATTATGGGTACTTTTACTCACATGTAACATATGGCATAATTTTCCTCAAAGAAGTGTTTATGATCCAAAAGATAGTGATTAGACTAATCACTGTTAGTGACTTTAATGCCAGATGCTGCCCTCTCTTCAAGCAGATTAGGATATTAACTGTTCCATGAATATATATTTTTTATCTATGTAATTCTTTATGTAAAACAAAATTTATCTAGCTTTATCTCCAACATTATGGTCCATACTGTATATTAGTTAGACCTCTTATGGAGTATGCCTCCACTGTTTGGTCTCCAAACTATAATAAACATATTAATGCACTGGAAAAGGTACAGAATAAGTTCTTAAGATTTATAAATTATAGAATGGGAAACAATATATATGACTTATCTTAATATTCATGAACTAAGTTTCCGTAGAATTATCTTAGATGTAACTTTCTTATATAAGTTGATAAATAATGAAGTGGATTGTCCCCAACTGTTATCATTGATACATATAAGGGTCCCTAAACATTTAACAAGATCTAATGACATTTTTATCACAGAAGTTTTAACAAAGAATTATCTATACAATTCACCACTAACACGGATGCAGCGTCTTATCAATATATACTTCAATGATTATCAAATTGATATTTTTAACACTAATATTAAGCAAATAAAAATTAAAGTTAATGCTCCTATTGCTCTTTGATTTATCTAGATTAATAACCAAAGGATTTTATATGTACTTAAAATTTAAATATGGTATTATTATGAACCCATTTAAGGTGTTTGTTTATTAATCTGTATTTATTTTTATGAATGTCTTTTAAGCTTTTTTATTGTTTTTGTATTTTAATTCCTATGATACAGAATATGTATTTTTCTTTAAAATGTACGTCAAAATTGTATTGATTGATTGTACTGATAATAGGGCGTCAGCCCGTGAAATAAATTTATTATTATTATAATATCTGAGACCTATAGACCTTCATATTTATCAAAACTTTTCTAAGGCTGTACTTTGAGGACCAAAGTCTATTGGTATAAAATTTTTTAATCAACTGCCAAGGCATATCAAAGAACTGAACAGCTCCTCACTTTTTAAAAAAGAACTTTTTATGTGACCAATATTTTTATATTATATAAATGAATTTTAATGTAGGTACTTATGATGTATCAATGACATTTTTATTTCTTGTCTTGTTGTGGCTTATGTCAGGTATTTTCTTGATCTTTGGGCAAATAAAAATTATCATTATCATTAAAGTAAAGATTACGTTACAATTACTCAAGTGAGGAATATTTTAAATAATTTTCTATTGCTATTATTGTTTATTATAATAGTTACCAACAAGTATCAGCCAATGAATATTAAACAGTTAATACCATAATGAGAATAACTCACAAAAACATCCACCAGAGTACAAACCATTAATAAAAATCCTGTTCCTTTAACGGCCAAGAAGCAATGCACATAATCCTCGACCGACATTGTAACATGAGCTGAAATCAAACACTTCCACCTAGAAATGGACTATTTTATTCGAAGAATGCCATAACCATTACAGAAATAGCACTGATGATGACTTCTTTGCATTCCAAATAAATCTCATGTTTGCATAGCAGATGACTTTCCTGGTAATAAAGAGTAATTAAAAATGATAGCACTCTCTCTCTCTAAATAAACATCTACAGAATTATTGAAACTGACACATATAAAATTGGGGGTTAGATTCCAATTGTATTCCTTTTTATTAATAAAGAATATTTTGCAAATAGGATTTATTAGTATTATCAGGAATTTAAATTCGGAATTAATTATAATATAAACCTTATATAATTATATTATATAACGCATATTAAATTAGAGGATAACTTCATAAAAGAAATTTGAACTCGGAAGTAATGATAATCTTTGTAGAAATTAACACTGACATTAAATTAAACAAAAACCTCATACAATCTGGGAAATTCAATATTAAACGAATACGAAATTGTCTAACAGGGAACTAAATTTAATTATAAAATTAAAGATAAAAACAAATTTAAGGAAAACTACGGTAAATGTATCCCCAATCACTGTCATCTCCAAAATCGTGAACAAACTGACTGAATTGCATTGTTTTTCTTTATTATGGATTGAAAGTCGTCACCATCACTCTGACGGCATTCGTAGATGGAATTTTATCGTAATTCTCTTCCCACACGAGGACGATCTTTGGCAGCAAATTCTGTGTCGCCCGTGTTTTATAAACTTAGTGGTCAAATCAACGGAGGAACCCTTTACATGGTAGAACTCCACCATAAATAAAATGAGAAGGATAACTTAGTAAAAGTTCCACTTTTATTAAAAAAGAAACGACCGATTTCGACTAATAATAATAATAATAATATTTATTAATTCCTTTTGGTCATAAAAGACAAGGAATACGTCAATAAAAACAGGAAGAAGAAAAAAGAAAATGCAGGGTATACATATAACAGAAAGAAAAAAATAATAACAGTAATAAATGGATAAAAATACATAGTGCACATTACAATACGGAGCAACAAAAATAACTACAATTTATCAGTCAGAAATTCATCTATGCTGTAATAGCCTTTACGTAATAGTAATTTTTAAATTTGTTTCTGAATAGCTGAGGTGAAGAAAGTGATTTTATATCATTAGGTAAGTTGCTGAAAATGATAGAGGCTGAATAATAGGGACCTTTTAAAAAAAGTGTGTAGTTATATTGCACACAGTGAATATAATAATATCTAGTCATCACCAGGTACCAAAACAAGAAGCAACGCAAATACATACGGAATCAGGAGTGGGGGAGGGAAGAAACTAAAGCACCATATTTCCCGCCAAATAAGATGCACCAACATATAAGACGCACTCATAATTTAGCAAAGATTAATTAGGAAAAAAATATACCAAGAAGTTCTGTATCTGAAATGGCGGAAAAACGCCAGCTGCTGCTCCTTGCGCAGTTAATAGTTGGTGCGCATCTGCAGTGACTACGTAATATTCATTACGGTACCTTAATAGATCCGGCAAGGTTTTTTTTCTCCAATGGTCAAATTTACCGGTAATTTAATTTGGACTTTTTTAAAACATTTTAGCGAGAGTTTCATGTAATTACCGGTATATTGGTAGGTATTGTCGACTTTTATTTGTTTTTCTTCTATTTGGACATTTTTTTTTTGGATTTTTCTCTGCCGTTTCCTTTCTAATTCATTCGTTTAAGTTTTAAACGTTTTTAGTGATATATGTTTATTATTTTTTAACCTTGGGATGCGTTGCTGTTTTGTTTGTTCGAAGATTAGAAATTTTAAATAAAGCTTTGGCCGATCTTTGTTCTCTAAAAATAACGTTTGATCTTTGACCTTTGTATATCTACATATACATACACACACATATATATATATATATATATATATTAAAAACTAACTAATTAATCAACCAGCGGAATAATTTCTTAGAATACTATCTGAACAAAAACAAATCACCAATTTATTTCAACATCGTAAACTGTTCTCTTGACGATTAAATGGATCATTGTATTGAAGATCCTTATTGACAAAAAAAAAACTAATTGTTTATCGTAGAAACCGTTACATAAACAAATATAAGTGTTCGTTATATATTCCCGTCGTTTTCGCAGAAAGAAAGGTGAGTTGTTGACGTACACGTGGCGCCGACCTATCGGGGAGAATGAGAACTGCATTTCGCTGTCGACCATCTTGCGTTCCTTACAGAACAACTTTTTTATTATAGAGAATTTCTCCACTTCACTGCACGGCTATGTAAACACTCGACGAATACCGACTAGATGAAGCAGAGTGCAAACAGTTGCAGGAGAGGGGGCGGGAAGAGAGTGCGTTGGTTAATGCCTCAAGCATGGAGACCATTTGGGACCAAACTCGGAAAATGAACACGATTAGTTTGCCCACGTGCCCTGGGAAAATTGGGAAATCCCAGTTTTGCGATACCCGCTCTTATAAATACCCGTGTGGCCCCACTCCTTTTCGAGCTTCGACTCTCTCCCTGGGCGTTCTATCTTTTTTTCTTAACCCTCAAGTCCAGGCATGGAGTCTCTCAGACTCCACCATATTTATTTTCTAGTTTGTTTTGTTAACGGTGAATTTGATCCTGCGCTTTGTGTATTCTACCTTTTTCTCTATGTTTGCTGAATTTGGCAAACACTTTTCGTCAGTCGGTGGACAACTGTCTTGGATATAGAACGTATTGAACTTCTCACAGACTCCAAGCCTGTGATTAAGTGATTTTTTTCTTATGTCGTGAATTTTTCATTCCGTCGACAGTGGATCCATCTGAGATTCATACTGACGACCCTAATTTCGAGGAGATGTTAGAGGGCCCCTTAAGTGACGACCTAATAGATAGTGACGTGGGGCACAGTGTTTTATGGGAAAAGAACTGTTTCAAGTGAATGAAGCAACCATTTGTTCCAGTCAACACCAGAACTCTAAAACATAACATAGTATTACAGTTGCCTGGACTGAAAAATGAAGCAAAAATAGGTGATACTGCTGAACCGATATCAATCTGGGATTTATTGCTAACTGAAGAGGTGATAAATGATATCGTCATTTTCACCAACATTCAGATGGCTAAAATGAGAGCCCAATATACATTTCGGTCTAGAGATTTGTCCGATGTTGATGCAGTTGAGCTACGAGCATTTTTGGTCTCCTGTACTGCACAGCAATTTTTAAATCAAACATGGAAGACATTCGCGCCATTGTACTGTTGCTTTTGTCCTCCAGCAAATAAACGCAAGACAGCCTACCAGTGCTATTTATGCAGTAGTCCTATATGTTTACAGTGTTCGATTTGTATTTGTAAGGACTGCAAATGTAAAATAGTAAGCGAAGTTTAAGTGGTTTTTTAATATTTGTTTTTAGTTATTTTCGTTTTTGTTCGATTACTTAGTTATTTTGTGTTTTCTCCTATACATTTATGACATTAGTAAGTGTCTATTTAAACATTTAAATAAATATAAAACTGAAAAAGAAAAAAATACATTTTGAGAGGAGGTGTATTGAAAAATTGTTAAAAACAGTTGTTTGAAATGAACAATTATTATTTATTAGTTGTTTTAATTTATCCATAGCACCTTTTATTCCAAACTACTAGGTCAAAGTGAAAAAAAAATATATAAACAACGCCAGAATATAACTAACTTATGTTGGAGTCTGTAAGACTCCATGCCTGTGAAAGTGTGATTAAAGTCAATGCCTGTACTTGAGGGTTAAGAAGCTACGGCAGTGACTCGTGCGTGCTCACGGCCAACCCTCACGGAATGTGGGCTTCGGAGCCCTGTTTTGATTCGATAAACCGAAATAAGTGATTCCAATAAGGGGAGAATTTGATACAATATGGTCTTGGTTTTCCTGTTTTGATTCAATAACGCGGCTGATTCAATAAACCAGCGATTCTATTAAGCGGAACTTACTGTATAAGCATTCAAAGCATGCTTACACACACAAGGATTGAAATAACAATGGGATTTTGAGGTCTAACTATGTACAATTGGTAAACAAGGCAACATCCTGTAACCCTTCGGCACACGCAATGCCTTCAGAGACATCAGCACACACATGTATCTGTGAGATACATCATGTTTCTAATGCAAATTATAATGTTTTTACACTTGTCAAAGTTCCTGATTTTATTTTTTTACCCTCTCAGATACCCGTCGAAAATAATAAAATATTATGTCTCCAGTTTTTTGTTATTTTTTATTAATTGCAGTGATATAGAAAATGTTTCCAAGTATTAATTACTTATTGCATTTTGAGTGATGTTATATTTAATTATTTTATTTTATTTTATTATTATTTTTATTGGCATGTTCTAAACAAATATGTTAATCACAAAATTTACGACAATACTTCGTCAACCTAGTTCTTTTCGTAACGTTGCAGGGGCTTTCACTCTACTTCAACACTAACGTAAGAGCACGCGACGTATCTGGGAGATACGATCCGAGACGCTGCAGTGGAAAACCGACACTAACGGTAAGACAAATTGAGCTAAACTGACCAAACGTTGACAAGAGATGCATAGAGAAGTAGGTGAAAGGTACTGCGACTCACAACGTCCACAAGGTAGTGAGTCACGAGTAGTAAACAAAAATATGAGTCATGTATCTCTCAGAACCATTGCCTGTGCAGAAGGGTTAAAATGGCAAGATTCTCCCAAAATATGTGAATTATAAATGTTTTAAATGAGCGATTTCCAACTGTAGGCAGAATAATATGAACAGAATAAGAAACTTGATAATGCTTTCTTCAAAATGGTTCTGATACGAAGATCGTAGGTTAATTGTTTCTAATTTTAATCTAAAAAATCTGATGTGGCCAAAACATGACTTTATCCATATTTGGGGTATAGATAATTAAATTATTATGAGGCAAAATTATTATTTCGTATCATAAAAGAATACAGTCGTCCTTATTGCCATAAATTATATTTTGAATATGTTTACAGAATTCACTGTTAAATGGTGGCACTGTATACTGGAAATTAAGAATAAGTTAAATATCTCCGAAATGGATGGTTCTACGAAAATTAGTTTCAAACAAAACTTGGAAGAAATATTATTCTCTACAACTTTGGTCCTTACGAAGATTACCAATAACGATGTTTTTAAGGAGATATTTAACGGAAACTGAAAAACCGGTTATTTATAAATAACTCCTAAACAATAACTCCTATAGAAAATTGTTTCAAATGAAAACTGTAGGAAATTACATTCTCTATAAACTTTGTGTAGAATTGTATATACAATAATGATGTTTTAACGAAGAAATATCGCAAAAACCGAATCGGGTTACGAATAAACCTCGACTTCCAGTTAACCGGTATTGTCCAAAAACTAATCAGTTCTTTGTGCTCATACCAAAGTGTTATATATGAAATTTGGTAAGGATATGGCAAGTACTTTTTGAGTTAGAGCGCCCATAATCACATAGACACACACAGACATCATTCCGAAAATAGTCTAAACGTGTTCTAGGGATCTCAAAACATGTATTTCCGTTGAAATCTCGAATTTGATTTTTTTTGTGAAAACAATACTTTCTCTATACTAAGTATACTGAGAAAGAAAAAAAGAATGAAAGCCTGCACATATCTATTTTATACACTTTTATTGATTTTCACTTGGATCCCTTTTGACACCAACATTTAGGGTTGCAGACTCACTTCTTTCTAAATTGAAAAATTTCAAAACAAATCGAATTTTGGCTTTATATGTATTAGACAATTTTAATAAAAAAACTAAAAACTATAAAATAAAACAAATTAAAAAATATTTTTTAGAGAATACACTTTTCTGTGAATCAAAATGCACTCAAAAGCAAAAAATTATTTTTTTCTAGATAAATATTGTTATTGAAAATTTTGTATGCTTCATAAAAGTGGATGGCTTATTGTGGGAAATGATACTGGTATAATACAAGAAATTAAGGTGGCTTTTTTTATCAACCAACTAATTTCTTCTATTATACCAGTATCATTTCCCACAATAAGCCATCCACTGTTACGAAGCATACATATTTTTCAATAACAATATTTATCTGGAAAAAAAAACATTTTTTGCTTTTGAGTGCATTTTAATTCACATAAAAGTGTATTCCCTAAAAGATATTTTTAAAAATTTGTTTCATTTATGTGATATTTTATGGGAAATGGGAATGTCTCCCTCTTGGAGTAGAATTCGGGACATTTCTCGAGATTTTTTTCCGTCATAACCTTATAATATGTGAATCTAGCATTCCAGCTTTTTTATACGATACCCAACCCAACCAACCGACACTTGCCTATTATTTATAAGAGATGACATTTTAAATTCCCTGGTATTGAGCAACTGAAGGAGACTGTAATTAAAAATTGACAACGTGGCCCGGTAGAAATCGAGGGTTGGTCGCAACTTCTCGACTGTGTAAAACAGCACCGGTAGGCTAAACATCCGAACCGTGCCCGCAAAAACTTCCAAATTACCCGACCTGCACGAATAAATTATCCGACCCGACCAACAAGCAGAAGTCGTATCCACATGAAAAGTTATCTGGAGCGACGTCTACGAAACAAGACCCGATATTCAAAAAGAAACGACCCTCGGCTAGACATGTCAATGACCCTATCTTAACCCCTCAGAACACGTGCTACCTTTTTTTAACACCATGGCACGCATGCTAGGGAAAAGACCAATTACTAAAAAATCTGATGTGGCCAACACATGACTTTCTCCATATTTGGGGTATAGATATTTAAATTATTATGAATAGCATTATAAGGCTAAATTATTATTTCGTATCGTAGAAGAATACAGTCGTCCTTATTGCCATAAATTAGGTATATTTTGAATATGTTTACAGAATTCACCGCTAAATGGTGGCGCTGTATATTAGAAAAAGCAAAATATCTCCGAAATGGATGGTCCTACAAAAATTTGTTTCAAACAAAACTTGGAAGAAATATTATTCTCTACAACTTTGGTACTCACGAAGATTACCAATAACGATGTTGTTAAGGAGATATTTAACGGAAACCGAAAAACCGGTTATTTATAAATAATTCCTAAACAATAACTCCTATAGAAAATTGTTTCAAATGAAAACTGTAGGAAATTACATTCTCTATAACTTTTGTATTGAACTGTATATACAATAATGATGTTTTAACGAAGAAATATCGCAAAAACCGAATCGGTTTCGAATAAACCTCGACTTCCGGTTAACCGTTATTGTCCAAAAACTAATCGGTTCTTCGTGCTCATGTTAAAGTGTTATATATGAAGTTTGGTAACGATATGGCATGTACTTTTTGAGTTAGAGCGCCCACAATCACATACACACAGACATTCCGAAAATAGTCTAAACATGTTCTAGGGACTTCAAAACGTGTATTTCCGTTGAAATCTCGAAGTCGATTTTTTTCATGAATACAATACTTTCCCATTACTACGTATGGAGAAAGTAAAAATTGCTTTACGAAATTTATTAATGCAAACATGTTCTTAAAAAGAAGCTCGTAATTACATATTTTATAAAGAATGAAGATGATTGAAAATTACTATGGATAAAAAACAGAAGTATAAACAGGAATATTAAAATACAAAACTTTTCATTTCCTTATTCGGATTCTTCTTCAAAATTCGTTTGTCGATAACATGAAGAAGTGAATGTTATATGCTATTGATCGGCTTTTCACAACGATTATATCTTGTCTTGGTTTTGTGGTTTTCTTTTAGAGGAATAAGCACCAAAATGCGCTGTATTTCGGTTCCGTCCATGTTGATTTTAAAGGGCAACAGCATAAAATAAATTTAAAGTCGAATAATAAACTTGTAAACCACATCAAAATGAATCACTCAAAAATTTGTGGAAATCCACCAAAAGTCAATTACGTGGTAACGCTCACGACAGGGGAATGGACCGAAAAGACAACAAAAAGACCGCTCATGCACAAACACGTGCGAATTCGTCGCTGGCGAGACGTCGAATATATTTATGGACGTAAATGGGAAGGTAGAGGGAGTCTCCGGCTTACCCTATTGCTGGACGGCAAAATATTTGAAAAAATGCTCTCCTGGGTTAATGCATAATGGAAAATCCCACCAATAGCTCCCAAAGAAAGTCGGTAGATATTATCTGAAAATCTCATCCCTCAAAATGCAAGGAGGGTCAAAAGAGACCCAAACCCTTTGGTGTCATCGGCTTGTACGGGGTAAGACGAGGGTGCAACCAACAGTATTATTTTTAGGCGCATTTCGCTTCCAGAGTGAGCGCCTATTAGCATCTGTCTGTTTGCCCGTCCGTCCGCATGTTTGTTCTCAGCTTCTACCAAACAGATTTTCATGAAATTTGATATTACGGACTTACAATCAAATATAATGAGAAAACCACAAAAATGAATCACGTATGCCAATCAGGGGTACCACTTTACTGGTGACAAAAAATTAAATTATCGTCATATCCCGTAAGGTATTGCTCATATCGAAATATTTTTCAAATAAAAGTTGTAGAACTATTAAAGAAGAGTATTTCTTATCCTATACATTTGTATCGTAGGAGTAGCCATTATCGAGAAAATCGAACCAGAACGTTATAATTCGAGCTGAACAAAATTTCTTTCATGGTTACTTCTTCATTGCTACTAACATAAACAATCTCACAGACAAATGTTTAAATTCCTTACGTGTACATGTAATATTATTAAATAGGAAGAAAATGGATTACTTATGATGAATAAAAAAGTTTAAAATGCTATTTCCCTTACGTACAGGTACTACATAATTTCATTCTAATACTCCATTGCACGAAACGCGCCCGTTTGTGATACGCTGTACACTTACTAACTTGTTTCTCATAACTGATCCACACCCTCAGACTACACATCCGAATCCGACCAGCATCTGCAAAAAGTTAACACATTAACCGACCTGAACCACAACTTTTCGTATGGATATCCTAAGGTTGGATAAATTGCGGATGAGCACATCTCTAGAGTAGACCTCTTAAGGACCCAAACCATGGAAAACCACCAATTAGGAATTGACAGGGGGTCCATTTAATATAAAGCATTTATAGAGGACAAACGTTTTTACTTTCTTCATATACGTAGTAGTATGGAGAAAGTATTGTTTTCATGAAAAAAATTCACTTCAAGATTTCAATGGAATTATATGTTTTGGGGTCCTTAAAACACGTTTAGACTATTTTCGGAATGGTGTCTGTGTGTGTATGTGATTGTGGGCGCTCTAACTCGAAAAGTACTTGCCATATCGTTACTAAATTTCATATATAACACTTTGGTATGAGAACAAAGAGCTGATTAGTTTTTGGACAATACCGGTTAACTGGAAGTCTAGGTTTATCCAAACCCGATCCATTTTCGTGAAATATCTCCGTTAAAACATCATTATTGAATATACAATTTGATACAAAGGTTATAGAGAATGTAATATCCTACATCTTTTATTTCAAACAATTTTTCATACCAGTTATTGTTTAGGAATTATTTATAAATAATCGGTTTTTTCGGTTTCCGTCAAATATCTCCTTAAAAACGTCATTATTGGTAATCTTCATGAGGACCAAAGTTGTAGAGAATAATCCTTTCCATTCCAGGTTTTGTTTGAAACAAATTTTTGTAGAACCATCCATTTCGGAGATAATTAATTAATTCGTAAATTTTCAGTATACAGCACCACCATGTAGCGATGAATTCTGTAAACATATTAAAAATATAATTTACTGCAATAAGGACGACTGTATTCTTTTATGATATGAAATAATAATTTTGCCTTATAATATTATTCATAATAATATAAATATCTCTACTCCAAATATGGAGAAAGTCATGTGTTGGCCACATCAGATTTTTTCTAGTTGATTATCTTTTAACTTGCAGGCAGGGACATATTGTCTCGTATATGCACTAAGCGTACTTCAGTCCTTTAGATCAGTGGTGCCCAACCTGCGGCCCGCGGGCAGGATGCAGCCTGGGAAGGATTTTTTTTGCAGCCTGCGAAGCCATGACGAAAAAGCAATCAGAATAATTCATCACACATATTTGTACATTTTTATGAAAATTTTGATAGCAAAACTTTCAATATTTAAATGTTAAACATAAAAACATTATTTTGACACAATTTTTGCTTGTAAAGCACATCCGAATACCGTATAGACTCGTGTATAGTACGAGTTTTTACGACCAAATTTTTATTGCAAAAATTGGGGATCGTACTATACAAGAGTAATGCAATTGAGGATTTAAAATTCATGTATCTTCACGGGCATTTTCGGTGAAGTTATGCCACCCGCACGCATTCTAATGGTAGGCTAACCTTAACAGTGAGGTCCTCATCGTTATGTTGCTTCGTGAAGAGTAGAATCTTTTTCATATATACAGCTTCAAATTCACAAATACTTGATATAAGTGACGATTTACGGGCACTTCTTTTGTTGAATTTTATGTATGTACATCTTTGTTTGCGTCTTTTTACAAGGGATGGATTGGAACGAGTTGGGCTAAAAGTATCGTAGACGGCGTAACTTTATGGAATTTTGACATCTTGGAAAAAGAAATTACTTTGTAATATTCAACAGTCTTTATTGTTTCTTCAATCACACACCGATCGGTTTCCACTACAAAGTCATTCTAAAGGTGTTACGTTGGCTAGTAACATCATTACAATGATTTTGTAGTGGAAACTGGTAGGTGTGTGATTGAAGAAACAATAAAGACGGCGGAATATTACAAAGTAATTTCTTTTTATCCGTTATCCCTACCTATTAAGTAGTTGGATTACGTACGCGGAACGTAATCCAGACGTACTAGAATTGAAACGATTTTATTTCATCTTGTGCAATCATGATTCATATCACTTTTTATTAAATGTTTTAGGAGTAAGATACTTAACTTATCCTAACTTTAGTGTACTCGCAAGAAATACTATTTACGACATTTACGGTCTATTCTATAGTGGTGTGGAAAGTCAAGGTCGTTCGATATCTCTCGCTCGTAACCATCGAGCTATCGAAATGAAATATATCGACCCTGGTGGAAAGCTGGGGTCGTACTATAAATGAGATATATGAAAAAATCACCAAAAAATCAGGAGTCGTACTATACATGGAGTCGGCATATACACGAGTATATACAGCATATAGGTAACTTCCGATATAAACAGTAATCCGGCCTACAGAAGAATTTGCAACTACTAATTGCGCATACACCAATGTGTTCCGCCATGTAGAAAAGGTTGGACACCACTGGTTACATCAATGCTGTGACTTACCATTTTTGATCCACGGCACACTTTCATTCATATTTTAAAATTACCAAACCACTCCTAATTGATTTAACGATACAAGATTACATTTACAGCATTAATGACTACAAATTTATAGGCAAAGCCAAGATTTTGTGGAATTCCACTGTTTAAAGGGAAAACTACAGAGACGTCGTCATTAAATTAATTATTTATTTATTCGTAAACAACCAGCAAAACAGCACGACGCCAATTACAGCTGACAGATTAAAAACATAAATTATAGAAACAAACAAAGCGCAAACACGGTAGCATATATAAACAAAAACAGAAACAGAGACAAAAAACAACAATCGCAGCAGAAATGCAAGTCGGGAAGATGAAACAGCGTATCTATAAATAACAGGCGCATTTTCGTGAGATGAAATGTTTGAAACTAAACGACGATATATACTTTATAAAAGTAAAAAATTGTGAAGGGCTTCTCCAGATAAGCTGGGAAAACGTGCAATGTTTTGTGAGACGGTGTATTTGAAAATAGTTGACGACAACTCTTGAGAAGCATTAAAAGCAGCCCTAGTTGATGGCAATGCTAACCAATGCCAATTAAAGTCCATTTCAAACTCTAGTTGCCAGGAATTTTAGCCGATGGCAAGTCCAGTCGACGGTGACCTCAGTTGATACAGATTCTGCTCAGCAATCGGGAAACCCACACCCCAAGTCCGTCCAACCCACGTTGATGCAAACAGTAACTCGCGTTGTATGAATTTTTGGTAATAAAAAACAGTAGTAGTGAATCCGTGTTATAAGAACCTGTATAGATGTACTGTAACTGTAACTGATGGTAACTGTAGTTGGCTGACGCATCAGGCGACGGAAATTCTGGTCAACTGCAACTCTACAGAGCGTTCCACCTTAAAGTTTCAGTACGGTTCCAAACGGCATCGTTTCTTCCCTCTCCTGCACAATTAAAAAACCAATCGCTCCCTCCTCCTCTACGACACTGAGATTGCCAAATCTCGCTAATAATTTAAAGTTGCATTAAAATAAAAATTAAAAATTTCTGTGCTATTTTAAACGCAGAATCTGACGATGTACTTTTAAATGAAAACTAAAAATCATATTCTATACAAAATGCGACAAACAATATTAGACCTGAAATGGAGATTTTACAACTACCTACAACTTTGTCTACGTGACAAAGTTGTAGGTAAATGTTTGAAGTTATTTTTGGTGCACCCAGACGTGGGGTTGGGTCGCCAAGGGGAGGGTGAACAATGCGAAAGTTTTATTGCGGTCCGGTCAAATGTTGGCAGTTTACCCTCGCCCGCTCTTCCCTCAGTTACGACTCAGCAGTTGGACTATCTCGTGCTTTCGTCGTTTTGTCTGCTCATAAGTTTGCGGGGAAGTACTCACAAATTTTTCCAGTTTTATCGCGTGTTGCAAATTAGTTGGTTTAACAATTCTTCAAAACGTTTTCAAACTGAAGTGGGTAATACGGTTCAAGTGTAGAGATACGTCGTGTTTGCAGGTTTTACGTTTATAGTGTCCCCTTTTTAAAAATACTGTGTATGCACATCACATGTTGATTATCCCCGAATGTATTTTCACGTTGACATTGTGGTTTTTGTGAGAAGATGGATGTCTCAACGAGGAAAAGAAAGGAAGGTGAGTTCGGAAAAACAAACAATATTGAACGTTCTTAGCTGCTGCCTCAATGAGTCTAATTAAAGCCTGTCATCTGCTGTTCGTAGGACGAGCAAGCTATGTGGCGTGTCTCAGAGGACAATTTACAAGATTAAAAAGGAAGCAAACGAATTTGTAATGTCGGGCAAGTAAAAATTTCCTCCATTGCAGCTTAATTTTCGTGATGTATAGTGATCAGCATAAAATAATCCAGTTGCTGTTTTTACTTAGGGATTGTGTGAGCAATTACTCTTGTACAAACATGCTTTCCTATTTTCCTCTGATCACGTTACATATAATCTATGTATTTGCGAGGAAGTTAATCCAAAAATAAGATGTGAACACAGCGTGCCTCCGAACTCGCATTTCTCCAATTAACTATGCTACCATTTTGTTAAATACCAATTTACATTGTTTGGGTGGTATTCTCGCGAATTAGCTTAGAACATAAAATGAATAATTTAAAACGTCCTACAACTTTTATTCTGTACATTTTTCTCTACACGAAATATTTATCGAGTTACGCACAAAAATGCAAATGGCAACTACAACGTTAATTTATTATTTACGAAGTAATCTATGCATTTTTTAAAAGTACGTACTATTTAAACTTTTATTTATGATTTCAATAGCCTTTCAAATGAAATAATTTTTGATTGGGAAAATAAATTTTTAATTTTTAGGCAGTTTACGGCATAATATGTTGTTAAGGAAACGTTATTTAACATAATAAACCCCTCAATCACGTAACACATTTAAATCAAACTAATGCCACAGGTCGAAGGACATTTAACCTCTTAACTGGAGAATTAATTTTTCTTATCTTTCAGCTGGTGGGGAATTATTCCTTTCTTTCAAATATCTTGAATTTGACTTTTTATTGATCTATCTGTTATGATACGATGTTTTGTGAAGTTGGTAATGGATATTTTACAATATTAACGAACTTACGCCATTTGTAAATTTATAAAATTTCAATTTTTTTTCTTTAATTAATTATTTGTTCCGAAAGTATCACATTTTTATCGTGAGTGATTTTTCCAATTATGGAACATTAAAAATATTTTTTAATTTTTCTACTATTTTGACATTTTTGCAAGGGTAGGTAACTTTACATAACAAGATAAAGGACTATGTACCTAAGACTAGTTTAGACAATTGAAAGCTAGCACAGAAAGAATAAAACTGAGCGCATAGGGAAAACAAGGGCACTTCAATGGGATTCTATTCTTTTAAGCTCCTTTTTTCACTTTCACGAGAGTTTTAAGGACCGCCGGTGTGTTTGGGGCACTATAGCAGCCAAGTGTACAACACGCTCGCGCTACGTAGCGAGAGAAATTTTACCACGTGGTATTTTTGTATTGGTTTAGGAAATCGTGTGTCACGGCAAAAATCGTAACGACAGCATTTACTTAATAAGTTACGTAAAGGAAATTTTAAATTACCCGACTTTTGCTGGCGTCAGGGTAGCGAGACGCGGCAACACCGTGCGCCATTCACCCAATACTGAAACTTAAAGATGGAACGCTCTACAGTAGATGGCAGCTCTAAAATGACGGCAATTCTAGTTGACAGATACTTAAGTTGATGGCAACTGCAGTTGATGGCAACTGTAGTTGAAGGCAACTGGTTTACTGCGACTATAATTGATAACTGTAGTTGATGGCAACTGCAGTTGATGGCAACTGTAGTTGAAGGCAACTGTAGCTGATGGCAACTGGTTTACTGCGACTATAATAGATAACTGCAGTTGATGGCAACTGTAGTTGAAGGCAACTATAATTGATAACAACTGCAGTTGATGGCAACTGTAATTGATGGCAACTGCAGTTGAAGGCAACTGTAGTTGAAGGCAACTCTATTTGATGGCAATTCTAGTTGACGGCAAGTCTACCTCATGGCAATTCTAGTTGACTGATACTTAAGTTGATGGCAACTCCAGATGATGGCAATTCTAGTTGACAGACACTTAAGTTGATGGCAACTCTAGCTGACATCAAACCCATGCGATTCTGACAGTTTAAAATCAATTAATTCAACAGTTTTATCTTTCAATGCTCACCGCCGATGACTTTTTCGTTAGATTTGCCCATAACCGCTCCCTTCTTTTTACCCAGATTCTTCGCGTAATATTCTCTTGCCCTCCTCAGCCTCTTTTCCCTATGCTCCAACGTCTCGTTCGCCATCCTCTTGACGTGCGCCGCCTTCATTTTCATCAGCCTATCTTCCCTCTTCTCCGGCGTTTCCGACGCTATGTATTTCTTGTGCGCCGCCTTCAACATTTGCAGCCTCTTCTTCCTCTCTTTCGTCGTCTCGTTCTCCCTCTTCCAACGACCCCTTTCCACGTTTATCCTCCTCAACACCCTTTCCTCCTCCGTGCCCAACTGCGCCTCCGCCTCCTTCCGCCGCCACCAATCCCTCATCTTCTCCCACCTGTCCAACCTTTCTTCCGGCGTCTCCTTCGCCCTCCTAGCCTTCCCCCGGATCGAGCGACGCTCTCCCCCCTCCTCCTCCTCCGTTTCCCTATTAACGCACATCTCCACGTTATTCCATCTTTCCTCCGTCTGCGTACTTTCCCGGTCGTACAGCTTACTCTCCGTCTCTCCGTCCTCGGACTCGGTCTGAAACGGAAGTGTGGTACAGGCCGATTAGCTCCGAGCCGCGTTAAATTCGATGGACACATCCCGAAAGGAAGATCCGATGTTTGTATAGCACATGACACAGAGTAACGAATACGAATGCCCTCTCAAAACTATTCAGCGAAGAATAAACAGAACAACTTACATAAGACGCTTTTTTTTAAGAATACAAAAAATAACAAGTTAGGAAAGTTTACAACGTATCACAAATGGGCGCGTTTCGTGCAATGGAGCATTAGAAAGAAATTATATACCTGTACGTAAGGGAAATAGCGTTTTAAAGTTCTTTTCTTCGTCATAAATAATCCATTTCCTTCCTATTTAAAAATATTCCATGCACACGTAAGGAAATTAAATGTTTGTTTGCGAGGTTGTTCATGTTAGCGACAATTAAGACGTAACCACGCAAGGAAGTTTCTAAGTTCAACTCCATTTAAGACATTTTTGTTTGATTTTCTCGATTACGGCTACTCCTACGATAAAAATGTATAGGAAAAGAAATACTCTTCTTTACAAGTTCTACAACTTTTATTTGAAAAATATTTTGATATGACTGATACTTTACGAGATATGACAAAAATTGGATTTTTTGTCACCAGTAAAGTGGTGCCCCTGATTGGTGTACGTGACTCATTTATATTACTTTCTTATTATCTTTGATCGTAAGTCCTTAATATCAAATTTCATGACAATCCGTTTGGTAGAAGCCGAGAACGGACATGCAGACGGACGAATGGACAGACCGATGATAATAAGCACTTATGCTGTAAGCGAAACGCACCTAAAAACCATTCCCCTGCAGACCAACATATCCGGAAAATTTTGCGTCTTTAATTACAATATTCAAAACACAATTATGTAAATACATTTTTTAGGGCTACGTAATATCACTATCGTTTCATAAAATTAATCAATTATTCTCACAGCAATGTATTTTACCATTAAAATGTCATTAAACAGCATATCACGTAAACATTTCCTCAAAAACAAATGGCATTAGATAATAAAAAATGTAAAATATTTCATAGAATAAAATTTTAGAAATGTAATATCATTTACTTTGCTTATTTACATTCATCTCTGTGAATACAGCCAACAATACGAAAGTCACGATGGACATGTATATAGATAGTTCGTAAGGGGTTGTCTAATATCCTGTTAAAAGACAAACAGACAGATAGACGGACACAAAATATTTTTCGTATCCAGCCCGAATGCAGAACCACACAGGGTGTTTCTGAAAGGTCACGTCAAACTTTGGGAGCGTGTTCTACTGACCATAAGGATGAAAAAAGTTCATATTGACACAGGTCAGGAAACGCTTCCTTTCCGAGTTACAGCCCTATTTTCTTTTCTCAATATAGTGAAGGTAAAAGCGCCTGTCAAGTTCGTATGGAAATAGTTCCAGAAATCTCGGCATACAAGTTTTACATGACTGGTGAGCAATTTTGGAGAAATGTTTTTAATGCAAATTTTAACAACGTTTAACATGTGAAATTACAAGTGAATGTTAAGGACTTTCCTTTAGCAGACCATACAGTTGGTCCTCCTCTACCAATCCAACGGTCAGGGTACGTATTGTCGAGACATTCTCGAGCGGTGAGGCTGAAATGTGCTGGAGCTCCATCATGCATCGACTACATTTGACTACATGTGACATTGGAACCTCTTCTAGCAATGCAGGTAACTCTTCCTCCAAGAAATGTCTGCAATTTTGGCCAATGAGTGTATGTGGCAGGAATAACAGTCCAATCAGGTGTGGTGATTTTCCTCCCTCTGGACTTTTTCCATTTTCCTGAGGGACTTAGCCCATTGACCGAGGTGCCACAATGAAACAAAGGCCGCCAAGAGAAACCAAGGCCGAACTAATTGCCTCTCCGCTGGACGCCTCTCCGCTGATAAGCCACAGACTTTTTCTGGACGTCTGAATATACGAGGTCTGTTCAAAAAGTATCCGGACTGGCCATGTGGAGCGCTACCTGGATGTAGTATGGACTTGGACCGCTAGGTAGCGCTAAAGAGCTTCATTGTGAAGCAGTGCGCCGAGTGTCACGTTGATACATGCAAGCGTTTTTGTGTTAGTGGTGTTCTGCAATTTTTGCAAGAAGAGAAATTGCAGACTTGAAGGAGCAGCATGTGTTCATCAAGTTTTGCTTCAAACTCTGCAAAACCGCGTCGGAGACCCACGAAATGCTTAAACAAGCATTTGGTGATGATGCCATGGGCAGAACAAAGACTTTTGAGTGGTTCTCGCGGTTCAAATGTGGGCAAACGTCGGTTGAGGATTCCGAACGTTCTGGTCGGCCCTCAACCAGCAGAACCGAAGAAAATGTTGAAAAAGTGTGTCGGGCCATCCACGAGGACCGTTGGCGAACGATTAGCAACATCTGCAGCATTGTTGGCCTATCTTCTGGTACATGCCAATGCATTCTCACGGAGGAACTCAACATGAGGCGGATCGCTGCCAAATTCGTAGTCTGCTTGCTGACCCAGGACCAGAGGCAACACCGGCTCACTGTGTGCAGGGACCTCCAGGAACAGGTCAGACACAACTGAAACTTCCTTTCCAAGGTCATCACTGGTGATGAAAGCTGGGTTTATGGCTACGACCCAGAAACCAAACAGCAGTCATCCCAGTACTGCTCCTTCAAGTCTGCAATTTCTCTTCTTGCATAAATCGCAGAACACCACTAACGCACAAAAACGCTCATGAAAAAAAACGTGTGTATCAACGTGACACTCCGCACACTGCTTCACAATGAAGCTCTTTAGCGCTACCTAGCGGTCCAAGTCCGTACTACGTCTGGTTAGCGCTCCACGCGGCCAGTCCGGATACTTTTTGAACAGACCTCGTATATGCCGAAAAGTGTGTCCTCACTCCAGTCCTTTCCAGTTCAGCGAATTTTAAGTCTTGAACAGCAAATCGAGAGACACTTGTTCAAATGTTCGCCAATGGCGACTAGCCGCCTGGAAATTCCAAAGTGACTCGTAACCCCTGGGACTTGGCCGAAGCAACGAGGCTCCCTTTCTCTCTCACCCTCTTCCCAAAACGTAGTGGCTGAAGTGACCTGACCCGTCCTGGTCTAACCCTCGCAAGGCAACCACGAGAGGCGACTGACCGTCTACTCTCTTAACATCAGCTGAGCCAACATCGCCTGGACTCCCTATTGAGGTCCACGGTGCACAAACCACGCAGTAATTCTGGCGACGGCAACACCTACCAAATTATAAGTTGTGAGAGTTGTAATTTTGTTCTGAATGGTCAATAAATTGTTAACTAATAACCAGGAGATTAATTACTTGTATAGTCTAAATGTGTTCTAGGGACCTCAACACGTATTTCCGTTGAAATCTCGAAGTCGATTTTTTTCATGAATACAATACTTTCCCATTACTACGTATGGAGAAAGTAAAAAGGGCTGTAACTTGGAAGGGAAGCGTTTCCGGACCTGTGTCCATATGAACTTTTTTCAACCTTATGGGCAGTAGAACATGCTCCCAAAGTTTGACGAGACCTTTCAGAAACACCCTGTATATCCTGAAAATTTGGTGTTTGTAGCTTACTTAATTTCTGAGTTATTTTGTACACGGTCAGACAAATGGAAGAACTGAATACATAACCTCTTAAAAAAAAAAAAAAAGTGGCCAACACATGACTTTCTCCATATTTGGGGTATAGATATTTAAATTATTACGAATAGCATCATAAGACAAAATTATTATTTCGTATCGTAAAAGAATACAGTCGTCCTCATTGCCGTAAATTATATTTTGAATACGTTTACAGAATTCACCGCTACATGGTGGTGCTGTATACTGGAAATTTATGAATAAATTAATTATCTACTAAATGGAAGGCTCTACGAAAATTTGTTTCAAACAAAACCTGGAATGGAATGGATTATTCTCTACAACTTTGGTCCTCATGAAGATTACCAATAACGACATTTTAAAGGAGATATTTGGTGAAAGCCGATTATTTATAAATAATTCCTAAACAATAACTGCTATGAAAAACTGTTTCAAATGAAAGTTATAGCAAATTACATTATCTATAACCTTTGCTTAGAATAGTATATACAATAATGATGTTTTAATGGAGATATTTGGCCAAAACCGAATCTGGTTTTGAATAAACCATGACTTCCGGTTAACCAGTATTGTCCAAAAACTAATCAGTTCTTTGTGCTCATACCGAAGTGTTATATATGAAATTTGGTAATGATATGGCAAGTACTTTTCCAGTTAGAGAGCCCACAATTACATACACACATCATTCCGTATATGCCCGAATATAAGGTGAGGTTTTTTCCCAAGATTGTCCCTCAGAAAAGAGGGGGGCGTCTTATATTCGAGTCTTTACAAAGTCTCTCATATTACGGGGCGCTCTCTCAATCACTTCATTTTGAACAACAAAGTAGTCTAATCAAACTTTTTAGATACTTTGTCCATAACATTAATGTGTTTTGACCATCGTACAAATCCAAGAGGTGCCCATTCTTTTTCTCACTATTTAATAGAAGGTTTAGTCGGTAATCCGTCAGTGTCACACAAACTTCCCAAGTCCAAAGAGTAGTCTGCGTTTCCACCTACGATAAGTCCAACATCTGAAAATTTCTCTTCTTGAAATCCTTTTTGACGGTAAGTAGGTAATATCGATGTTATACTTTTTTTAATTCTCTAGTGATGACGAAGACACTGATGTCGAAGATGCGTGTGACAGGTTTGAATAAAATTGTCACTTAATGAGTTTTGGTTTTTTAAATAAAGTATGTTATTGATAAAAAAAATAAAAAAAAACTTTTAAATATAATGAAAAGTTTATACAGTAAAACCTCTATATATCGAAATGGAAGGGACCAGATTTTTAGGCATTTTGATGAATGGAGGTTCACTATAAAGAGGTTTACCGTAAGACCTTCATATTATTATTCATAAATGCACAAACTGGTAATTAAAAGTACTATTGTCTTTTTAATTATTATATTAGTATATTTATATATACACAACATAAATTTAATATATTTATAATATAAATACCAACCTAACTGAACAAAAAATGAATATGTACTCTACCTATTGTTTACTGGAAAAAAAGCTGGTAATTTCAGTCTGTGTCATCTTTTTCTTAAATTCATTGGATACAACATTTTCTATTTTATTTAGTAGCAAGAGATTATCACCACTGCAATCCTCCATATTCATAAAAAATCTTTCTAGCACACTCAAAGCCTCTTGCACTTCACTCTTTTTTGGAGATGGAATTATTTCCTCTTCATCATTTTCTTCTTCTTCCTTATTAGTCTCTGCTATAGTCTCCCTTTCAACTTCTATCTCCACTTCTTTTACCATTTCTCCCTCAGTTGGTGCACAAGTTAATAGGGAAGTGTCAACATTAACAAAATCATTAAATGATATTTGAAGATGAATTATTTTATTGATTTCATCCCATTCCAAAGGTTCATAATCTGATATTTCATCTTCCTCATATGTTGTCCTCATAAGTCCTGCCTTTATGAAGCATTTATTAATAGAGGCTGATTGAACATAATTCCATGATAGGCAGAGCCTATGCATGGCCTGCAATATATTCCATTTACATTTTGTAAGATCATTTGTTTCATCCACATTTCTTAAAATATAGAGCACCAACTGCTGTCTGTAATTTCTCTTAACACTAGAAATTATGCCCTGATCTAACGGTTGCAGTTTACTTGTGGTATTTGGAGGAAAATACATTATTTTAACATGTCGCAACACGATCCCCTCAACTTTATGAGCAGTGCACTGATCCAGAAAAAGAACTATTTTTCTGTTCTTTATGCCCATCTTTGCATCAAGCATGCTTAGCCACTCACTAAATAAAGCTGCAGTTATCCATGACTTTTTAGAATTTCTGTATAAACGGAAGTTTTTTTATATTCTTAAAACATCTGGGTTTTTTATATTTCCCAATCACAAGTGGCTCTAATTTCTCAGTGCCATCTGCATTGGTACAGAAAAGCACTGTAAATCTCTCCTTGCTTTTTTTCCCTCCATGGCAAGGTTCTCCTTTAACTGCAATAGTTCTATCTGGGAGTAAGTTATAAAAAAATCCAGCTTCATCTGCATTGAAAATGTCTTTAGGATCATAACTCACTAAAATTGTTTGCAGAGTGTTTTTCCACTCTTCTACCACAATTGTACTTACAGAAGCTTCTTCCCCTCACATTTTTAAAGTTCTTAGGTTCTAGCGCACTTTAAACTTCTGTAGCCATCCATTTGACCCTTGAAAGTCATCTATTCCCATTTTCAATGCCATTTCCTAGCCTTCTGTTGTAGAATAGGCCCAGATATAGGTATGCTTCTGGCTCTAGCTTCCATCAACCAATCAAACACACATCTAATTCTTCATTTTTCACTGCCCGAGATCTTTTATTGATGAAACCTTGATGTGCTGCTACTTCAGTTTCTTTACGTTTATTTAAAGTAGATGTTAGAGTCGATGGTGGTATGCCAAAGGTTTCTGCCACATCTATTTTTCTTTTCCCCTCATCAATGACTTGGAAAATTGCTAACTTCCTTTCTATTTTCAGCAGCCGTCTTTTTCTATGATTTACCATGTCCATTATGGGTCTAAAATTAATTTATTCATAAACATATTCATTAATTACTTGTGTATTATTTGTAAATATTGCACTTAATATTATACAAGGCATAATGAGGTATATTGTTATGCACCTAACAAACTTCAATTATAATCGGAAAATTAATGCATTAATAATTACATGAAAGTTGTTATATAATAAATAATATACTCACGTGATTAAGGACAAAATTAACGTTAAAAAACACGTATTTGTAGATTATGTATCCACTATAGCTTAATGAAACAAATCAATGTGGTATAACCAGTAATTTTGACAAGCTGCTCGTATTAGGCAAATGCACTACACGTTCATAGAAACTTGACGCATACGGGCGTATAGCTGGTCGCCTGCATGAGGGGATAAACTGGGACATGTGAGGGGATTCACCAGGCGAGAAATCTTCGCAGCAGAAGCAGTACCTATCTTAAATATTATGTCTATGTAACATTATAGTCGTATTCACGGTTCTTTTCAGATGTGGTAAAAAGTGATACGTACGTAGCAGTGGTGCGTTGTTAACCTCAGGACCGCGAAAGAATTGACTTAAATATTGTCTTTGCAATGTTACAGTTATATATTCGTGGGTTTTTCAGAGGCAGTAAAAGTAACATGAGAATCACGAAAGAATTGACAATTAAATGCCTTTGCAACACTGTAGTCATATTTTCAGGGCTCTTTTCAAAGGCCGTGAAAATTAATAAATACGTACGTAGCAATGGTGTGTTAGCTGAGGATCGAGAATTAGTTTACGTTTAAATGATATATCTTTGCAACATTGTAATAATATTCTCGTGACACTTTTCACGAGTGATTAAAATTGATACGTACATAAGTAGCAGTGATGTGTAACTTGAGAATCACGGAAGAATTGACTATTGGTGCTTGCCGTTGTTTCCTTTTAGAAGGGGACCGTAAATCTGAGCTAGTTGAACTTGTAGGGTCTGGCATAGGTAATAAATTACGCAACCTAACTTCAACTTAAATTGTGCATATTTGTTGCATTATGATATTTTTCTAGAGGCCATTACGGTGGTTGCTTCAACGGCTTGTACGTACGTATGCATATACCATCGACTGATTTCTTTTGGTTATTCACATGCAAATTTGCATTGCAAACTAGCTTAATTATTTTATCCGTAAACAGGAATACATTATTTTACTATAGGGAGGTTGTTTTTTTATCAGGGGTGCATTTTCCCATTACGATATACGGAGAATTACGAAAATACGGAGGTACGATATTAAGAGGTTTGCCTATACCGTAACATACAGTTTTGGCGGGACCCAAAAGATATTACGAAATACGGAGGTTTACGATAAACGGAGGTTCACTAGATAGAGGTTTTACTGTATGTTCAAACTGGCCAAAAAAACTTTTTTTGAATTTTCTCATTAGGAAAATCGGGTGTTGCCTTATATTCCGGCATATACGGTAGTCTAAACGTTTTCTAGGGATCTCATAACATGTATTTCCGTTGAAATCTCGAAGTCCATTTTTTTCATGAAAACAATACTTTCTCTATAAAGTAAGAAAGCACTAATCTGAATCCTCAAGAATAATTATTATGGAAAATACACTTCAATAACTTTATCAAAAGTCCTCATTATAAGAAAACAATTATTAAAGAACATTTTTAGGTGTTTCTATGGATAACAAAATGTCGAAGCAAAATTAAAATTACCCCTGGCCGTGTAGGCAACACTATCAACAATTAAGATAATTTTAACATACCAACAGAAACATTGCTAACACTTAGCGATGTATTTAACATATATAAAAATCAAACTATCTCTTAAAGTATCGGTTTTACGAAAAAACAAAATACAGACCAGATATTATCATATACATAGATTTATTTAAAATGTTTACATGTATATTACGTTTATACATATTTTCACAGAAGCAAAATGTACGGATGAAATCAGGACGAGAATAATGAAAGGAAAAGCCATTTTCTGAAGAAAGAAACTCCTACTAATGAGGAATATAAAGGAGGATATCAGCAAGAAGTTGGTAAAATGCTAAGCATGAAGTATAGCTTTGTATTTAATATACATGTCGGCCATAATAAGCACGTTAAGTTAAATCAAATTTGATTATATATGATATTAACTTTGATCTACGCGAATAAAATATATGGCGTGATTGAGGTCCCGCACTTAAAGAGGCCCCACGCTCTCTAAGAGATATTTATCGTACTTATAAAGTACACACATTTATAAAAAATATCGATGTGTCATAGTGAGAGAGATTGCTTTGGTTATTATAATTTACTATTAAAATTTTTTGATGCGTAAGATGCCCCTGCTCACACACTTTGCACCAGGTCCAGCGTTTTTCCTAGCCATCTCTGACGTCAGTTTTAATTCATTGTTTCGACATATCACAATGATACTGACAATTGAACTCATAATAATAATAATAATGAGTTAAATGATAAATTTGTGACTGAAACAAAAATTTTAGGGAAATGTGCACGCTATACGCGGGTATATAAAAAAACCGCAGAATACGGGTGCGAAAACCTACCTGCGCATTATACGCAGGTATTTACGGTACTTGGAAAGCTTCGAATTGCGGACATGGAGAAGAATGCTGATGATAAAATGGACGCAGCCCAACTTGTGAGAGATCTGCCTGTGGTGGCATTTACCAACCCAATCACTGGACAATGGGGAGGGATAGTTTCGTTCCAGAGAGACGGTTACTTGTACATAAGTTTTTTTTTGACAATTTCTCATTTTCTTAGTTTGTTTTAATGTTCTTCCCGGGTTATCGCAAAAAATCGTTTTTCAAAAGGGGTCCGGGATAACCCAGTAGTACCCGCTGGGTAAATGTTGCCACGAGCAATAGTTCTCATTCTGACCGGTAGGCCGGCGCCACGAGTCAGGCTGGAGGATTGCGCATAAGAACTGACGACTTGTACCAAGATAGATTACTCATGTTTATAACGTAAACATACACAGTTTTGGCGTATCATTCCGTTATATGACATCATTTTTTGTTTTTCCCATTGGCACATTTGATTCCGAAGACATGCATGAAAGAAGAACAAAAATTATATTGTTTCGCACATTCCTGCACCTGTTCAAAGCTCTTAATGTACCCGTTTCTAGGGGCACAAATACCACTGGTGGAAAACGCCTGCTCTAGTTGAAGTCAACTCTAATTGATGGCAAATGCCGACTTAAGTCGCCGGTAACTCTTAATTCATTTCAACTCTAGTTGACAAGAACTCTAGTTACAGGCAACTCTAGTTGACAAGAACTCTAGTTAAAAGCAACTATAGTTGACAGGAACTTGTTTATAGAAACTCTAGTTGACAGGAACTAGTTTATAGAAACTCTAGTTGACAGATACTCTAGTTGACAGTAACTCTAGTTGACAAGAAATCTTGCTGACAACTCTTGTTGACAATAACACTTGTTGACAAGAACTTTAGTTGAAAGCAACTCTTCTTGACAGCAATTCTAGTTGTCAACAATTCTACAAGGTGTGACTGAAAAGTTCGTACAGTGGCGCTGTCGCAGGAGACAGAGTTTGAATATAAGGGTGGGGGTACGAAAATCCTATTTCATCCTGCATACCAAGTCTCAAACCTCAACCCCCTCTGTCGTTTCAATGCCGAGTAGTAACCGGTCGATTAAGTACACGTTAACCTAAGATTTGGCGATGCGGCTCACAACTGCAAAGTTTTTGCAAAAAATCTTGATCGACGATGGAGAAAAATGTCTTGAATAGTGTGAATAACTCTTTGCTGAAAATAAACCAAAATTCGGGTATTCGGCTGATGGATCATGGGTCTATTGCAGTGTTATTCAACCTTTTCGCTTTGGCGACACTTTTTAAATGATCCAGCTCTCACGACATGCCATGAAATAATCGCGACACGCCATGATATAAAAAGTCAATTTTTTTGGTTAAAACATAACAAAAACACTTAAAAAATTCATTATTTAACAATAAAACATCAAAAATATAAGAAAATGTTTGTTTGTTAACATCAAATTAGTACAAATACGACCGAGGTCATTTCAGAGTATGTACAACGAAATCTATATACGTATAAATAAAATTCATTATTTAACAAAATAAACAAAAAGAAATAAAAATCTGTTGAATCTTAAAAATCTTTAAAAAATTAATGTGAAATTTGAGCCTTTTTTTTCTAAATTTTCGCGACACACCTGGACCTCGTCCACGACACTAGTGCAGGGGTCGGCAACCTTTTTCCTAAGAAGAGTGACTTTTTCAAATTATGTATAAAACGCGACATAAGAAGAGCTGCAGTTATTAATGGGGGGGGGGGGGGGGGGGGGGGGGGTTAACCTTGCTGTTGTTTTACTTTTTGGAATTATCTCTGTAAACCAAACGTTTATTCTACGGAATGCGACCATACATTTTTAGTTTTCTGCAATTTCCATTAAAATAATTTACGAAGCCAATTTCTTTCTTGGAGGTTTGATCAGGGAGAGTTGCTGTCGGGAGCCGCACGCAAATTCTTCTTCAGGAGCCGCAGGTTGCCGACCCTTGCACTAGTGTGTCGCGACACACCGGTTGAGAAACACTGGTCTATGGGTATGACACCGTAACCTAAACTCAATCTTTGCAATGGAAAAGCCAAGGTTTGCCACAGGCGAAAAAAGGAAGACAACGTCGCTTGAATACGAAGAGAATATTCATCATTTCATTCCACTCATCAGGCATCGTTCACAGTCAACACACCTCAAAGGGTGAAACCGTCAATTAACAGTTCTGCAACGGTTGAAATTATTTCTGGGGAGTGTAAGAAATAAACGGCTGGAATTGTAGTGCAACAACGGTTGGATTCCACATCACTAGAGAACACTGCGTGCTAGGGATGGGCGATCCAAGATCGATCTTTTACAGGATCGATTCTTTTAGCCCGGAATCGAGAATCGTTCGACCCCACCTGGTGGGGTGTCTATGAAGGAGAGGGGCATTGGTGACCGGTCAAAGTGGTGAACTCTGGTTGTGGGCATCAAACCTAGTTGGCAACTTAACCTTACTAGCTAGCTAGCGTGGTTTTTTAAATTAATTTATAATAAATTAAGAAGTGTGTGAAATAAATTGATCTCAATAATTCACACTTTAATAATGCATTTCCCCGATATAGGATTTTAATGTACATATTTTGTTTCCAATGTAAGGTTTGCGGGTTCGAATCTCGCCGAGGGCTTGGATGTGTGCGAGTATTGGCAATTTATTATGCGAATAATAGTCAGTCAGAAATCTTTAAAATTAAAAATCATATTAGAGAGGAAATTAACGCTACACAGTAATTGATCGCGAACTTTTATGTTTAAATTTTCTTTGTTTCTTTTTATTATGATTATAAAATGTTGGTTCTTATGGCTTGAATCGAAGATCGATCTTTATTATAATAAAAAACTGTAACACGAAAATTATTCTTTGTTTATAACCTTCGTTATGGCTAGAATCAAAGACGGATCTGTCTTGAATCAATCTTTTTGGTTCCATCTTATCGGTAAATCGGTCTTTATTAATACGATCTAAATTGATTCACAGAATCGATCTTTCAGGGTAAGATCCCTCATCCCTACCGTGCGCTACCTGTGGCAGACTTTTTCCCCGGAAATTTCAAATACCCGTGCTCCTGAAATCCCCCTATTCGTCAGACGCAGTCCCCTGTGACTACTTCCTAATCCCAAAAACCGAAATTTCAACTCAAAGGAAAAACATTCGATACCGTGGAAGCCATTCGAGAAAAATTTGGAAAACGTCCTAAAGAGCGCAAAGAAAAAATTTCCAGTAATGCTTCCAAAAGTGGAAAAACGGCAGAATCGACGTACGAAGCTCAAAAGGGACCAGATTGAAGGGAACAAACTTCGATAACCTCCAAGTTCACCCCCCCTCCGTAGCGCTGCCGTTCCAACTTTTCAGTCACACCTCGTAGGGCATATAAAGGCGCGATCCCACCTAGCCCACTAGCCCTAGCCCACATAGGCCCACTACTATTCCTGATATATATAAACGATATCTGCTCGGTAGTTCGCTGCAAAATAAGACTTTTCGCAGATGACACCGTTTTATATAAGGAGATAACGAGTCAGGATGACCAAAAATCGCTCCAGGAAGATTTAAACGCCCTTTCAGCATGGTGTCAAGATTGGAAAATCGAAGTTAATAACAGCAAATGTTCCCTATTGAGTTTCTGGAAGAGTAAGAACAATGAATTAGACTCGGAGTACAGAATTGATAGATTGAATATCCAATCTGCAGAGTACGTTAAATATTTAGGAGTCACCATTTGTCGTGATCTATCATGGAATATGCATATTCGAAGGATCGTAGGCGCAGCTAATAAGAAATTGGGCTTCGTAGGCAGAATAGTAAGAAGTAGCACAGAACAGGTACGAGAAACGTGTTATTTATCATTGGTCAGATCTCAGGTCGAATACGCTTCCAGCATATGGGATCCGTACGAAAAGGGACAGATACTCGAGTTAGAAAGAATCCAACGCAGAGCAGCCAGAATCGTTAAGCAAAAATTAAGCGTCACATCACTCTTGAAGGAGTTGAATTGGATATCGCTAGAGGATCGCAGAATTAGCGCTAGGTTAAGGCTTCTGGAGAAATTTAGGTCGGAAGTTCTCTTAGAGGAGGTCTCAGGAATATTAGAGGCACCTACGTACATGGGCAGGCACGATCACGAGAATAAAATACGAGAGATCGACTGTAGGACCGAGCGATATCAGAGCTCGTTTTTCCCAAGGACCATACGGGATCATAACAGGAGAGTGATTCCCACGAGGGAGGTTATTAGGTAGGTTTCGGTGTGCTGCACCCCCTGCCACCCACCAGTCTGGTGATTTGCAGGGTATCATGTAGATGTAGCCTACGCTACGCGATGCCACGCGACGTGATGTGTTGCAACGCATATCTGAACACACTGTTGTACATACTTTAAAATGCACCCTTAGCCTACCTATTCAACGTTACACGACGCTACGTGTTGTGTTCTGACCCCACGTCGCCGCGGTCTGGCCGCTCAGATCGGCATCACGTCGCGACACGTAGTGTGACGTCATTCGATGCCGTAGAGCAGGTGGGTTTGCTATTCAGACATGATATGATACATCAGTCCAGCGAAGTTACCGATAGCATTGTATTTTTTTGGGTGAAATCGTCGTTGCAATTAAATAAGATGGACGATAAATTTATTGAAAAAGTTAGAGAGCACGAATGTTTATACAACAGGCAAAGTTCTTCATTAGAAATGAAGCTTGGGAATAAATACGCAACGATTTAGATATTCCATGTAAGCAATATATTTATTCAACTATATTATAAAACATATACATATTCTTTAAGTATTGCTATTCATTAATATTAATAATATATTATCAGGAAGATTTTCTGTTCAACTGAATTTAAAGTTATAATTTGCACCGTACTACGATATGTTTTTATATTTATTAATCAAATTTTTTTAAATTCTTTGTTGATTCATGCACGTGTATGTGCATGATTTTAATTTGATCTTCTGTCCCGAATGATATCATACTGCCATGGTACACTTCCTATCGGAGAGTTGAAAAATAATTTAAACTTCTCTCATACATGGAATACTCTCAAAGTGTGATTACGACGAACTGAATATAGGTATATTAATCCACTTGCAGGTTCATCATTATTATTATCATTATCATTATCATCTTCTAAGTATGTACTTTATGTATTGTAAAGCTATATATTTTTCAATGTATTCGCCAGAATCGCTGCTACTAACTTCCATCCCTGATATTTATCCCTAGTTAAATATATTTTTCACGGCACAAATACTGTGTCATTTACACGTTTACGCACAGTATTGAAGGCAGAGACTGACATCGCAACATGTCCCAACATGTAACGTAGAGTAGGTGGGATCGCGCCTTAATCCATTAATTCAACAGGATCACCTCTCATTATTCACTGTCGCTGAATGTATCACTAGATTCACTCTCTGATTCCATAATCATCTTCTTCTTTGCACGGTATCTCGCGTAATACTTCCTCGTCCTCCTCAACCTATCTCGCTTCTCCTCTTCCGTCTCGTTAGCCAGCCTCGTCGCAATCTTCGCCTTCAAATTATTCGCGTAATTCTCTCTCATCTTATTCAACCTCTCTCGCTTCGCCTCCTCCGTCTCGTTGGCCAGCCTCGTCGCGTTCCTCGACTTCAGCTTCTTCACGTAATACTCCCTAATCCTCCTCAACCTCACCTCCCTCTCTTCGGGGGTCTCGGTGGCCAGCTTCTTCGCATGCATCGCCTTGACGCGATCCACTCTCCTTTCTCTTTCCTCCGGGGTTTCCCTCGATCGGCACTTCCTCTGCCACCTCTTCACGCGTTCCAACCTAGCCTCCCTCTCTTCCGGAGTCTCCATCTTCCTTTTCAGATGTTCCCTCCGCAATCTGTTACCCCTCTCTTCGGGCGTCTCGTTCTGTCTTTTCAGACGTTTTCTCTGCAACACCCACTCCGGCGTCTTCCTCTTCCTCTCGCCTTCCTCCACGTCCCGGGACTCCGCCGGCTTCTTCCGCCTGACGCGATTTCTCTTTTTCTCCCTCGATTCTTTTTCTTCCTGCATCTCCTTCTCTGCCGACCCGCTTCCCTTCTCCCCTTCTCCGTCTCCCCTTTCGGCTTCTTCAAAGCTAAATACTCCCTTTCCTTGGCGAGATACCTTTCGTGTTTAAGCTTAACGAGTTCCAACTTCCTCCGTCTCTCTTCCTCCGTCGCGGGGACGCGTGAACTCCCTCCCGGACGGGCTCCTTTGCTCTTCCTCGCCACGTACGTCCTGACGTTCTTCCATCTTCCCGTCGCCCTCTCTTCCTCCGTCTCTCCGGGCCTTATCGAGCGAACGCGCTCCGTCAGGGGAGCGAGGAGACGCTCCCGTTGCTCGAACTTTTCCTCCTCCTCGCTTTCCCGGTTTTCAAGCTCAGTCCTTTCGAGACGTTCTCCCGTAATCTCCGTCTCTTCGCTCTGTTGGTAATCAGTCTTCTGTTTCTCCGTGCTTTCTTCTTCTTCCTCGTCCTCTTCCTGAAAGGAAGTGTCGTACAGGCCAATTAACTCCAAGCTGTATCATTGTTGATCGACATATACCTAATACCGTATTTACTCGCATATAAGCCGCCACCATATATAAGCCGCACCCAGGGTTTTTCAACATTGAAAAAAATTCACTCGATATAAGCTGCATTTTGAGCTCAAAAATATACCGTTATATAAGTTGTTGTTTATAATGATTCTACATATATATATATATATTTTTTTTCCCCCATAAGTTTACACGTAATTTTCGATTTTTCAGAGTGCAAGGTTTTTTTTCCCTTCATTCATCAAAATACTTAAATATGGACTCAGTTTCTCCGTTTTTGTTTTACTCGACGGTTAAAACTGTGTACTATCTTATTCTTGTGATGTTTACATGTAAATTGGGTTTTAGATTCATAAATGCGTTGAAATTCAACAGGCACTTCCACTAGTAGTTTATAATTTTCAAAATACAGTATATACCCGAATATAAGACGACTCTGATTATAAGACGACTCCCCATTTTGAACTCCTAAAAAAAGGAAAAAATTTATCATGCGCACAATGACAGAGGTTTATTATACCGATGACTAATAAACACTGAACCTATTGAAATAAGCAATTTTGTAGTGTTAGTCAGCATATACAGTTGCTTTCCTTCAAGTGTCTATCAACGACTGCTTTTAACTTCTTACAGGACCTACTATAAAGGCGACGTCAATGCGTTTATTTAGGTTATCAATGAAGAGAAGATAACAATAACGCTTTTCTTTTGTTTATTTGAAGGTTTAATTAGCCTTAAATTAATCGGAGACGACAATGAGACTCTCACTGGCAACGCCCGGAATGAGTACGAAAAATACGCAAAATTTCGAAAAAGAACGCGTATTTCTGAAAAATTCGACCGTGTAATGTATAAAAACGGCAAGAATAAGATAGCATAGAGCTTTAGCCGTCAAATAAAGCAAAAAAGAAGAAAATCAGTCCATATTTACGTATTTTAATGAACGAAGGAAAAAAACCTTGCACTCTGAAAAATCGAAAATCCCGTGTAAACTTATGGGAAAATATAATTGTCCCCTGGATTCGATACCGGGACACTTTAGCAAAAATATTTTTCCAGGGACCTCATAGCAGGCGGAATACTGTGAGTCCCAGCCGCACAACCTGTTGAAATGCACTATAGCAGATAACTGCTAAAGCAGCCATTGACATGAAGCTAATAATGAGCTGCAATGGCTCCCTCTAGAAGTTGACGCATGCATTTGCGCACTGAATGACTATGATTCTCACGATCCCCGGCCCAAAACTAGCCTAGGAAAAATTTTTCACGCAAAAGGGTTGAGGGTGATTCGGGTCCTTCCCTTGTAAGTAAAAATTACCTCTATATATTCTGCGACATCATCCATAATATCCACCGACTCAGGCTTGATCTCCAGAAATGGTACCTGGAAAAAATAATTTATATGCAGAGAAAGTAATACAAGCATCCAGCGCATGATTTTATCCACACAGACTAATGAAACTTATAGGAAATTTACTTAAAAGTTCCTCTTGACAATGGCTTCCTCAAGAATAACTATTGGCAATTGCATCAGTGGACAATTATTAAACGCTTTGAATAATTTTCATGACGAAAAATGCCGTATTTAATCGATTGTAAGCCGACACCCACTTTTCACAAAGGCTCGCAAGGAAAATTCCATGTTGGGTGTTCACATGTCCTGGTTTTCCGGGATTTGTCGCAAAAAAGATACAAAATAGTATGAATGCCTTGGTTTTTTCAATTCGTTATCATATAAAAAAGGTGTCAACTAAAATTACGACAACACAAATAAGGTTATATTAAAGCACTCGTTACAAGTTTTACTAAAATGCAAAAATCAAAATAATGTGTTAATTGTGAATAATAAATGATGGTTGTAGTAATGTTGTTTTCGATGGACCCTCTTGGTTCCCAGAATGAGCATTACAAAAATTAATAAAATTACTAGGGCAGCCCCCTATCTCCGATCCTCAACGCGAATTAAATAAACTGAAGGTTTATTGAAATAATTTTTAATGAATACTCAATGAAATAAATTAAATGCAAATAATGTATATAGTTCGGCCCTATGTTAGATCTTCTTTGTTCCCTATTCATTTGACGTGTTTCCCTATTTCTTTGTCTTTCTTGTACTCTCCGCTCCTCATCTACACGGGCAATCCTGTGAGCTTCCGCATCTCTTTCTCTCTCTTTCCTACGATACTATTCCTTTGATCTCTGGCTCCTCTTCCTTTCTTTGGCAGCTGTAGCTGGGCTAATAGCTCTCCTTTTCACTTTTTAATTTTCTGGGATTTTACAGCAATATATTAGAGCAATTACGTGATCACAATGTCACAGAGTTACTCAACGCTAGTTTAATATCATGGTATATTCAAAGGGGAAAAATTTTCAAATCTACCTTACCTTAGTTCCAATGATTATCGTCGCACCCTTATAGACGAACTCACAAACAGTTGCTTTACTTCAAGTGCTAACTTCTTACAGGACCTACTATAAAGGCGACGTCAATGCAACCGTTTATTTAGATTATCAATGATGAGAAGATAACCATATAATGCGCTTACAAAATAACGTGCGTCCCTATTCTCATCTAATTTTTAATTTATGCGTGAGCCTATCTGCGTTAATTAGGATTACAAATTTGTAATATGATGGCTCTACTTTAAAAAAAATAAGATTCCAGCATTCAAACGATGAAATGAAGATTCAGTTGCTTCGACTAAATCGTTAGAAAAACTTCCCATGTGCAGCAATACACAGTCAACAGAATTATTGTCCTTAAATATTTATGTTGCTATGCTTCTTTAATTTTGATGCTGAAACAACAGGTTGATGCGAATAACACTTTTCTTTTGTCTATTTAAAGGTTTAATTGGCATTAAATGAATCGGAGGCAAGAACGAGGATCTCCTTGGCAATGCCCAGAACGAGTACGAAAAACGCCAAAAATTTCGAAAAAGAATGCGTATTTCTGTAAACGTCAACCGTGTAACATGTAAACATCGCAAGAATAAAATAGTATAGAGTTTTGGCCGACGAATGATGCCAAAATGAAGAAAATCAGTCCATATTTACGTACTCGTATTTTAGCGAATGAAGGAAAAAAACCTTGCACTCTGAAAAATCGATAATCCCGTGTAAACGTATGGGAAAATATAATTGTCTCCTGTATTCGAACCGGAACACTATAGCAAACGAAAATATTTTTCCAGGGACCTCACAGCCAGTAGAAACAAAACGCCGTTTACCGCATATCTTTACGACGAACGGTTCTCGAGAAATACGCCGACATAAATTATATGCAAATGTCGACAGACGACAACGTAAAATTAATATATAGTGAGATAGATTTATTACACCGTAATAATTATAACAAAAAATAGTAAATTAGATAACGAAGAACAACATATTCAATATCTTATAGGGAAGAAGAATGTTAAAAGATACCAAATATGCTCTCATAATAATTGGAATATGATTTTGCGCACCATTTGTTACACATTTTAGCGGCACGCCTTTGGTCCTGTGGGTGCAGTTAGAATGGGCTTTTACTGTAGATATATATATACTAGCTAATGTGTGCTTGCATTCTGCAAGCATTTTCTCTCACCTTAATATAAAGAGTAAGTGCAGACAAATAATTTTTAAACACAAAAGCTTGCATCTCTGCGCCGATTTACGTGTTTTTCTTTATGGACAATATAGGAATAAAAACAACCCCTAAAATTTATAATTGTAAAATTTTTTATAGGTTTTCATCATTTGTTACAAATACCTCACATTTCTGCAAAATTTCACTTATGTAGCACCTCTAGAATTGCATTTATATAAATTTCATTGTTTAAAATTTATGAATTTTCAATAAAAACAACCCCTAAAATTTATAATTGTAAAAATTTTTATAGGTTTTCATCATTTGTTACAAATACCTCACATTTCTGCAAAATTTCATCTATGTAGCACCTCTAGAATTGCATTTATATAAATTTCATTGTTTAAACTTTTATGAATTTTCAACAGCCGCAATAATAAACTTTTCTGAAATATTTCTTCACAGTTCATCAAGTTTTTATTTTTTGTAAATAAAAAAAATACCCAAAGAAGGTTTATGAAATTATCTTTAATTCAATGTATAATGCATTATTGTAAGACGCTGTGGTAAATTAATAAAGTCCAGGGTCACATCATGTTGAATCCGACAGTTGGTAACCAGCTTAATGCTTTCATATGGGTAAGCTTTTAATGGGAATCAAGAGGCTTATATTTTAATGCCATTAATGTTAAACTACGACTAATGAAGGAAATCCGATACTGATATAAACCTCATTTTTGGGGCTGTTTTGCCCTATTCTTTCCCCATATGAAAAGAGAAAAGGCGAGGCAGCTGCATACGACCTAAAGACTTGAAATTTGGCACGATTACAGAAATTTCGGTGCAACCGGAGATAAAATAAAATATTGCAAAAATTCCAGTTTTTAGGAGTGGTTTTGCCCCATAAGCATGTGAAATTATAAGGCACTTCTTAATGAGATACAAACCTGAAATTTGGCAGAATTATGGCTTTTCAGTTAAACAGAAGGAAGAAATCCGATATTGTAAAAATTGAAAATCTTAAGGGCTGTCTTGCCCCATTATTGCCCCATACGAGGATTAAAATTATAAGGCACCTCTAAATGAGATACAAACTTGAAATTTGGTACGGTTATACGATTTTGTACAAAATCTGTTGGGAATAATCTGAAATTGTAGAAATGTTAAATTTAAAAATGCTCGCAGAATGCAAGCAAATATTAACTAGTATACTATACTATTCATGTGATTCAAGTCATGAGACAAGTTCACGTCTCAAGTCTATTTGCTGTTTGTTTCTTATAATTTGGTATTAAATATAGCAATTAGAAATTTGTGTGGTGTTCTAATTGGGTCGCCACAATGGGATTATTAAGAAAAAGCTGAAAAACGTGCCAAATAAGTGACAAAGAATTATTCTTGCAAAAGCATGAGGAAATGATGGTTGGCTTGGGAAATCCCAAAATTACGCACATATGAGAGATGACTCGCGAGTGAACTTATCGAAACATTCATTTCTCCCTATTCAATTACTGCGTTACTTTTTACATGCATTTAAAGTAGATCGTTTACTTATGCATTAATACACTTATATCTAGAGTTATAATGTAACTACAGGCATTAATGCAATTATTACTTCACTTTTTCTTTCATTGATTTTTAACAACCAATTCTAAGCCGAGTGGCAATTTGTAAGAAGGTAAAAAAGTAATAAAACAAATTAAAAAAAACATTTTTAGGGAATACACTTTTATGTGAATTAAAATGCACTCAAAAGCAAAAAATAATTTTTTTTCTAGATAAATATTGTTATTGAAAAATTTGTGCGCTTCATAAAAGTGTATGGCTTATTGCGGGAAATGATACTGGTATAATAGAAGAAATTAGTTGGCTTTTTTTATCAACCAACTAATTACTTCTATTATGCCAGTATAATTTCTCACAATAAGCCATCCACTTTTATGAAGCATACAAATTTTTCAATAACAATATTTATCCAGAAAAAAAATTATTTTTTGCTTTTGGGTGCATTTTAATTCACATAAAAGTAATCCCTAAATTTTTTTAAAAATTTGTTTTATTTTATACTTTTTAGTCTTTTTATTAAAATTATCTAATACATATACAGCCAAAATTCGATTTGTTTTGAAAATTTTCCACTTAGAAAGAAGTGAGTTGGCAACCCTAAATGTTGGTGTCAAACAAGATCCAACTGAAAATCGATAAAAGGGTATAAAAAAAAAGGATGGCTTATAATCGATTAAATACGGTACCGCCAATCAATTTCAACATTGAAAAAGTTAACAAATAAAAGCTGAATTGGCGATCGATGTGTTGCTTATACAGTCATGCCTCGTTTAGCGCATGTTCGCTTCGCGAAATTTCGATACAGAGCAATTGGAATCCCGTGGTATACATTTTTATTTATTTTTTAATAAAATAAATACTGTATGTGTGGTACGTACTGCAAAATGAAAATACTGTTCACGGTGCTCATTTTGCTGGCTTTTGTTTGCTTAAAAAAATAAAGGAAAGCTGTATTCACGTAATCAGTTCCAATGTCATATTTGCGGCGTTTTGTTTAACACCGTATTTACTCATGTAACCCGCAAACTCGTATTTTTGGGCCGGTTTGGAGGGAAAAAATTAATTTGAGCCTGAATAATTTTTTTTAAGTCACCGATTCCCACTCCCTGAAACAAGTTCCGCGCAAGTTAAGCATCTTCTCCCTTCTACGTGACGCAATTTATTGGATGATCTCTTTATGGAGATACTAGCAGTAACCTCCTCACTGATAGTCATCTTTTGTTAACCCCTTAACTGTTTTTGTTGCATTATTACGCAACTTCATCCCCACTTCACTGTTTTTGACATAATATTATGAACAGATGCGGAGGTTCACGAACTATCTGCTCATCTATGAACAGGAACTTCCCTACGCGGATGGGGAGTTTTTTCGTGTATCGTCTCGTGAGTAAATGTTGGAAGGTTAGGAAAAAACGAGTCCAAACACTTGAGATGTGGATTTCCGTCTTCCTTTCGAACGATGAAATCTTTCATTCGCAACAAAATTTCAGTTCCGTATTCCTTCTTGAAGTGGATGAGGGAAAAGAACCAGACTTGAAACTACCTATTCTCAAGCCGGCAAACCCTCACTAATCATTGAACTGTAGTTATCAGTTATTCGGCGTATTCTTTCTGCCTACTTTTGCGAGTTTTTGCCTGCAGTGCGGGGGTAACTTACATGTCTGCTTGGTCGCATAAATACCCATATAGAATTTGACGTCTTTTACGAATATAAACGTAAACGCAAGCATATTGCATAGAATTTACTATCGATACTCACAATTTATATAACCTGTTCAGAAATCCTCATGTAAGACACGCACCCGCTTTTTTCCCCGGCGTTTCAGGAAAAAATGTGCGTGGGGTACACGAGTAAATACGGTATCTATGGCAAAATAACATTTTAACAATAAATAAGGGGAAATAATTTTAGTAAATCATGGCAGAAAGGAGGAAACTGAGTAAAGGCAGTCAAAGTGTAGAAAATAATCCTAAATTATCAAGGAAAAGCATAAATCATGAGGAAAAACTTAAAGTGATTCGGTGTTTTGAACAAGGTGAGCATCAGAGCAATATTGCACGTAAGTTTAACTTCACAACTTCTACAATTCATAAAAATAATCCTAAATTATCAAGGAAAAGCACAAATCATGTGGAAAAACTTAAAGTGATTCAGTGTTTTGAACAAGGTGAGCGTCAGAGCAATATTGCATGTAACTTCTACAATTGATACAATTTTGTTAAATAAAGACAAAATAAAAAGTTCTACTGAAGCAGCCAGTGCTGTAACTGCGAAGAAACTCACATGATCACTTATTGTTAGTAATATGCTTGGAAAACGGAGAAACTGCTAGTGTTGTGGATTAATTCCAAGTGTTCTAATGAACACATGCCCCTTTAGTCAATCAATAATTTGCGGTAAAGCACTTTCCCTGTTTGAATGTGTAAAGCAAGAAGAGGTTCTTCAGAAACATTTCATGCCAGTTCTAGTTGTTTTCAAAATTTTAAACTCCGTGCAAATACATATAGCGTTCGTTTTACAGGTGAATCAGCAAGCGCTGATAAAGATGCAGCTATAATGTTTCCTGACGAATTTCAAGCAATTATTGAAAATCGTGAATACCCCACACATATGTACAATAAGTAATTTATGCGTAGATTTGAGCACTGCAATGATGAAAATGATTTTGTATTAATATTGATTTTTAATGACAATTAATATTAAATAAATAAAAAAGTAACATTAGCGAACCTTGCATTTTTGCGAACTGATCAATACTAACTAGGAGAGTGGGGAGGCTAGTACCGTCGGATTTTGTTCAAATTTCACATTCTATTTCTATTTTTACCGGCAAATCAAAAATTTCATAAAGCGCCTGCAAAACAGTACGTATTTATTGCGAGAGAATAGTCAGATTAATGCAATAGACGACGCATCGAAAATTCACTCCATCATTCATCACCAGTTGCGTGCACCCATTTTCGAAGAAATGATTAAATATGCGTGGTTTGCGTCAAAATTAACGACGACAAGGAGTGTTTTTATGAACGTAAATGAAGTTTGTTTCCACGATAGCCTGCGTAAGAGGAAATGTGAATGCGAAAATGTTGCGTTTGTTGTGTGTACCTGGTGCCAGAAGCATTTGTGCTTTGTTTGTTTTTATGACAATTTTCATCCCCCGCTTTGCCGGCACGCACGACAGATTTTTTCAAAAGAAGAATCTGAATAATTAATTTATAAGGTATTGACGTATAATACAAAATAATGATGCAAATTATTTTGTAGCGATAAAAAGCGTAAGAATTTATTTAAAAAGATTGCCGAATCGCAACTATAAGATAAAAAATATATTCTTATAATCGAGAAAAATAGTACATTTTAAATTTTTACCGTCGTAATAAATTAATCATGGGAATTGTACATTTTTTCAGAATTAAAAAAGATAAAAATCAAAAAAGAAAAATTCCACAACCGGGACTCGAACCCCGGACGTCTAGCTTACTAGCCCAACGCCTTACCAACTCAGCTACGGCCTGCTCGTCCTAGCAACGACTTTCACGAGTCTTAACGCACACGCGGAAATCGGCCGAAATTCAAACTGCGATATCTCAACAACCAAGGCCTATTCGCACAAACGGCAAGTTACACGTTAAATCGGAACACGTCCGCTATCACCATGTGAAATTTGAACCAAATCCGAGGGTACTAGCCTCCCTACTCTCCTTGTAAGTACATTATTATCGGTTTGTTTAGAGCAAAGACCGTTCGGAACGTATCCTTTGAGCTAAATGAGGCATGACTGTATATATATATATAAATATATATATTATAGATATGTATATATATTTTTAATCACCTCATTGGTGCAATTTCCGTCAGTAAGAGAAAGTTCTGGTTCCCACTTCATGGTCAGGTACGGATCCTGTAAACATAAAACATTAAGGTCTCAGAAATATTATACACCTCTTTGAATTACAGTGAAAAAATAAATAGAAATTGGAATTTCATTTGATGACGCAGTATGAAAATGGGTGTTTTAATTATACAGGTTTATTTAGAATTTTAACCTTGAAATTCTTTATAAATTTGGGATTATAAGTGTGACAAAATATAAATTTTAAGATTTAAACTTTTCATCTATAACCACTTGATCAGAATCTTAATTTGAGTAATTTATAGGCACCCCCTGCCACCCACAAAATTTCCCAAAAATAAAATCCTCATCCATAACTTATCAAATACACCCTGCTAATTTCAGCACTCTTTTATCTCTTACAGTTTACTTGCTATTTTGATTTAATCGATATTACAGACAGACTGACAGGTCTAATACATAAGCACAGTAACAAAATAAAATGCGCCAAACACATATAATTTTCCAGCAAAAAAAACCTTTACACTATTTTATATTTGGATAAAGAATTCATATTGATTAATATGAGGTCTCAGAATCGCAGATCCTTTTAATAAATGAATATATAATTATCATCCATTTGTATTACCTCATTCACTGCCTGAAAATCACCATCTGGAGGTTCTTCTTTCACTGCAGTTAAATCCATCTGGAACGGAAAGAATAAAAACAAAAGAATATCTTTTATATTATAAAGGAATAAACACCGATATACATATATATATATATGTCACACAATACAATATATACCGTCCGTCCCACCCTGTATTTCAAAAGCTGTTCGTTGTAGAGGTATGAGGTAAACTGCGTTTTGCTTCTACAAGCTAGAAAGGCCCCTAGAATACTATTCTCATTTTCATAAAGTCCTGGGTTCGAATCCAGGAGACAATTATATTTCTCCATAACTTTACATGGGATTTTCGATTTTTCAGATTGCAAGGTTTTTTTCCTTCATTCATTAAAACAGGTAAATATAGACCGATTTTCTTCGTTTTTACTTTATTCGACAGCTAAAACTCTATACTATCTTATTTTTGCAATGTTCTCATATTACACGGTCAAATCATTCAGAAATACGCAATTGTTTTCGAAATTTTACGGATATTTCGTACTCTTTCCGGACGTTGTCCAGGCTACTGTCATTGTTGCCTCTGATTCAATTAATGAAATTAAACCTTCATATAAGTGAAAGAATAGCGTTATTTGCTTTGTACTTTAAGTATCAAAATTATTCTGTAGCAATGTCAATATTTATACATAGCAACATAAATATTTACGGATAAATATTCAGTTAACTGCGTATGGGAAACGTTTCTAACGATTCAATCAAAGCACTTGAATCTTCCTTTCATCATCTGAATGCTGGAATATTATCTCTTTTTAAGTAGAACCATTATATTATATATCTGTAATGCTTATTAACGCAAATAGGCTCACGCATAAATTTAAAATTATATGAGAATAGGGACATACGTTATTATTTTAAACACATTACATGGTTATCTTCTCTTCATTGATATTCTACATAAACGATTGCATTGATTGTTATATAAAAAAGAAAGGACACATATTTGCATAAAAAGAAAAACATAAAGGCTCATGATCAATTACTGTGTAGGGAAATGGAGAAACAGGAGAAAAAATCTGCTACGACCGGGAATACGAACCCGGGTCATCCACTTGCCAGGCGTATACTCTATCACTGAACTCTCTTAGCAGACTAATCCTCCTGTTTCTGAGAGGCAATAGTTTCTTAGGTTGGGACTTTTAAAATGCAGACTTCTGACTGACTTCGCATAATAAATTGTCAATATGCGCACACAGCCATTCCCTCAGCAAGATCTGAACCAGCGAACTTTACATTGGGAGTGAAATACATTAAAATCCTATACTGCATTATTAGAGTTAAATGTTAATTATTGAGATCAACTTATTTTACATACTTATTAATTTTTTTATAAATCAATTGAAAACAAACCGCGCAAACATTGCGCGGGTTCAGCTAGTATTCTAATACATTAGCACAGTACTAAAATAAAACATGCCAAACATATATAATTTCCAGCAAAAAAAACCTTTACACTAATTTTATATTTTAGAAATGCTGTATACCATGGATAAAGCAATTCATATTGATTAACCCATTCCATGCGGCATGACTGGAATTCCAGTCATCGTGGTTCAATCGAATGGCGGCATGACTGGAATTCCAGTCATAGCGCTACATCTGGTTCTAGCGGTCTGGGTAAGGGACCGCCGGCGGAATGAGTTTCCTATGCGTCTCCAGCCATCAGTTTGACCCTAACCAGCGCTTGAGAAAAGTCCGTTTTGCAATTGGTAGATTTTCTTCGGATTTTCGACTTTTTCTTTTTTTGGGTACGTACTCACTCTGATTTTCCTATAGTGATTGAGAATTAGTTTTATTATGAATTAAAGATTATTTTATTTTCTTTCCAATTCCTTTTTATATTATAAGAAAATTCATTTGTACATCGTTAATTTTTTCGACGATTTGCGTGTTTTTCCTCTAATAATTTTTTGGTAAGTACTCGATTCAAATTACCGTCATTGAATGAAAATTAGTCGTTTTATTATCGATTAAAGGTTGTTTTCTTTTCTTTCCAGGTCCTTTTTATATTTTAGGAAAATTCATTTTTATATTATTACTTTTTTCGACGATTTGCGTATTTTTTCTGTAATAACTCGTTGTATCGGTAAGTATTTCAAAAAATCGTTAAAAATCTATTTTTGCGTTTTTTCGTTAAATTTTTTCATATCTGCATTTCTTGCACTATATTCTACTGGAAATGAAAGGAAACTGGATTCAGTCATCGGCAAAGAACTCGGATTTTCGGTGCCGCGTTGAATGGGTTAATATGAGGTCTCAGAATTGTAGAGTCCTTTTAATAAATGAATATATAATTATCATCCATTTGTATTACCTCATTCACTGCCTCAAAATCATCATCTGGAGGTTCTTCTTTCACTGCCGTTAAATCCATCTAGAATAGAAAGAACAAAAACAAAAGAATATATATATATATATATCTATAAAATGACGGGTATTTGTAACACGAAACAAGTTAGGAAACGGGCATGTTTCCTGCAACGGACTATATGAAAGAAATTATCATATAAACGTCATTTCCTTCCTATTTAAAAATAGTGCATGCACACGTAAGGAAATTAAACGTTTTTTGTGAGATTGTGTATGTTAGCTATTTCCATTTAATTCAACGAACAGACAGACAGAGCAAAAGCGTATTCTCATTCTTAAATAGAACATGTTAAATACATCATACACACCTTAAGAGGATCACTTTCTTCTCTAACATCTAGTACGGTGAAGTTTGGCTGAAAGAATATTACAAAATTCATTAGCTCAGAAACTACAGTATTAGAGACAAGAGGAATATGTCATTTTAATCGGAATAAAGACTTAAGAGGTGTACTCAGGTTTTTATACATATTTCATTAACTTTCCTAATTTAAAATAACATAAGGATGAGTGCAGCATATTTTTCATTTGAATTTTAAAATTACTTAAAAACATGGCACGAACTTGAGACTTAAGATGGTTCTATGAAGAAAAGAAGTTTATTTTTATTGAAAACAGAATCCGAATCCTGATCGAATTACCGTAAAAAATGTTTAGAATAAGACAATTACGTGATTTTATCAGTTTTATGACAATACCAATTATAATCTACAGTGACAACACCCATTGTCGCCGAAGTTGAGAGTCCAATGCATTTATAAGGGAAAAATTTTAACATAGGTAATATACTTTTTCATTTTCGGTGTGCAATTTTGCTTTGTTTACATGGCAACCAAATATTTGTTGATTATAATTGAAATATTACTATTAAACTGTTTTTAATGATATTTTTGTGTTGCATAGAGTTTTCCAAAGCTGTCTTTAAAACTACATAAGTAACTTAAATAATTAGAAGAAGAATTCCACAAATAGTGATTTCTAAATATTTGAAGACTAGCAGAACTGCCTGTCAAATTTCAACGGATTTAATGAATCTAAAACTTCGACCATGGAACATGTAAACATCGTAAGAATAAGATAGTACACAGTTTTATACATCGAATAAAGCAGAAATGAAGAAAACCTGTTTGCAATGACCTATTTAGATGAATGAAAGAAGAAAATCTTGCACTCTGGAAATTCGATAATTACGTGTAACCTTATGGGAAAATAATTATTGAATTAAGCACCTGCCCAACCAATTTTTTATCACCATACAGACTATGTTATTCCCAGGATAAAATTATTTACCTATGCGAAGTTTCGTGACGATATCTTCAAAGGTGTGAAAATCACAATTTGTGGAAAACCTACGTCTAATTATTTAAGTTGCTTACGTAGTTTTAAAAAAGGTTTGCTTTGGGAACTCTATGCCACACTTTGAGTTTCTTTCTTCGCTACTTCAGTTTATGTTATGTATATATTATTCCTTTTAGTTAATATTACGTATTGTTTACAACGGTTGTCACGTAAATTGTTAATCCAACAATATGCTCATTCCTGTGTTTTTTAAACGGGAAAAATTAAAAGAGAAAAACATTTTTTATATAAAAAATGTAGTACAAATCACTTTAAAAACCCTCCCATATTTCTTGACTTTTTATTGCGGCTAAAATGGCACCTTCTTCTTGCTTCTATGTTTTGTAGTTGTTGAGCTATAAATGCACAAACACACAAACACATTCTTCAAAATATTTATAGTAGAGATATCGTCACGAAACTTTGCATATGTACATAATTTTACCATGCATAACATAGGCTATATGGCGACAAAAAAATTTTGGGAGAGGGTGTGCTTAATTCAATAATTATTTTCCCACAAGTTTACGCATAATTTTCGTTCGTTCACAGTGCAGGATTTTCTTCCTTCATTAACCTAAATATATACCGTATTTAATCAATTCTATGCCGACACCGACTGTAAGACGACCCCCACTTTTGACAAGGCCAAGCAAGGAAAATTTTTGATTTTAAAGTGCTTAGACAGCTGGGGTCATTTATTTCAAAATACCAACAAGTACGAACGCCTCAGATTATCAGTTTGTAATTAAATAAAGAGTATTAACTAAAATTACGGCGACATAAAATACATTTTATTCACTTATTCATAACAACTTCTACTAAAAGAGTTATTTGACCTTGTTACCCCCCTGGATATTATTCTCGTAAAAAAATAGCCATTTCTCGTCAAACAAATACGGACACCATATTACATAACATACGTTAGTACTACACGAATATCACCTGGGCGTTCCTTTTCACTTTTATTCTTAAATTATTCTCCCAAGTTGGCTGCTAAGGCGCGTGGAAGTAACAGTATGCTCGGGAAATCCCAGTACGCACACTGAAACAAGATAGGTAGAGGAGGGAGGGGACGGGGGTAGGAAAGGCAAATGTTTTGATTCACGAGTAAAATGAAACATTGTGTACATATGTAGCTTCGTACGCATACGAGTGCTATCGCTGTGTTTTTTTACGACTTTGACACATCACTTATTATTTACATAATTTATTTCTTCGTAGGTGTTCAGTCATTTTGATTCTTTTCGCATACATTTAAAGTAGATAGTTTACCTCCACTTTAATACACTTATATCTCGCTTTATAATGTAACTACGGACATAAATTCACTGACTACTTTTTTTACACCAATTCTAAGCCGAGTGGCGATTTCTGAGATGGTAAAAAGGTATAAAAAAAGTCGGCTTACAATCGATTAAATACGGTAAATGCTGTTTTCTTCATTTTTGCTTTATTCGACTGTGTGATATCTTATTCTTGTGATGTTTACAAGCTACATGGTAGAAGTTTTAGATTTACCAAATCCGTTGAAATTCAACGGGCACTTCCGCCAGCAATGGATAAATATATTTACCCTGTAATGGACTTCTATACCTGTTGCTACTTCGACCAGCCTCAACGGAACAGGCACCGCAGTCTCCTGAAACAAATACACTAATATTAATACACCCTATACAAAGAGTAAAGACTGTATCTTCTTATATACCATATTTACTCGTGTACCCCGCACACATTTTTTCCTGAAACGCCAGGGAAAAAAGCGGGTCTTACACGAGGATTTCTGAACCAGTTATATAAATTACGAGTATCAATAGTAAATTCTCTGCAATATGCTTCCGTCTACGTTTATATTCGTAAAAGACGTCAAATTCTACAAAGTATACGGGTATTTACGCGACCAAGCGGACGTGTAAGTTACGCCCGCACTGCAGGCAAAAACTCGCAAAAGTAGACAGAAAGAATACGTTGTCTGACTGATAACTATAGTTCAATGACTACTGAGGGTTTGCCGGCTTGAGAATAGGTAATTTCAAGTCTGGTTCTTTTCCCTCATCCACCATCCACTTCAAGGAATACGGAGCCGTGAAATTTTGTTCGAAAGGAAGACGGAAATCCACATCTCGAGTGTTTGGACTCGTTTGTTCCTAACGTTCCAATATTTACTCACGAGACGATATGCAAAAAAACTACCCATCCATGTAGGGAAGTACCCGTTCATATACGAATAAATATTTCATGAAGCTCCGCATCGGTGCGTAATGTTACATCAAAAACAGTGAAGTGGGGACGAAGTTGCGTAATATTACAACAAAAACAGTTAAGGGGTTAACAAAAGAAGACTATAAGAGAGGAGATTTCTGCTAGTATATCGCCATAAAGAGATCATCCAATACATTGCGTCATGTAGAAGGGAGAAAATGCTTAACTTGAGTGGAACTTGTTTCAGAGAGTGGGAATCGGTGACTTAAAAAAAACTTATTATGGCTCAAATTAATTTTTTTCCTCCAAACTGGCCCAAAATAGGAGTGCGTGGGGTATGCCAGTGAGCGGGTTATATGAGTAAATATGGTAATAGCCTAGATCTGTTTGTTTGTCAGGAACACTCCCCTGTAACTTGGCGCTATTAGTATATAATCGGAAAAACGAGAACTAAGATATGTTTTACAGACATGGCCGTTTCAAGAGTTTATAAAAAAACACTTTCTGCTCATTTTAATCGAGTTATTTCCTTTTTTGGTGCATTTTGCTTCCAGCGTGAGCACTTATTATCTTCGGTCTGTCCGTCCGTCCGTCCATCTGCATGTACGTTCATTTCCACACCGTTAAAGCTAGGGTAAACAAATTTTCAACAGATACTTTCTTCACAAATAGGAAGGTCGTAGGCTACCTTTTAATCCCAAATGTTTTATATTAATAAATATAGAGACAGTAATTATACATTACCTCCTGCTGTGATTCCCGAGTATCCAAATGATCTTTAGGCTCTAACTTGACAGGCCTTAGTTCCACCTAAATTAAGTACAGTGAAAGAATTTCAATAGAATTAAGAGTTGCAGAATATCATAGTTATAAATTGCAGCGAAGAATATATGGGATGACACAAAATCTACACTTGACAAAAAATATGTTTTCACAAACCTTAATCTAGCGTGTTTAAAATCGTCTGATTTGTGTTTATAGCACATGACGTTCTCCATAATACAGTAGAAGCTGTGTTATCCGGATATCTAGGGGATTGCGGATAGCAGGCTTGGAGAAATAGCCGGTAAGGGGAGCGTTTTTCGATTTTGACAGCAAATTTAACAATAACCAAACAAAATAGGGCTTAAGTTCACTATCGTACTCCCCAAATGCTTCTTCTGGCGGCAGACAACATAACAATGCGTAAGGTTTGCATTTTCCATTTTATTTCTTCCATACGTAGATAGATCTAAATATCTACGCATTCTTATTTAATACGTTGCTGCGCTTGCTTGTGATACAAAGGACTATTGAAAAGTTTTAGGCGTCCGGGAAGAAAAGGACGAAATTATTTGCTTTTAGGTACCGATTTTGATGCCATCCTCAATGGATGGATGACTTTTTACGATAATAAAATGCAATATGGAAACGTCTAAGCAATGCAAATGACCGATGAAATCAAAAATGCCGTGCGTCACGCCATGCGTAATTCGGCAACCCCAAAAACGCGGAGTAAATACGTATCTAATATTTTAGGAAATTTTAAAGCGGAAGTTGTGGTATTACGCTAATACAATTCGTACAAAAACTCATAAAAAATTAATAAAAAAGAAAATACAAAATGAATTATATTTGTGTAATAGGCGGCGCATAAGGATAGCCGGTTTCTAAATAGCCGGATAGCATAGCTTTTAATTGCATTTGTGAAAAGTCCGGTTTCTTAAGAATTCCGGTTACTAGATAGCTCAATAACACAGCTTCTACTGTACATAGCAATACAGGTGATCAACCTTCTCGATAACTATATTTTGTTATGTCTGACCTTCGTTAAACAACTGTAATCCCACAGCATTCATTGCTTCAATGCTGCCCTGATGCTTTTTCAAGTTTTATATGTCTTAAACACTCCTTTTTATGAAAAAATCTTTAAAACTAAACTTATAAAACTTTGATAATGGCAAATATTTGTATACACATTAAGTTTTAAAGGAGATATTTTTTAAAAAATCTTAAATATAAAGTTTTCTGCTGATCTGATCATTAGTTTTTGAGTTATAGAGCATACAAAATTCCTATAACGTAGAAAATAGTGGAAACGTACTCAATAGGTGCCTCAAAACGTTTATTTCCGTTTAAATCCTGAATTTCATCTTTTCACTAATGCAATACTTTCTCCTACACCACGTACGGAGAAAGTAATTATAGATAAACCAACGCAGAAATTAACAATGAGCCAATATCGTGATATACGGGGTGTGACTGAAAAGTTCGTATGGTAGCGCCGCTGCTGGTTACTGCGTGAAGTTAGATTGGTGGTGGTGCTTGTTTTGTCCTGAACACAACGCCATTCGTCACTTCTCCCTCCCTCGTTTCAATACTGAGTAGTAACCGATTGAGTGAGCACGTGCTTTACCGTATTTTAACTTATGGAAAATGGATGAAAAATTGGAACAATGAGTTTACATCAAATTTTGCCTCAAAACAGACAAATCGGCTACGGAGACCATTGAACTGCTGAAATTGGCTTTCGGGGACAATTCTCTTGGCGAGCGAGTGATTTTAAGTGGTATGCCAAATTTAAAGATGGTCGAGAATCGATCGAAGACGATCCTCGTTCTGGTCGTCCATCTACAACCACCGTAACCGATGACAACGTCGTCCGGGTTCGAAATCTCGTGTGCAGCAATCGTCGACTGACAATCAGGGAGATGGCTAGCGAACTAAATTTGACCTTTTACACGGTTCAAATGATTTTAACGGAAGAATTGGAAATGCGACGCGTGTCTGCAACGTGCCGGCCCACTGCTCGTTCTCTGTAACCGAGTTTCTGGCGAAATTTCTAATTCCTGTACTCCGTCAACCCTCCTATTCGCCGGATTTAGCCCCCTGCGACTTCTACCTTTTCCCAAAACTGAAATTGCAGCTAAAAGGAAAACGATTTGATACTATCGAAGCCATTCAGGAAAATTCGGAAGACGTCCTACAAACACCGAAGAAAGGAAATTTCCAAGAATGTTTCCAAAAGCGGAAAAATCGCTGGAGTCGGTGCGTGCAGTCTCAGCGGGACTACTTTTAAGGGGACAAATTCGAATAGCGTGTAAGTACCCCCCCTTTCCTAATTATTGCGCTACTGTACGAACTTTTCAAACACACCTCGTACGTATAAAATGCTAAAAATTGAGGAGACTTGTTTTCCAGCTGGATGTTTTGTTTATAAAATAAATTGCTAGATACTTACCTCGGCAGGAATATCGTCCGTAATAATTTCATCCCCTCGCATATTCGCGCCAAAGTTTAACTGAAATAAAACCATAAAAACACATTAATATAAGAAGACAAATGATATTACTCATTTTAAATAGTTGCTCGGGATCTACTGAGGAGCAAGAAGGATAAAGGGAACAGCAGAAAATTGTTTAATAGGTCTATTCACTTCAGACTAAATCCGTCCTCCAGTACCCCACTTGGTACTTCCTTCAAAGTCCTCTTCCCTGTCCCCCCTTTGGCATACCACATGTGACTACTGATGCCTCTTCCTATTGGTCATTCTGGAGCAGGGTTGCCAGATTTCTGAAACTACCGTGAGATTTTTTACGCGTCGGCAATAATAAGAAATAAAATATTACCGAAACAGAATGATGTTGAAATGATACCAATACCTTACTTTTGAAAGTGAAAACATTTATTTATTTACAATCAGTATTACGTAGTACAGCCACAAGCTTGACAATAATAAAGTTTTAGAAAAATCACAGAATATGAAAATATAACGCCAAAAGCACATATCAGACAGAAAGACAACCATCTAGTGCAGTGGTCTTCAACCTTTTTAGGCGCGTTTCGCTTACAGCGTGAGCGCCTATTATCGTCGGTCGGTCCGTCCGTCCGTCTGTCTGTCCGTCCGTCCGCATGTTCGTTCTCGGCTTCTACCAAACGGATTTTTATGAAATTTGATATTAAGGACTTTCAATCAAATATAATAAGAAAATCGCAAAAATGAATTACGTACGCCAATCAGGGGTACCACTTTACTGGAGACAAAAAATTAATTTTCGTCATATCTCGTAAAGTATTGTTCATATCAAAATATTTTTCAAATAAAAGTTGTAGAACTGGTAAAGTAGAGTATTTTCTTTCCTACACATTTTATCGTAGGAGTAGCCATTATCGATAAAATCAAACAAGAATGTCTTATATCGAGTTAGAAAATTCCTTGCATGGTTACTTCTTCATTGTTGCTAACATAAACAATCTCCCAAACAAACGTTTAATTTCCTTACGTGTGCATGTAATACTATTAAATAGGAAGAAAATGGATTATTTATGATGAAGAAAAGGACTTTAAAACGCTATTTCCCTTACGTACAGGTATATAATTTCTTTCTAATACTCCATTGCACAAAACGCGCCCCATTTGTGATACGTTGTACGCTTTCCTAACTTGTTTGAGTCACCGACCACTTTTACCATATTTTGTCCTTTGAAATAAGTTCACCACCCACCCAGTGGCGTATTGAGGGTTTCTGGCGCCCGTGACAAAGAATAATTTTGCACCCCCAGTAGCAAAGCAATTTACAGGGGGGGGGGGGTGCACCTAAACCCGACGTGTGTAAATTTGATATTTTTGCGCCCCCCGCGAACTTGACGCCCGGGCAACTGCACCTCCCTGCCCCCCTTCACTACGCCACTAAGCCCAGCTACCGTATCAACTTAACAATAAAGTTTTTATTAAAATAAATGCGTAAAAAGACAAAATTTAATTATGTTTATTAATTCCAAAACTACGTTAAAATAAGCATTTGGCTTACATTTCAATGCGTACTTTGTGTTTGGTGCCTACAAACCAGGGAATCAATGTCTGGCTTAAAGTCTGTAAGGGTCACTCGAAGATCTCCTCTTTCTGTCATTTGTAAGCGGTTTCTTTTTTTGGACGGGAGATTGTCGACTGCGCTGAATCCCTTCTCGACTACATATGAAGTTGGGAAAGCTAACAAGAGGAACGATATTTTCTTCTACAAGCGTGGATACAAGAGAGGGCATTTTCTTGTTCTGCCAAAGTTGTACATATCCACCTTGGTTGAAATTGGCTTTACACTCCTCATCATGAATTAATTCTATTATCTCCTCTTGGTATTCAATATCCACATCACACACATATGTGATGAATGGAGTCACCATCCAGGCATCCACTTTCAAGTCTATTACATCGCGAAAATGAGTCATCATATCAATTCTAATGACGGAAAGGTGATCTGCAAACTTGTCTATGTCTTCGGCTGTAAGATCATCTTTGATGTTGTGTAACTGGTAAAATTCTTTTTGCAGGATGTTTTTTCTGAATAAATCCAATTTGTCAATGAATACCGAAATAACATTTTTGCAATCAATGAGTGTCCTTGGGAAGAGAGAGTATACTTAGTATCTCTTAATATCGCTTCTCTTTCATTTTGCTGCGTCCCCCATATAATGTATCAAATATCTGAGTGAAGGTATCCCGTTGGGGATTTTAAACCACTGGCCGCTTTTCAGCATTTCTTTCCTAAATGGCACATACTAGTTAGGATTACCATATTCTGATAATAAAACCCGGACAAATTTAATTTTAAACCTAAAATGCGGTATGATTTTAAAAAAATCAAGGTATCTAATTGCTTAAGTCTATTAATTAAGTCCCGTAAATTTTTAAACGGTCCCGTTTTTCGGATCTGTCCCGTGAAATCACCAAACATATGTGGTCACCCTAATTGTATATTACAAATAATTTTTAAACGCAAACGTTTGCACATCTGCACCGATTTTTGTGCTTTCCTTCGCTGGACTATATAGGGGTAAAAAAATTTTTCTTGCACAGGATTTTAGAACTAATAATTTTTGAACATTGAATAAATAAAAAAATAAGCCATACTTAAAATGGCATTCTTTATCGAAGCACCTCATTATCATCATTTCGTACCATCTTCAGCTATCAAAAAGAAGCAACAAAGCAAAACACCTTGACGACTATTAATGGCAGCAGTATTATAGGGTCATATTATAAGGATAATATAATTTGTATGCATTAAAAAGTTAAATATAAGTCTAAAATTCACATAATTAAATTTTCTAGCAAGTAAAATGTTTTGCTTATTTAGAATTTGTGTAGTTAAGTTTTTTTAACAAATAAACCTTCATTAGTATTTATTTGTCACACAAATTTGGCATTTGCAACAGTTGTTAATTTCTGACACATTAAATTTTGCATTTATTTTTTGCTTTTTAGTGCACTTAAAAATTGATTTGAACGATATCTGTATTTAAATTTTATTTCAACTTAATAGTTAAGTCATTCCTTATTTTTCACTGGCATTTACGATAGCAAATAGATAAAAATCATTGAATTGCAAAAAACTATAAGGGATTAAATGATAAATTGTGGTTGTAGTTATAAAGACCGATTAAACATAATTAATTTCATTAAAACTAGTAGCCCGTTGCAGCTTCGCCAGCAATTTTATAAAAAAACACGGAATGCATAAAATATTATAACCATTTCTTTTTTAATATTCAAATTTTCCATATTTAACAAAAACATTTATTTATTAGTATCATATATGGCATTATCAATGATATAAATTTAACTTTTAAGCTAAAGCTTCTCTATAAACAACATTTAATGGTTGTATGTGGGTAATTGGGCATGGCAAATCGATTTTTAACTCTCGATGCAGCTATATACAATTTTCCATGAGAGAAAAGTTTCTTTCAAAAAAAAAACACCAACTGCTTCTAAAGTTTGTCCTTGTGCTTTATTTATTGCGAGCCCAAAAGCTGGTTTAATGGGAAATTGACGTGTCTGCCACTCGAATGGAAAATCAGTATCAGTTGGCTGTATTGTTACGGGGAATAAAATAAATTTCACTCGTTTGGCATACTTTTACTTTAAGAAGTCTATTACTACTTTAAATAGAGTTACCTTTGCTCAAATTAAATATTTTCAACATATAAGAACACCAATTTTGAATCTGAGGAGGTTGATGCAAGGTTTCATAATCCCCAAGATTATTTCCGAGAAAAGTTTTTTTGTTTTGTGTTGGACCAAAATGTTTCTTCAATAATGGAGAGGTCTCAGTTACTTAAAAACCACAGTGAATATTTTAGTTTCTTATATAACTTGAGTGAATGAACAAAAGAAATTAATTAATTTAATAAAAGACAAAAAGGTAAATACATAACCTTAAAGAAATATTTGGAATTAAAGAAACGATTTATCCAGTCACAATTTGCGGACAATCTAAGTCTAATTATTTGAGTTACTTACGTTGTTTTAAAAGCGGTTTGCTATGTAGAATACAACGGCAGACAAAAATATTACTAAAACGTAGTAATATAAATAGTAGAAACGCCTATCAATAATACAGGCTATCTTTAATTGTTTACATTGTTGCCTTCCTCCACCTCTCCCCCCCCCTCTTTCGTTTTAAAGCATTCAAAGTGCATTTATATTCCCGTAAGAATTGATATAACAATCGGATTTTGAGGTCTAACAATATAATTATAGCCACCATGGCAACATTCCGTTAAAATGGCAAGATTTGCATAAAATATGTAAATTAAACGTTTAACATAGAATACTTCGTACTGTGGGCGAAAAAAGACGAACAGAATAAGAAACTTTATAAATTTCTCTTCGAAAAGGTTCAACTCCGAAGGTCGTAGATTAATTCCTTCTAATTTTAATTTCCAAATGAATACGAGGCTGCACGTCGAAAAATCGCGTTTTACATGTTAAGTAATGTGAAATGGAAATGCCTTCCTTGGAGTCGAACCAAGGAATTTTATCTCTCGAGTTATTAGCTCTATGAATCTTATGTTAGCGTGACGGACAACAAACAATAATTTTTTCAAAAACAAAGAAACTTTTAAAAATATTTATCGATCATTCAAAAATACGAAATTTAAATTCATTGTCTTAGTTCGCGTAAAAGTGCGTTTCAACTGTATTTGCATTTAAATTTTATTTCAACTGAATGCTCAGTTCATGCATGCCACTAATATTTAATACAATTACGCCAACATACAATAACCACCACCAAGTATGATCCATTTGCACAACAATGCCACTTTTAAACTATACCAATTAATGACCAACTCGTATAAGTGGAATTCCACCCATATATTTGCAGTTTAAAAAAGCTATCTTCTATGTCAATTGCGTTTTACTTACCATGTCCGCCTTCTTACAATCTTCCATCGTGACAATTTATTTATCCAAAGTTAAATTTAAGCTTTTGTCGTTCCGAGTCAACTGATAGCAACATCGGGAGGATGAACCGCGTGGACATTCATCTGGTCACAATAGCTGTCAAACGGAAGAAACATCGTCAAAATCGTAATTATTTCTCCAACTTCACATTTATAGGATGAAATAAAAAGGTTAGATTAACAAAGCAGTTATCAGGTATTACGTTAAATAACAAAAACAAAATTTGGGTGGGAAAATACGTATTCGTTGACTAATTCGTGTTTGCCGTTCAAATAACAACGGGTTATCCCTAATTAATGAACATGTAATATACTAAGGAGGCTGAAATTCGAAAAACGCTTTAGTTTCAGAAGACTTTTTGAGAAATACGTGTAACAGATACCTCCGACACACTCGAAAATACATATTCACGATATTATGCCCAACATACAACAACTCATTGATGTAAACGACTGTAAAATATTTTCAAATTGATCGAAACAAACCAATTACTTTGGCTTTTATAATCCTCCGATATTACGGCAACAATGCAAACTTTCTCTGACATTACAAGTTTTAATCATCCCCCGACGGCAATTCATTTGTTAGATGCAAATCAAGTCTCGCACTTCCCTTTATTAAATCAAATAACTTTCATACATTAAATTCAAGTTACCTTATTTCTCGACGATTAGTGAGAATCTATTTCGTTATTAGCGGTATAATTTCTGATTTCGAGGATTGAAGTCCATCAAACACTTTTATTCGACTTACAATTAAACAATGAGATTTATTTTTCAGCAAGTCCTAGGTCACTAAGGTAACGAAGTAAACACGCCTCAAATTCAGAATTATCACGCAAACACCGACTCGCAGAGACAAAACGAAGTACATTGGATTATATACTGTTTTATCCAAACTTTTTCCAGTTGGAATCTTTTACAAACATACGATCTTAATCACTTATTACCAATACTTGTTTCTATTTACAAATCTGTAATATCGAATAACATTAGTAAATATATCGATATTCGATATATCGCGGTTCTCTATCGCCATATCTATACGACCTGTTTTAATTGGGAAACTTCCGCGTTTCCGACTAAAGTACAATATTAAATCATGAGATAGTGTTAAACAAATTTTCGCTAAACTTTTGGCCATATTTTATTGCTTTGCTTGAGGAGAGTTAAATCTTTTTTCTTATGACTAGCTGTACCCGCGCAACGTTTGCGCGGATTTTTTTCAATTAATTAATTAAAACGAATAATGTGGATAAATTAATGGTGTAAATGATATCCCAGATAGAAAACTATTCTAAAGACGTCTTTTAATATATATTCTTGCATTATTGTAACATCTCCCTTTCTCTTATGTACTTTCCCCCTCCATCTACTCTTCATTTTAATGACTTATAACACGTTCATTTTACGCTTGTTAGCTGTGCTTAATAATATTAATTTTTATTTCTCATTTGGTTTTTTGTTTTAAGTTTAAGTCAGTGTTTATTTTTAACCATATTTTGTATATGACAATCAGTTTTGTTGTATTTTCTTCGTTCCTGCATAAAAATGAGAATATTGAGTTTAAAGGGTTGAATTATGTCTGTGATCATTTATTAGTCTCAAAAGAAACAAAAAGTAATAATTATCTCTGAGATACATTGTGCCCAATCGTGTTCCACCAGCTATTGCACCCGACGGAGGGTTAAAAGTAAAAAAAAAAACATTTACATGATAGGGGAAAGCCTACAGTTATTGGCACTTTAAGTATATTTCAAAGTTCGAAATTATATAGAAAATATATAGAACGTCCGTTTGCCTGAAAAAGAAAAGTTTTATAGATTGATATCTACATCATCAAGTGACATATAAAAAGATTACGAAGAACTACATTTTCATTATTATTTTTAAGGTTAATTAAATACAAAAAATATAGTAATTGGCACACATGAATACAGTTATCGGCATATTAAGCTACAGTTTTTTTGGCACCCAGTTATCTAATGAAATTTATCGCTTAAATAACATGGAAACGTATTTAGCATACATATAAACTAGAATCACCCCCAGTACATACATCATAAATCTGCAAATATACACTTGTAAATGAGGCGAAACACATGTACAGCAGCAAGGAAAAAGGATGGTGATTGATCTAGTGAAACATCTTACTGGCAGAAGTCGAAATATTACCACAAATGTTTTTCTTTACAAATTATGAACTCGGTAAGGAATTGCTCAAGATGAGCCTAACAGTAGTGGGAACCTTACGGAAAAATTGTAAAGAATTACCACCTATGATGCCACCATCCAAAACCTATCCAGTCTTCGAATTTTGCTTAAGCAAATAATACACTTCCAAAAAAGAAAAATCAGTTGTTTTGTTGTGAAACACAGCATGAAAATTTGAGATTTCTGACATCGAATCAAATATACTCCTGCAAAACAGGTACCAGAAGGTGGCCACTGGCAATCTTCTTTGATATAGTGCATTTTGCTGGAATAAATGCATACAAAAAATATATAATGTATATCCTTCTTCTCGTGAAAAGTCAGCAAAACGATGGTTTTCACTGGAATTAGCCAAAGAATTAATAAAACCAGAAATTGAATGTCGCATGCAGAACAAGCAATGTACAACAAGAAAGATCCAGAAATCTATTGAAAAATAGGCGAAGAAGATGCTCAATTATGTCCAAGTGAAACTGATAAAAAAACACATTTGTTGTGTGACACATGCAATAATTTTGTATGTAAGGATAATGTTCCACATATTAATTTGTAAAATCAATGGAAGACTCCTTTACTTGGTGGAACTCCATCATGAAAAAAATAAGAAAAAATTGTTACAACATAAATTGTAAAAACTTTCTCATATACTATTGCGTTGTTTAGTTATCTTTAGAAAATGAAAATCGTATGAGCCTGTTTATAAAAAATTGAATTTTTGTTCAAGTTACCCAAGGATAAACTAGCCTTATATTAATTTTTTGAGAATTATGAAGTAGGTAGCGTTATTGAAGACGTAAACTCAAGTAACTGTACGAAATTTGATCAACATCGTTTGAGCCGTTTTTGAGAAAATCAAATTGTTGTTAAAAATGCATAGAATAAACTTCCCTTAATTATTGAGCAATGTCAACCATTTCTTCATAGCTTCAACTCCGTATGATAAAATGCCTAAGTACGAGATTTCATTCATTTTCGCTCTACCGTTTAGGCTCTAGAGCCAATAACAGTCAGGCGGCACATTTGGGATTAAAAAGTAGCCCTCGATCTTCCTATTTGTGACGAAAGTATCTGTTGAAAGTTGGATTACTCTAGCTTTAATAGTGTGGAAATGTATAGATGCACAAATAAACAAACAACCTTTCATAAATATATAAGAGATTAAGGACATAAATAACTGAATGTGTCGATGGAAGATTTAGGCTTTCCTTTTTGGTACAAAGACACTTTATATTTGGCTCAATAATAGGTGCTACAAGAAATTCATTTAGGTTCTTTAAACATGACTTTTTAATATCTTATAAATATTTTAGAGTGTATGTATGTTCTTTATACGTTTTTACACCATTGAAACTATCGAATTCAAAAGTTTCATGGGCCATCCTGTGGACCAAAGGAAGAACTTGGTCTAGGTTTGCAGACCGTGGGGTCTCTTATACCCCATGGGATCAACAAAATACTATTTCCATAAGAACGCATGGTAAATGATGTGGAGAAACCCCAAAATGCCATGCAGCCCTTCACTGATGTGGATGTGAATATACCTAAATATTAACTTACGATAATGGGAAATGGTTTATTTTATGCATGAAAGACTGAATATTTTAATTCTGTTCATGTTTTGTCATATTACATGGAAAATCGCTCGAAATTTTCCTTTAAGAGCGAAATTCGTCAGTTTAGACGGCCATTTTCCATGCGGCAACAAAGCTAAATTTCTTAATTTTTGTCCACTTCAAAGGGTGATAGCCACGTAAAGATTAATATAAGAAAAATCCATACTGTGGCACGCCGTAGAGGAAGAATAGCTAATGCCAAGATAAAGGGTACAAATGGATTCATGCCTAAATATAGCCTATGAATACTTTTAAAGTCAAATGATTTTAAAGGAATATCAGAACTATCTTTTACCATTAACACTGAAAGATTTATCGCAACATAAATCGATACATCTACTTACATTTATTCGGTAACAAAGATGTCGTTTATAGTTTACGTTTTGGCTAATACTACTGACATAATCCACATAATTTTATTGCGATCTTACCTACCCCATGAAAATTTGCATGTATCATGTTTCACTCCCCGTTACCACTAAAATAAGTTTATCTTTAAAATATTTCTTAGAAAAGTTTGGTTTTTGCATAAACAATTTCCAGTTTTTTGCTCATTTTTTGTTACATTTTCATCGTCTTAAAATCATGCTCTCATATCTGATTTTTTTATCCAATATTTTGAATCTTCTTTGTTTATTTTGTAGTTTTTTGTTTATAAATGATAATGAAAATGCCGTCTGATAATAAATTTTTATAAATGATGATTTCGTGCTACGCGGATTGGCCCGCCTTCAAGGGGCACTTCCCATACAAATTTTCTCAAATCCAAAAATGCCAAACTTAGTATAATTAGTATACATTAATATAATCAGTAGCCAAATTTATGAAAGAAAATATTATCAACAAACATCGAAGTCGACGTAATTTTAGTGAAAAATGCATATATTAAAAAAATTTAGAATATACAATTAAATATATGAAAATTTTTAATATAAATAATATATTCATCATTAAAAATTCCCCTGTATGGATAAAATTTAACGAAGAGGGGTCTGAAACAAGAAAAAATTAGGTGGGAATATATTATCCCAAAGGGCGTTCTCAACAGAGGGGGTGGGAAATTATTATCCCACTGTCTTATCAAGGGTTAAAGGCATCGGCGCATCTATCCATGTGAATATTAAGTAAGACGTTAAAGGCCACCGCACACCGGGCGCTATACTATGAAGATATAATATAAGGATATATCGCTAACTTTTGTGCAACATGTAGTTCAATGTAAGCCCACAGACACGGAAAAATATAACGTGCTATAAGCTATAAAACCCCGCGTTGCGGTCTTGGCTATTTTAACAAAATATAGCAGAGCTGGCGCATGCGCAGAATACACGGGCGACCACGTGTACAGTGCTCCTAGCGTCATATGGTTGAAGTCTTTACTTGAGCAAGTGAAGTGCTGCTTGTTTTTACTTTCTCCATACGTAGTAATGGGAAAGTATTGTATTCATGAAAAAAATTGACTTCGAGATTTCAACGGAAATACACGTTTTGAGGTCCCTAGAACACGTTTAGACTATTTTCGGAATGATGTCTGTGTGTGTGTATGTTATTGTGGGCGCTCTAACTCAAAAAGTACTTGCCATATCTTTACCAAACTTCATTTATAACACTTTAACATGAGCACAAAGAACTGATTAGTTTTTCGACAATAACGGGTAACCGGAAGTCGAGGTTTATTCGAAACCCGATTCGGTTTTTGCGATATTTCTCCGTTAAAACATCATTATTGTATGTACAATTCTATACAAAAGTTATAGAGAATGTAATTTCCTACAACTTTCATTTGAAACAATTTTCTATTGCAGTTATTGTTTAGGAGTTATTTATAAATAACAGGTTTTTCGGTTTCCGTTAAATATCTCCTTAAAAACATCGTTATTGGTAATCTTCGTGAGGACCAAAGTTGTAGAGAATAATATTTCTTCCAAGTTTTGTTTGAAACTAATTTTCGTAGAACCATCCATTTCGGATATATTTCGCTTTATCTTAATACCAGTGTACAGCGCCAACACCATGTAGCGGTGAATTCTGTAAACATATTCAAAATATACGTAATTTACGGCAACAAGGACGTGTCTTCTTTTACGATACGAAATAATAATTTTGCCTCGTAATATTATTCATAATAATTTAAATATCTATACCCCAAATATGCAGAAAGTCATGTGTTGGCCACATCAGATTTTTTTCTTATACAGTGTTTGACATGGAAAAATTAATTGAAGAGGTGAAATTACATCCCTGCTTGTGGCAGACAAGTAGCAGCGACTACAAGGATGTTAATAGGAAGAACAGGAGTTGGGTTGATGTGTTGCAGAAAAACAATGAAAGCCAGGAACCACAAGACGATTTAGATTTATATTAATTGCATGAATCCACTTCCTTTTCTTTGGCTTTAAAGCCAACGTTAACAACAGCAATGCCTCGGCGTTTATTCTCTTGGTTTCCCAGGAAAAAATAAAACATATTATAGTATCTGGTGTGCGCATATTTATATCTTATCGCTAGCTATAACATGGCACAAAAATATAGCGCTATATAGTATAGCGCCCGGTGTGCCGTGGCCTTAATGCGTAAGTATATTAATGGTAAAACTTTACAGTACAATACATAAAATAGTAAATGTTAATGTAAGCATCACTTGCGTAATTAAGGAATGGGGAACGTTTGCCCCGAGCAATAAGAATCGTTTGCTACTTAAGAGAAAACTCTTTCACGAGCGATGCTGGGCATTTCAGCTTGTTATAAATATGCAATAGAAAAGGTTTTCTTTAAATAAAATAGGGGCTTCTTGTGCTGGGGTCACAGATGACCCCACCAGGAAAAGACATTATATTTTTTAAGAGAGGTGGCGAGGTTTAAGGAAACCTAAAGAGTTGTCGACATTAAATTATTATTATTACTAGTCAAATACTCATTACTACGTAAGTTTAAATCAAAAGCCATTTAGAAAATCATGAATTTTCTTTATTCATTTTCAAATATTTCTTTATAAACTGCATTGTTTCTGAAGTTAAGTTACGGCGTCTTTTTCCCGTTGACGTAGAAGATCCAGTATTATCCATCTCTCCTCAAAAGTTTTAAATATCGAAAGTATCTAAAATTTAAATTTTAAATAAAAAAATAATTTTGATACCGTGCTTACCGGCGTTACTATTATAATTATTAGAAATATGTTTTACTAGCAGAATTTCCCGTTGAATTTCAACGGATTTAGTGAAGCTACTACAGCACAACATACAAACTTTTTAAAATACCTATATAGTAGATATTTTTAAAATTACAATTACCTTTTCTTAACAATTAATCATATTTGCTTGTAACAACCTTTTTCCGAGCCTATTGCATTCAAATATAACGATAATATTATTTCCTATCATATTACTTTCACCAAATCCAGCTTCATTTCTTGTGTAATTATGCATCGCTGAAATATTTACTTTTATGGCTTGAAAAAGCAACGTACAGTTGTCCATGATTGAACACTGACTCCGGTAAATGTACACCAGATACGTGAGCCTATTTACGTTAATAAACATTATAATGTAGAATATAATGATTTTACTTACAAAAAATGTAAGACTCCAGTATTCAAGAGATGAAAGAAGGTTCAATTACTTTCATCAACAAACGTTTCCTGAATAATAGTCAATATCTACTTACGTTGCTATCCATAAACATCGATCGTTTCTTTGCTTAAATAAAAGTGCAAAGCGAATAACGCTAAACTTTCATCTATTTATAAGTTTCATTGAAGCTAACTGAATCGGACGTAACAATGACAGCCGTCTTGGTAACGCCGGAAAGAGTACGAAAAATCCACAAAATTTCGAAACAAATAGCATATTTCTGAAAACTTCGACCGTATAACATGTAAACTTCGCAGGAATAAGATAATATAGAGTTTTATTCATCGAATAAAGCAAAAACTAAAAAAATCGGTCCATATTTACGTATTTTAATGCTTGAAGGAAGAATAGCTTGCAAGTCAAGAAATGGATTCATACGTGTTATCTTATAGAAAAATATTAATCCCCAATATTGGTAGCACTGATTAATCCCAGTTGACCAAACCTTGACCATTCACAAAGGTAGGATGTAAGGAAGAATCGTACCAAATTTGGTTATTCTAGTTTTTATCGTTTAGGAGTTCCATGAACAAACACACAAACCAACAAACACACGCTTCAAAATATATTATAGTAGATTATACCTGTGTGTACCTTGAACACTCTTTTCCAAATCGCATCTTAAATACTTTGACTGAACCAATAACAATCATGTAATCTGTTACATGTGTCCACTTTGATATGCTGTTTTGCTTTACCTATTTGTTATTCAGTGTTGCTAGCGACTTGTTTATTTATTTATAATATCACCATGCTTCTGGCTGCTATTTGGCTTGGACATCAATCGACAAATTATATTATGATTATTTACTATAATAATAGCCCAGGTCTGTTGGTTGGTCACGCTATTCCATAGGCCGTGCCTCTGGTAGCAAATTATGGTATTAACTCGAGAAAGAATTGAGATAGGATCTCGAAATTTGGCAGGAATGCTCGATTAACATATTTTAAGGTAATGACGAAAATAAATCTCGAAAAAATTCCTGGGTTCGACTCCAAGGAAGACATTTCCATTTTCCGTAAGGTAACACGTAACAGTCGATTTTTTGGCGTGTGGGCTTTTATCGTTTTGGAAATTAAAATTAGAAGGAATGAACCTACGATCTTCGGATACGAACCATTTTAAAGAAAAAATTACGTTTCCTATTCTATTCATCTTTTTTCGCCCACTTCAAAATATCCTATGTTAAACGTTTAATTTACATATTTTATGGAAATCTTGCCATTTTAATGGGATGTTGCCTTGGCTACCAATTATATTGTTAGACCTCAAAATCCTATTGTTGTATCAATCCTTGTGGATGTAAGTGTGCTTTGAATGCTTTTAATATAAGAGAGAGGGATGGATGGTGAGAGGGAGGGAGAGGATGGGTGAGGGAGGGAGGGAAGGAGAGGTTGGAAGGGAGGGAGGCAACTATTTTAAGGTTAACTAAAGATATCCCGTCATATTGACAGGCTTTTATACTAGTTATTATAGATTCTTTTGACTTAATACGTGTTTTTGACCCAAGTCCGTTTCTTCTTTTTAAGTAGGTCTGTGAAATACTAAGCGTAGCACGCAATACCAAATGTCAATCATATAATAATAACCTTGATCTGTGCGTGTTTGTCCTGTACGCAACCTTATCCGGGAAGCATTTGGTTAGGACCTTTAATGGAATAACACGAGTTGTTGGTATGATTTTAACACATTTATCATTTATACTGTTACATTATGAGGTGATGATGAAATGACTGACATTTGTACTAAGATTACTCATGTTTATAACGTTAACATTCATAGTTTTGGCATATTATTCCGATCGTTACTCACCACAGCGGCACTTTTGACTCCGAAGACGTAAGAGGAACAAAGGAGAAAATTCGGAATATGTACAGGGGAAAAAAAATTTCCAGCAACGCTTCCGAAAGCGGAACTACGGCAGAATCGTCGCACGAAGTCCGAAAGGGACTAGATCGACAGGCCTCCAAGTTCACCCCCTCCGTCACGCTACCGTTCCGACTTTTCAGTCACACCTCGTAGAGATTATAACCCATTAATTCGACGGGATCGCCTTTCATTATTCGCTAGATTCACTCTCCGATTTCATCGTCATTTTCTTCTTCTCCGCACGGTATCTCGCCCTTTCCTTATTGGCCGTCCTCGATTCTATGATCATCCTCCGCTTCTTCCAGTTGTATTCCTCCATGTACTTCTTCTTCTTCCTCAACCTCTTCCGCTTCTCCTTCGGCGTCTCGTTAGCCAGCCTCGCCTTCACGTTATTCACGTAATTCTCCTGCATCCTCCTCACCCTCTTCTCCCTCTCCTCGGTGGTCTCGTTGGCCACCCTCATCGCGTAATACTGTTTACTCTTCCTCAACCTGACCTGCCTCTCCTCCTCCGTCTCGTTGGCCTGAATCTTCGCGTTCCTCGCGCGCAACCTCTGCAACCTAGCCTCCCTCTCCTCGGGAGTCTCGTTCTGTCTCTGCAAACGTTTCTGCTGCAGCACCCACGCCGGCGTCTTCCTCTTCTTCCCGCCTTCCGCCGCGTCCCGGGACTCCATCAGCATCGCCGCCTGCCTCTGCTCCCGAGTCCTCCTGACCCTCCCTCCCTCCCTCCGCTTCTCCGCGATCGAATACTCCTCCTCCTTGGCGAGATATATTTGGTGTTTAAGCTTAACGAGTTCCAGCTTCCTCCGTCTCTCTTCTTCCGTCGTCGTGGGGACGTGGGAACTTTCTCCGGGGCCGGCTCCTTTACCCTTTCTCGCCTCGTACGTCCTGACATCCTTCCACCTTCCCGTCGCAGGCTCTTCCTCCATCTCCTCCGGTCTTATAAAGCGAACGTGCTCCGTCAGGGGAGCGTCTATCTGTAACGGAAGTGTCGTACGGGCCGATTAACTCCATTCTGTATTAACCAGTCGTCTGGGTATTTAATTTTGCCCCGACGCATGGCTGGTGGGTACTTTTCCTTCGAATGAGAAGTTTTATAACCCTTTTAGCGCTTGGTGGCTAAACATTTAGCCACCGCTTTTTTTGCGAGTCTTTAATTTGTTTATTTCTCTCTATTGGCATAGATTTTTATAAAGAATATTGACACCGCTTCATAACGGTCACAGAAACGTATTTTGAAAGTGGTTTTTACGGTTATCTCGAAAAATAATGCTAAATATTTAGCCACAATTAGACTATTTAAAAGTGCCCTCGGATGGCGTGAGCATTAAAGGGTTAAAATCACGACAATCATTAAGGATTTTAATAGACACGTATTAATTAATTGAAATAAACAATAATTAACTATGAATTGCATGTCAAAATCGTAACATTTACGAACAATTTTTTTTTTATAAATTACATTTTCAGAATGAAATATCAAAGAGATTAAATTATGTTTCACGTCTGTAAACAATGATAAAGTTGACGAAACAATTTCAGAATGCTAAAAATCAGGTAAAATGTTAAAAACAACAAATGAACATTTGTTGTCGGAAATGCAACCCGCAGCACAAAGGCAGGGTTTCGCTACGAGTCGTATAGCTTCTCAAAATAAGGAAGGAAGTGCCATCTACTGGCTAGACAGTAAACTTAAAGGATTCCGCCAGGAGTGAGAACAGCTGCGTGACGGAATATAACGGCATACCCATAGCAAATGGACTAAAATTCAGCGCGGTGTATATACATCATACCCACCACTGAAGCGCCCACCCATGCCTTCTATATACAGCATACCCAGATGACTGGTTAAAGTTGATTGACATATACCAAATATGTTCGCAAATTAAATCCAATGTGCACAGTAAAGTACTACCGTAATTTTCCGAATATAATACGCATTTTTTTCTCGAAATAGTTGACAAAAAGTTAGGGTGCGTATTATATATGCTTATAAATGCATACAACTTTTTTCAGCACGGAAATAATTTATATTTTCGAACACGTTTTTACCAATAAATCGTACGATTCAATGCATTTCGAAAACATTCCTTTAAATATTGCTTTTAAAAACAAAAATAAGAATATTTATTTATTTACATTAGCTGTTAAAGAGTTTCAGCAAAATCCATGATCCCATGTCTGGGTCCTCTCCTTGTAAGCGAAATAATCCGAATGCAGGCGGACAGTGGTGGATTTAGAAGTCCAGGGGCCCTAAGCGGTACGGAATTTTGGGGTCCTACTGTCAATTTGAAGTGAACGCAGCCGCAGCGGATACAGAACCAATAATCATAATTTAAATGCAACCGCGACCCAAGCGCAATTTTTACCGATATTTCAATCATTAAAATAATATTAGTTAAAATTTAATGAATGAAACTAAATTTTTGGGGCCCTCAGAAGAGTCGGGGCCCTAAGCGGCCGCTTAGTCCGGTTATCGGTAAATCCGCCACTGCAGGCGGAATACAGCAAGTCCCAGCCTCACGACCTGTTGAAACTCACTATAGCAGATAAAATAACTGCTAAAGCAGCAGCCATTGACATGAAGCTAATAATGAGCTGCAATGGCTCCCTCTAGAAGTTGACGCATGCATTTGCACACTGAATGACTATGATTCTCACGATCCCCGGCCCAAAATTAGCCTAGGAAAAATTTTTCACGCAAAAGGGTCCTTCGCTTGTAAGTAAAAATTACCTCTATATATTCTGCGACATCATCCATGATATCCACCGACTCATTCTTGATCTCCAGAAATGGTACCTGGAAAAAATAATTTATATACAGAGACAGTAATACAAGCATCCAGCGCATGATTTTATCCACACAGACTAATGAAACTTATAGGAAATTTACTTAAAAGTTCCTCTTGACAATGGCTTCCTCAAGAATAAATACTGGCAATTGCATCAGTGGACAATTATTAAACACTTTGAATAATATTTATGACGAAAAATACCATATTTAATCGATTGTAAGCCGACACCCACTTTTCACAAAGGCTCGCAAGGAAAATTCCATGATGGTGTAAAGACCTCCTGGTTTTCTGGAATTTGTCGCAAAACAAATTACAGAAAAGTACGAAAGCCCCGGTTTTTTCAATTCGTTATTAAACAAGTTAGGAAAGTGTACAATGTATCACAAATGGACGCGTTTCGTGCAATGGAGTATTAGAAAGCAATTATATACCTGTACGTAAGGGAAATAGCGTTTTAAAGTCCTTCTCTTCATCATAAATAATCCATTTTCTTCCTATTTAATAGTATTACATACTGTTACATGCACACGTAAGGAAATTAAACGTTTGTTTGGGAAATTGTTTATGATAGCAACAATGAAGAAGTAACCATGCAAGAAATTTTCTAAGTTCAACTCGATTTAAGACGTTTTTGTTTGATTTTCTCGATAACGGCTACTCCTACGATAAAAATGTATAGGAAAGAAACTACTCTTCTTTACCAGTTCTACAACGTTTATTTGAAAAATATTTTGATATGAGCAATACTTGACGAGATATGACGAAAATTTTATTTTTTGTCACCAGTAAAGTGGTACCCCTGATTGGCGTACGTGATTCGTTTGTGCGATTTTCTTATTATATTTGATAGAAAGTCCTTAATATCAAATTTCATAAAAATCCGTTCAGTAGAAGCCGAGAACGAACATGCGGACGGACGGACCGACCGACCGACGATAATAGGCGCTCACGCTGTAAGCGAAACGCGCCTAATAAAAAAGGTATAGACGAAAATTATGACAACACAAATAACGTTATATTAAAGCACACGTTACAAGTTTTACTAAAACGTAATTTGTCCCTGTTATGCCTCACATCTTTAATCTCGTCAAATGCCGTTGTGAGGCAAGATTTGACGTTTCTTCCGCATACGATATAACTTTTCTCTGAAAGTCCGCAGAATACTGCGTTTGTCCCATTATGGGATTATTAAGGAAAAGCTGAAAAATGTGCCAGATAAGCGACAAAGAATTACGCTTGCAAAAGCATGAGGAAATAACGGTTGGCTTGGGGAATCCCAAAATTACGCACATATTTGAGATGCCTCGGGATTGAATTTATCAGAACATTTATTTCTCCCTACAGTAAGTCCCCAACTTACACGGGTCCGAGTTACACGGATCCGTAGATACATGACAATTTAGCAGCGTGCTCGATTTTTAGTTCAACTGCCAATCAATAGATGGCGTTACCTGTACAGTAATCCCTCGGCATAAGAGCAATCGATTTACGACTTTTCGATTATACGAGATGCACAAATTAATACCCGTTTTTCAATTTACCAGCCAATTTTCTCTTATATGATCTCCTTCCTCTTTCAAACAGATCGCTTTTCCTGGCACCTATTCTCGGCTTTCGTCAGGTCCCGAATCTTCTCGAATGCGCGGAATGTCACGGCATCCCAACTTTAATAATGTAACTATTGTTTATAAAATTTATAACACAGGATGTATTGGGAAATTAATTTTTGTTTTCTGAGTTTTCAACTGACGAGCAGTTTTCGAGGAACAAATTAAGCTTGTAAACCGAGAGATTACTGTATACGTTGACGCACAGCTGACAGCATCGCTTACGCCATTTAGATTCATTATCCCGTGGATGTAAGTTTTCTTACAATTACATTTTTAGATATGTACTGCACTGAATATATTTTCATTTTCTTAACATTTTGTTTTTATAAGCACTACTTTTTTAGCTTTAACTATCCATTGAAATGAACGTATATGTCAAAAAATATATCGTATTTAAGCATTGTTGGACTTACACGGTTTTCAACTTACACGGCGACCTTCGGAACGAATTAACAGTGTAAGCTGGGGACTTACTGTATTCAATTACTGCGATACTTTTTACATGCATTTAAAGTAGACCGTTTACTTATTACTTTCTCCATACGTAGTAATGGGAAAGTATTATGATAACGAAAAAAATTGACTTCGAGATTTCAACGGAAATACACGTTTTGAGGTCCCTAGAACACGTTTAGAATATTTTCGGAATGATGTCTGTGTGTGTGTGTTATTGTGGGCGCTCTTAACTCAAAAAGTACGTGCCATATCGTTACCAAACTTCATATATAACACTTTAGCATGAGCACAAAGAACTGATTAGTTTTTGGACAATAACGGATAACCGGAAGTCGAGGTTTATTCGAAACCCGATTCGGTTTTTGCGATATTTCTTCGTTAAAACATCATTATTGTATATACAATTCTATACAAAGGTTATAGAGAATGTAATTTCCTACAACTTTCATTTGAAACAATTTTCTATAGGAGTTATTGTTTCGGAGTTATTTATAAATAACCGGTTTTTCGGTTTCCATTAAATATCTCCTTAAAAACATCGTTATTGGTAATCTTCGTGAGGACCAAAGTTGTAGAGAATAATATTTCTTCCAAGTTTTGTTTGAAACTAATTTTCGTAGAACCATCCATTTCGGATATATTTCGCTTTTTCTTAATACCAGCCTACAGCGCCAACACCATGTAGCGGTGAATTCTGTAAACATTCAAAATATACGTAATTTACGGCAACGACGTGTCTTCTTTTACGATACGAAATAATAATTCTGCCTTATAATGCTACTCATAATAATTTAAATATCTATACCCCAAATATGGAGAAAGTCATGCGTTGGCCACATCAGATTTTATATTAATACACTTATATCTAGAGTTATAATGTAACTACAGGCATTAATGCAATTATTACTTTACCTTTTCTTTCAATGATTTTTAACACCCGATTCTAAGCCAAGTGACAATTTTTAAGGAGGTAGAAAAGTAAAAAAGGATGGCTTACAACCGATTAAATACAGTACAGCAAATTAATTTCAACATTGAAAAAGTTAACAAAATCATAAATCCTTCAACAGATGAATTGAAAATCGATGTGTTGCTTATATATACAGTCAACCCTCAGGTTACGTAACCCCCGACTTGCGTAAATCCGCACTTACGTACGCGGCTCCAAAAATTGTGCACGGAAAAATTTTGCACTGCTTACTCTAGCGGTTTCTGCGAGTACGTGCGAACTAAATCTTTATCCATGTGCATAAAGAGAGAAGGTAAGACGAGGGCTGTAATGCGATATTACCCAGCTGATGTTGCCGTGTTGGCGATTTTTACTTTATCATACGAAGTATCGAGAAAGTATTGTTATCGCGAAAAAATTCGACCTCGAGATTTTTACGGAAATATACGTTTTAGGTGTCGCTGAATCCGAAAAAGTGGTTTTTGCAATGCCGTCTGTCTGTCTGTTACTGGCTCTGGAGACTAAACGGTAGAGCGGAAATGAATGAAATCTCATAGTTAGGCATTTTATCATACTGAGCAGAGTATATATAGAAATGGTTGACATTGCTCAATAATTAAGAGTAGTTTATTCTACGCATTTTTAACAACAATTCGATTTTCTCAAAAACGGCCCTAACGATTTTGATCAAATTTCGCACAGTCACTTGAGTTTACGTCTTCAATAATACCACGTATTTCATTTTTCTCAATGAATGAATATAAGACTAGTTTATTCTTGGGCAACTTGAACAAAAATTGGATTTTCTAAAAACAGGCTCATACGATTTTCATTTTCTAAAGATAACTAAACGACGCATTAGTATCCATATATGAGAAAGTTTGTACAATGTACGTTGTACCGATTTTTTCACTTTATCTCAAGACTTTGGTGTCGAATTGCGCCGAAAAAAAAACCACTGCGACTACCGCCTTATGTAGTGAATCAATCTAACAATGCACCAAATTCTAGTGACCAGCTATAATTGTGGCATAATCTGCACTCAAATGAATACACTGACAATAGATATCATTGTTCTTGCATGTCTGCGTGGTACCGTGGTTTCTCTCCCAATCCCCTCAGTCTTTTTCCGATCATTGATGCGTGTGGCCTTCGTATGAGTTTACGCTTTACGTTTCGGACGTGTTTCACTTTTAAACAAACCGCCAAAGTGTTGCCCTTGTAGTAATGGCTGAGAAGCGACGGAATGAAAGTTAAGGTGGAAGAAAAACTGGAAATCGTGAAGAGGTAAGAAAACGGACAATCCCACTCTCACATTTCACGTGCTTTGGTTTGGCTCGATTTACCTTCGTAAAACAAAACACACTCAAAATACGACTATCTCCTTACAACAGCCAATATTTCCCCATCTCCTGTACTATCCATAGTAATTACCGACTTACGCAAATTTCGAGTTAGGTAACGAGTTCCGGAATGCATTACTTACGTAACCCGAGGGTTGCCTGTATATATATGTATTATGGATACGTATATACATTTCTAATCACCTCATTGGTGTAATTTCCCACAGTAAGAGAAACTTCTGGTTCCCATTTCATGATCAGGTATGGATCCTGAAAACATAAAACATTAAGGTCTCAGAAATACTATACACATCTTCAAATTACAGTGAAAAAATAAATAGAAATTGGAGTTTCATTCGACGATGCAGTATGAAAAAGTGTTTTAATTATACAGGTTTATTTAGAATTTTAACCTTGAAATTCTTTATAAATTTGGGATTATAAGTGTGACAAAATATAAACTTTAAGATTTAAACTTTTCATCTATAACCACTTGATCGGAATCTTAATTTGAATAATTTATAGGCACCCCCTGCCACCCACAAAATTTCCCAAAAATAAAATCCTTATCCATAATTTATCAAATACACCCTGCTAATTTCAGCACTCTTATCTCTTACAGTTTACTTGCTATTTTGATTTAATCAATATTACAGACAGACTGACAGGTCTAATACATAAGCACAGTAATAAAATAAAACGTGCCAAAACATAATTTTCCAGCAAAAATATTTTAGAAATGCTGTATACCATGGATAAAGCAATTCATATTGATTAATATGAAGTCTCAGAATTGTAGAGTCCTTTTAATAAATGAATATATAATTATCATCCATTTGTATTACCTCATTCACTGCCTCAAAATCATCATCTGGAGGTTCTTCTTTCACTGCCGTTAAATCCATCTAGATCGGAAAGAATAAAAACAAAAGAATATATATATATATATATATATATATATATATTAGTGAAGGTGTGCTTGCATTCTGCAGGCATTTTCTCTCACGCTAAAGTAAAGAGTATGAGCCGACAAATAATTTTTAAAAGCAACAGTTTATACCTTCTGGTCGATTTACGTGTTATTCCTTATGCTCAATACTGAGGTAAAAACAACCCCTAAAATTTATAATTATAAAATATTTATAGGTTTTTAGCATTTCTTAGGAATACCTTACATTTATGCAAAATTTCATGAATGTTGCAACTCTAGAAGTGCATTTATATGAATTTCATTGTTTAAATTTTAATAATTTTTAACAGCCACAACAATACATATTTCTAAAATTTTCTATGTTATTTACCACTGGAACATTATTTCCTAACCCTGTTAAAATTTTCAGCTTCCTGGATCTACAGAAAGTACATAAACATTAGTCAATTTGTTAAACATTTGAGAATTAATTACGGCCGAACGAATAAAAGTTTTAAAATTTCTATATTCCCGTTTTCATTATTTGGCTACTTCTACTTCTAGAAAAAATTTCAGCTTCATAGCGCATTTAGAAATACCTAAACCATGAAATGTTAGTAAAATTGTTTATAATTTTTTAAGGCCAAGAAAATAAACATTGCTGCAATTTTGCAATTATTCCTCCGATTATTTTTTCTATTCACCTGTGTATTAAATTTCAGCTCTCCAACTATTACAGTTTGGGCCAGACATTAGTATCTTCCTATATCCTCCTCTGTAAGAAGAGTGCTTATAGAATGATAATTTGGTAAGCGGAATTTTCTGATTGAAATTCCGTCGAATCTATACGTCCTACAGACACAGTAGACGGCTCATTTTTTAGCTCTACTTACAATGGGGTCGGGAAAATTAACCAGATCTTTGTATCTGCGATGGGTTCGATTCCCCGAGAATGATTTCCGTTTCTCATAAGATAACATGGAAAAATCGATATTTCCACCCGCAACCTTTATTTTATTTTGCTTATAAAAATTCTCATATCTGACCTACGGTTTTCGGACTTGGACTGTATTGAAGAAAGACATTTGCAGTTTCTTATTCTCATCGTCTGTTATCGCTTTCGAATCCGAATCTTTCGAACCTAACGTGTTAATATGAAATTTTGACAAAATTTAGCATTTTTAACATGAAGTTGCCTTGCCAACCGATTACATCGTTAAACTCGAAATCCTATTACTCTTACGTATGCAAACTTTGAAATAAGCATTAAGACATATCATTCTAATTTGTTTAGTTCGGTTTTCAGTTGTCTAGCAACGTTTCAACGTTTTCCTTTTTTTTTAAGTACCTATTTAGTATTCAGCAATAATATTCAGTATTTATGCTCAGTATTTTAGTACTTATTATGTAGAATTCGTTAGCATTAGTGTGTTTCATTAGTAACTATTGTTTTTGTGTAGTAATTCTTTTGTGTATGTTTGGTTGTTTTTTTTTTACTGTTTTCCTTCATGGCTCACAAGGGAACCTCACTTGGTGTCACTAAAATCGGGCATTGTGAATATGTGGAATCGAAAGGGGGTGGTAAATAAATAACTATTCCAGATTTATAGCCCCGGAGTCCTTGAGGGGGCAGAGTTACAACACACTATTCAAAAAAATTAAAGCATCACGTGATTGTTGTGATGGTGGGTGCTCTAACTCGAAAAATACTCATTACATCATAACCAAATTTCATATATAATACTTCAATATGATCACAAAGAACTGATTAGTTTTTGGGTTATACCGGTTAACCGGAAGTCGAGGTTTATCCGAAACCCGATTCGGTTTTTCCACGTTATCTCCGTTAAAACATAATTTTGGTACATACAGTTATATATAAAAGTTGTAGGCAGTAAAATTTTCTATAACTTTTATTTGAAACAATTTTCCACAGCAGTTATTGTTTAGGAATTATTCTCCTTATACATATCCTTATTCGTAATCTTTGTAAGGAGCGAAGTTGTAGAAAATAATATTTCAATCAAGGTTTGTTTGAAATAAATTTTCGTAGGACCTTTCTTTTAGCAGATAATCAATTTATTCGTAAATTTCCAGCAGCACGCCTAGACCGATGAAATGCGAGACAACAATGAAAATCCTGAGAACGACAATGCTGTCGGTCGTCAAGGAAACGTTTCGAAATCGATATATTTTTAAGAAATATTGAATTCTTAAGCAAAATTCGAGCGATTTCAAAGCGAAGACAATATTCGACAATAAGAATAAGAATCAGTTCTTTGTGATCATATTGAAGTATTATATATGAAATTTGGTTATGATGTAATGAGTATTTTTCGAGTTAGAGCACCCACCATCACAATCACGTGATGCTTTGATTTTTTTGAATAGTGTGTTGTAACTCTCCCCCCTCAAGGACTCCGGGGCTATAAATCTGGAATAGTTATTTATTTACCACCCCCTTTCGATTCCACATATTCACATTGCCAGATTTTAGTGACACCAAGTGAGGTTCCCTTGTCAGTGTCAGTTGTTGTTCTTTTGTCTTTCTTTAGTCCACTTTTTATTTTGAATTGGACATATTCTACATAAGTACATAGGTATTGTACATAAGTACAATACCGGTTGGTGGACCTAAAAGACGTGGAGTTGTTCACAGGAGCAGTACTCAAAAAATTTGGTAAGCTGAATTTTCTGATTGAAATTACGTCGAATCGGTACGTCCTACAGACACGGTAGACGGCTCATTTTAAAGCTCTAATTGCCGTGGGGTCGGGAAATTAAACAGATCTTTTTATCTTCAGGCAAGGCTTAGATTTCGGGCGTGAAAGTTTAAGGTGAAGTGATTCTGGAAGACGTACACCTCACTCCTCACAACCCCTCTCATCACAACTTTAGTCTGTCTGTCTGAAAGTAACCGTATTCTACATAAGTACAACGCCATCCGGTCGAACTAAAAGACGTGGAGTCGTTCACAGGAATATATTTAAAAGTTAAACATATTTTCTAGATCAAGGATTGGCGCCAGGGTTGCCAACTTTTAGACTTCATGAACCGGAGATGTTGTTACGGGTTGCCTACTTTAAGATATTCACGAACCTGAGTTTGCTTGAAACGTGGATACTTGAGAAAAAACCCAATGAAAATGTAATGATAAATTTAATCAACAATCTTAAAGGCACTCCTGATTTTAAGAAATATAATTAAAAATCGGTTTATTTTTTTAAATATCGATAATTAACAAAATTGTAAGAGCATCGTCAATTAAAGTTTGTTGTATATAACAAAATACAATAAACTAAAGTGCAAACTATATTAATTCGAATCATTTATAAAAAACGCAAAAAAGTCATAAAAACGGCTTTCCGCCGCAATCGAAATTGAACCGGAGATTTGTGCTATTCATCCGGAGATTATGGCGATGACCCGGAGATCTCCGGCCAGAAAGCCGAAGGTTGGCCACCCTAATTGGCACCTATTATTTTAAACCACTTTGGCAATGCAGCTCTGGCTGCAACAAGCCACTACATATCTATAAAACGACAGCTATTTGTAACACAAAACAAGTTAGGAAAGTGTACAGTGTACCACAAATGGGCACGTTTCCTGCAATGGACTATTTGAAAGAAATTATCATATAAACATCATTTCCTTCCTATTTAAAAATATTGCATGCACACGTAAGGATATTAAACGTTTTTTGTGGTATTGTGTATGTTAGCTATTTCCATTTATTTCAATGGACAGACAGACAGAGCAAAAGCGTAAGCTCATTCTTAAATAGAACATGTTAAATACATCATACGCACCTTAAGAGGATCACTTTCTTCTCTAACGTGTGGTACGCTGAAGTTTGGCTGAAAGAATATTACAAAATTCATTAGCTCAGAAACTACAGTATGTACAGACAAGAGGAATGTGTCATTTTAATCAGAATAAAGAGATAAGTGGTGTAGTCAGGTTTTTATACCGAAATAATTAACCTTTCTAATTTAAAATAAGATAGGGATGAGTGCAGCTTATTTTTCATTTGAATTTTAAAATTACTTAAAAACATGGTACAAACTTGAGACTTAAGATGGTTCTATGAAGAAAAAAAGTTTTTTTACGATCCCAATCGAATTACCGTAAAAATGTGTCTAGAATAAAACAAATACATGATTTTATCAGATATCATGACAATACCAATTATAAGATATCATGACAACTCCCATTGTTGCCAAAGTTGAGAGTCCAATGCATTTATAAGGGAAAAATTTTACCATAGGTAATATACTTTTTCATTTTCGGTGTGCAATTTTGCTTTGTTTACATGGCAACCAAATATTTGTTGATTAAGTGTATAGATTAATTACGATCAATTTTTTCATTTATAATGGAGTTTTACTGTATTTACGAGTTTCAAATAATTATCCCTCAGTGAAGCAGTTTTTAGTCTCATTTGTTACATTTCAGCCATTTATGCGAAGTGGGCTGGGCTCGCAAATTTGATTGCGTGTCTTGTGCGGTGTAGGGAAATGCTACAGTGACTGACGAGTAAGAACATACATCCAAAGTTTTAATAACATCGCCACCTTGATGTAATAATAACACTGTTGGTAATAAGACTTCCCCTTTTTTGGGGGATTGTCTTCCTTTCGGGTTAACACGGTAAATATGGCTGTCGTAAACGTGGGTGGCCCAAATATGCGTCAAGTTAGCGAGCGAGCGCCTGCGAAATGAAACGTAAAAAAATCCGTGTTCACGTGATGACGTCATCGCAACTTTCGTGAAGCACGTAACAGATTAGGACATTTAAGGAGGATTGACAAAACAGCACAACTAAATATTAATTTTTGAGTTTATTCAATGTAGTAACAATGCCAGTATGTGTTGCGTCATTGATGTTTAGATTGAATTAATATATTACATCTCCAAAAATAAAATATTCTCAAGTGATAGTGTAAACGTACCTGAAATCAAGACGATGCCCTGTAAGGGACCAGAATTTTGTCCCATAATTGTGGACAATTCACTAAATCGAGGAACACTAAATCGGGTCATACAATACATTATTTACATGGAGCTTTGGTCGGGGCCACTAAAAAACCACCTTAAATGCGGGTAAACCTTAAATGGGAGAACCTTAAATCGGGATTCCACTGTATATTATAGAAACATATGTATATACATATCTAATCACCTGATTGGTGCAATTTTCCTCAGAAAGTGAAACTTCTGGTTCCCATTTCATGGTCAGGTACGGATCCTGAAAACATAAAACATTAAGGTCTCAGAAATAATATACACATCTACAAATAACAGTGAAAAAATAAATAAAAATTGGAGTTTCATTCGATGGTGCAGTATGAAAATGGGTGTTTTAATTATACAGGTTTATTTAGAATTTTAACCTTGAAATTCTTTACAAATTTGGGATTATAAGTGTGACAAAATATAAATTTTAAGATTTAAACTTTTCATCTAAAGCCACTTGATCAGAATCTTAATTTGAATAATTTATAGGCACCCCCTGTCACCCATAAAATTTACCAAAAATAAAATCCTTATCCATAACTTATCAAATACACCCTGCTAATTTCAGCACTCTCTCTCTCTCACAGTTTACTTGATATTTTGATTTAATTGATATTACAGACAGACTGACAGGTCTTATACATAAACACAGTAATAAAATAAAACGCACCAAACATATATAATTTTCCAGCAAAAAAAACTTAACACTATTTTATATTTGGATAAAGCAATTTATATTGATTAATATGAGGTCTCAAAATCGCAGTCCTTTTAATAAACGAATATATAATTGTCATCCATTTGTATTACCTCATTCATTGTCCCAAAATTATCATCTGGAGGTTCTTCTTTCACTGCTATTAAATCCATCTAGAATAAAAACAAAAGAATATATCTATATATATACTGTATATTCCGGTGTACAAGTCGGCCTTTAAAGTCTAAAACATTTTTTCTAAAACTTAGGGTCGACTTATAAGCCGAACATAAAAATGTGAGCCTTAAATTAAAAATAACATCAATATTTAAGAAGACTGTTGATCTTTCGGTGGAGGTGATCGCTCTTTTGAATCAGACAGAGCAAAAGCGTATTCTCATTCTTAAATAAAACACGTTAAATACATCATACACACCTTAAGAGGATCACTTCCTTCTCTAACGTCTGGTACGCTGAAGTTTGGCTGAAAGAATATTACAAAATTCATTAGCTCAGAAACTACAGTATGTACAGACAAGAGGAATGTGCCATTTTAATCGGAATAAAGAGTTAAGTGGTGTAGTCAGGTTTTTATACATATTTCATTAACTTTTTTAATTTAAAATAAGATAGGGATAGGTGCAGCTTATTTTTCATTTGAATTTTAAAGTTACTTAAAAACATGGTACGAACTTGAGAATTAAGATGGTTCTATGTAGAAAGGAAGTTTATTTTTACTGAAAACAGAATCCGAATCCTGATCGAATTACCGTAAAAATGTGTTTAGAATAAGACAATTACGTGATTTTCTCAGTTTTATGACAATACCAATTATAATCTACGGTGACAACACCCATTGTCGCCAAAGTTGAGAGTCCAATGCATTTATAAGGGAAAAATTTTAACGTAGGTAATATACTTTTTCATTTTTGGTGTGCAATTTTGCTTGGTATACACGGCAACCAAATATTTGTTGATTATAATTAAAATATTACTATTAAACTGTTTTTAATGATATTTTTGTGTTGCATAGAGTTCCTCAAAGCTGTTTTAAAAACTACATAAGTAACTTAAATAATTAGAAGTGGAATTTCCATAAATTGTGATTTCCAAATATTTGAAGACTAGCAGACCTGCCCGTAGAATTTCAACGGATTTAGTAAATCTAAAACTTCACCGTGTAACACGTAAACATCATAAGAGTAAGATAATACACAGTTTTAACCATCGAACAAAGCAGAAATGAAGAAAATCTGTTGGCAATTACCTATGTAGATGAATGAATTTACGTCATTGTTTTCATCAATAGTAATTCCTAATGATTTATAACAATTACCGATTGTTTTTGACTTAACCACTGACCATGTGCAACGCAAAAGAGGCAATTAATCAAGAATATTGAACTTAAATGGAGCCCAAGTCTCGTCTTCGGCGGCATGATTTGGACTGGGAATTCGGGTAGTTCGGGATTTTTAAACCCTGCAAAAACACTTTAGCACTCCATTATCTTTTTCAAAAATGTTATAGCCGAAGAAAACTATCTGTTAGGGACTGTCGGAGGAATCCTATATAACCGAAAATCCGATATACTCACGACCAGTATAACCGAAGTAGTTTATGTGATAAAGCTTCGGAAAATGGTCGGAGAATGACAAAAAAACCTTTATAACCGAAGATCCAGACTGACATTTTTTGTTCAAGCGTAATCAACTAATTATAGGTATAATACACCATTAACTAGATAGCAGAGACTTGGTAATTCTATTCTAGCTCCTAATAACATTGATTTCTTCAACACCAGTATTAAACACATTAAATCCATCACCAACTTCATCAACAGCTAATAATTGCTGTACTCGTGATATTATGTTTTAGTAAATTCTTTTCACATATTTTTTTAATTGTACACTTTTGTTTAACGAATCCTGGTGTTGTATTGCATTTTTATGCTTTTATGACTTTGTTACATCTAATATTTAACTACTGTATACTCACTCAATGTAAATCATATTCACTTTTGTTATAATGTATCTTAATACTTCACTTTTTGTAAGTGGGGCTTACCGTATAATAATATTAAATAAATAAATAACCAAAGCCGGTATAACCGAAGTTACTGTATACATTACAGATACCTATGTATATACATTTCTAATCACCTGATTGGTGCAATTTCCCTCAGTAAGTGAAACTACTGGTTCCCATTTCATGATCAGGTACGGATCCTGAAAACATAAAACATTAAGGTCTCAGAAATACTATTCACCTATTCAAATTACAGTGAAAAAATAAATAGAAATTGGAGTTTCATTTGATGGTGCAGTATGAAAGAGGGTGTTTTAATTATACAGTTTTATTTAGAATTTTAACCTTGAAATTCTTTACAAATTTGGGATTATAAGTGTGACAAATTATAAATTTTAAGATTTAAACTTTTCATCTAAAGCCACTTGATCAGAATCTTAATTTGAATAATTTATAGGCACCCCCCGTCACCCACAAAATGTCCCAAAAATAAAATCTTTATCCATAATTTATCAAATACACCCTGCTAATTTCAGCACTCTCTCTCTCTCTCACAGTTTACTTGATATTTTGATTTAATCAATATTACAGACAGAATGACAGGTCTTTTACATAAACACAGTAATAAAATAAAAACTGCCAAACAATTTTCCAGCAAAAAAAAAACTTTACACTATTTTATATTTGGATAAATCAATTTATATTGATTAATATGAGGTCTCAGAATCGCAGTCCTTTTAATAAATGAATATATAATTGTCATCCATTTGTATTACCTCATTCATTGTCCCAAAATTATCATCTGGAGGTTCTTCTTTCACTGCTATTAAATCCATCTAGAATTGAAAGAATAAAAACAAAAGAATATATATTTATACACTGTATATTCCAGCATATAAGTTGATCCTTGAAGTCTAAAAAATTTTTCCTAAAACTTAGGGTCGACTTATATGCCGAACATAAAAATGTGAGCCTTAAATTAAAAATGAATAACTTCGATATTTAAGAAGACCTTTGATCTTTTGGTGGAGGTGATAGCTCTTTTGAATCAGCTGTTCCAGTATTTACATTTACCATATTTACTCGTGTACCCCGCGCACATTATTCCTGAAATGCCGGGGAAAAAAGCGGGTGCATGTTACATGAGGATTTCTGCACAGGTTATATAAATTGTGAGTATCGATAGTCGACATTACATTATTTATTTATTTGTATACAACTGGCAAAAGAGCACGACACCAATTACAGCTGACTGATTAAGAACATAAATTATATAAACATACAGAGCACAAACACGGTAGCATATATAAACAAAAAAGAGAATCTGGGACAATCGCAGCTGCGCTGCAAGTCAGGAAGATGAATCAGCATATCTATAAATAATAGGTGTGTCTTTGTGCGATGAAATGTTCGAAACTAAACGACGATATATACTTTATAAAAGTAAAAAAATTGTGAAGATACGTCCTTCTCGGGATAAGTTGGGAAAATGTACAAAAATGGCCACGTTCTGTGAGATGCGTTTGAAAACAGTTGACGACAACTCTTTGAGAACCATTGAAGGCAGCCCTAGTTGATGGCAATGCTAGCCAATGTCAACTAAAGTCGATTTCAAACTCTAGTTGCCAGCAATTTTAGCCGATGGCAAGTCCAGTCGACGGTGACCTCAGTTGGTAGAGATTCTGCTCAGCAATCGGGAAACCCACGTCCCAAGTCCGACCAAACAGCGTTGATGCGAAGCGTAAACCCCGTCATATCAATTTTTTGTAGTGAAAAACTAGTCGTGCCGTAGCGAATCCGTGATATGGGAGGACCAGGCATACTGGTTTACTGCGACTATAATTGATAACAACTGTAGTTGATGGCAACTCTACCTCATGGCAATTCTAGTTGACTGATACTTAAGTTGATGGCAACTCCAGATGATGGCAATTCTAGTTGACAGATACTTAAGTTGGAATAGGAAAATTAAAAAAACTCCAATTCACCGTAAAGGCGGTACTTACGTGTTAAGGCACAGAAGACTCGCAGGACCACTTAGTGGACGTGCGTTTCGACAGCTACGCTGTCATCTTCAGCAATGTTCTGAAAACGGTCACCAATGAAAACAAACTAGATGCCTATGAAAGCCTCTACATACACAACAACCAAAACAAGATAATGAATAACGATGCTGGCCCTATCTCCCACTCCCCCCTATTTCAGTTAATGATCAATACACCTTTCTCTTTCCCCTCCCCTACTTCTCTAACGGTCAACAACAGTATAAATACTCCGCCTAACTCTACATACATTGACATTGCTGAAGATGACAGCGTAGCTGTCGAAACGCACGTCCTAAGTGATCCTGCGAGTCTTCTGTGCCTTGACACGTAAGTACCGCCTTTACGGTGAATTGGAGTTTTTTTAATTTTCCTATTCTGTTCATTGCCTTCACCGTGTCGAGAGTTCTTCCCTTATTTAAGATACTTAAGTTGATGGCAACTCAAGCTGACATCAAACCCATGCGATTCTGATAGTTTAAAATCAATTAATTCAACAGTTTTATCTTTCAATGCTCAACGTCGATGACTTTATCATTAGATACGCCCATAACCTCTCCCTTCTTTTTACTCACTTTCATCGTGTAATAGTCTCTTGACCTCTTCAGCCTCATTTCCCTATCCTCCACCATCTTCTTTGCCATCCATTTGACGTGCGCCGCCTTCATTTTCATCAGCCTACCTTGTCTCTTCTCCGGTGGTTCCGACGCTAGGTATTTCCTCTGTGCCACCTTCAGACGTTCCAACCTCTTCTTCCTCTCTATCGGCGTCTCGTTCTCCCTCTTCCAACGACCCCTTTCCATGTTCATCCTCCTCAATGCCCTTTCCTCCTCCGTTGCCAACTGCGTCTCCTTCTTCTTCCGCCTCCACCAAACCCTCATCCTCTCCCACCCGTCCAATTTTTCTTCCGGCGTTTCCTTCTCCCTCTTAGCCTTCCCCCGGATCGAGCGACGCTCCGTTTCCCGCTTGACGAGGCCATCCGAACTTTCCCCAGCACGTGCCAGTTCGCTCATTCTCATGCAAGTCTCCACGTCATTCCATCTTTCCTCCGTCTGCGTACTTTCCCGGCCGTACAGATTACTCTCCGTCACTCCGTCCTTGGACTCGGTCTGAAACGGAAGTGCGGTACAGGCCCATTAGCTCCATGCCGCGTTAAATTTCATCGTCAGTCCCAAAGGAAGATCTGACGTTTGTACGAGGTGGTATTCAAAAGTCCCCGGACTGTCCTCGGGGTGCGTCAATGGTGCTTATTACAGCCCTCAGCCGCTAGTGGGAACTATATTACGTCGTTGTGACTCAGTCTAGTGAATCTCGCCATGACAGCTTGTTTTGTTATTTTGAAATCGCGAATTAAGTGACCGCGTGTTCGGTGCGTTTGACGATTTCAGCAAGATCTCGAGATGACTGACTTTCGAGAGCAACGTGTCTGCATTAAATTTTGTTTCAAACTCGGTAAAAGTGCGTCAGAAACGTGTAAAATGTTGAAAACTGCAATGGGAAGAGCTCTGATTTTCGAGTGGTTTTCAAGGCTCAAGCGAGGGCAAATGTCAGTCGAAGATTCTGAGCGCTCAGGTCTGCCTTCATCAAGCAGAAATGACGAAAATGTTGAAAAAGTGAGTGAATTAATCCGTGAAGATAGGCGGCGAACTATTACTGACATTGCTGGTATGATAGGAATTTCACACAGTACACGTCAGCGCATTCTAACGGATGAGTTGAACATGCGACGCATCGCGGCAAAATTTGTTCCACGTCTTCTGAGCGAAGATTAAAAACAAAACAGATTAAGTGTGTGCCACGACCTTCAGGAACAAATCAAAAGGGATAAAAACTTTCTGACCAAAGCGATAACGTGGGATGGAGGATTTACCTATTTCCTAGCATGAAAATCCACCTGAAAGGACGGCGATTTGAAGACATTTACGAGATCCAGATGGAATCGTCAGCGGTGCCGGAGAGCATTTCAAAAGAAGTTTCAGCAGTGCTTCCAACAACGGGAGAAGCCTTGGAAGCGGTGCACAAATTCCCAAGGGGACTATTTTGAAGGCGACCACAACGGCATTTAAAAAAAGGAAGGCATTTCTTATCTACTGAGCCAGTCTGGGAACTTTTGGATACCACCTCGTATAGCACATCACTTTCTCCATAACACAGAGTAATGAATACAAAAACAACTGAGGAAAGAATAGCAATGCAAATTGCACAAGACGCTCTTTTTAAGGATACTAAAATTTAAAAAAAATTCCCCCGAAGACCAACCTATCTTGCAAATTTTTTCAGGATTATTCAGCGGAAATTACCGATGGAAAATCGTTCTTTGTAAATCACTAGCATTGCTAATTTCATAGCACGTGAGATCAGTTCCCATTTAAAACGTAATGATTTGGTATTTAGAAATTTCCACTGTTTAAACCTATAAAAATACATTCAACTATTAAAACCTGAATTTTATGCCGAGATTCAGATTTCTGTCTTTAAAAAATATAAAGCTGACCAGCAGAAGTGCCCGTTTAATTTCAACGGATTTAGTGAATCTAAAACTTCGACCGTGTAACATGTTAGCATCGCAGGAATAAGATAGTATATACAGAGTTATAACCGTCGAATAAAGCAAAAATGAAGAAAACCTGTTTGCAATTACCTATTTAGATGAATGAAAGAAGAAAATCCTGCACTGTGAAAAATCGAAAATTACGTGTAAACTCTCTCTCCCTCCCTTCTCCCTCTCCCTTAAATTTAAGAAGGGACTTTATAGTCTCAATTTCGTCCTCAATAAAGCCATTTGTCTGTCTGTCTCCCTCTCTCTCTCTCCTCTTTCTCCCTCCCTTCTCCCCCTCACTCCCCATCCCTCCTAATTCCCTCTCTCGACCTCCCCTCTCTCCCTCTCATTCCCTCTCTCCCTCCCTCTCTCTTGTATTAAAAGCATTCAAAGCACGCTTATACACCCATAAGGATTGATATAACAATAGGATTTTGAGGTCTAACAATACATTTACCAAATTTACTCCTGTACCCCACGTAAATTTTCCTGAAATGCTGGGGAAAAAAGCGAGGATTTATGCACAGGTTATATAAATTGTGAGTATCGATAGTAAATTCTATGCAATATGCTCGCGTTTACGTAGATATTCGTAAAAGGCGTCGAATTCTACGAAGTATATGCGTATTTATGCGACCAAGCAACCGTGTAAGTTACGCCCTCGCTGCAGGCAAAAACTCACAAAAACAGGCAGGAAGAATACGTCAAGAAACTGATAACTATAGTTCAATGACTACTGAGGGTTTGCCGGCTTGAGAATAGGTAGTTTCAAGTCTGGTTCTTTTCCCTCATCCACTTCAAGGAATACGGAACAGTGAAATTTTGTTCGAAAGGAAGACGGAAATCCACATCTCAAGCGTTTGGACTCGTTTGTTCCTAACCTTCCAATATTTACTCACGAGACGATACGTGAAAAAACTACCCATCCATGTAGGGAAGTTCCCGTTCATAGATAAACAAGTATTTCGTGAAGTTCCTCATCGGTGCGTAACATTACGTCGAAAACAGTGAAGTGAGGACAAAGTTGAGTAATATCACAACAAAAACAGTTAAGGGCTTAACAAAAGAGGACTATCGGCGAGGAGATTTCTGCCAGTATCGTCACCAAGAGATCATCCAATAAATTACATCACGTAGAAGGGAGAAAATGCTTAACTTGAGCGGAATTTTGATATTATTGTAAGTTCAGTTTAAAGTTAATGGCCAGTTTTGCTTTATTCAACTGTACTATCTTATTCTTGCGATGTTTACATGTTACATGGTCGAAGTTTTAGATTAACCAAATCCGTTGAAATTCAACGGGCATTTCCGCTAGTAATAGATAAATATATTCACCTTGTAGTGGACTTCTACACCAGTTGCTACTTCCACCAGCCTCAACGGGACAGGCACCGCAGTCTCCTGAAACAAATACACTAATATTAATACACCCTATACAAAAAGTAAAGATTGTATCTTCTTATATAATAGCCTAGATCTGTTTGTTTGTATGGAACACACCCCTGTAACGTGCCGCATTTAGTATATAATGGGAAAAACGAGAACTAAGATATGTTTTACAGACACGGCCGTTTCGAGAGTTTATAAAAAAACTTTCCGCTCATTTTAATCGAGTTATTTTCATATTTATAGCGAGAGTTACTACAGACATACGGATAGTTGAAACGATATGTATAACTGGTAGATGGTGCTTGCATTCTGCAAGTATTTCAGCCTACTTTCAAAGAGGAGGTTAAAACAATCCCTAAAAATTGGAATCATAACAATTTCGTATTTTCCCATTGGCTCTGAATGAAAACCTATAATCGCATCTAATTTCAATTCCCTATCTCACCTGGAAGTGCGTCATAATTTTCATCCTCCTCCTATGGGGGCAAAAACGGGGAAAAACGGCCCCAAAAAATGGCAATTTTAAGAATTTATATTTTTCCCAATGTTTGCGTCAAATTCCTCGCATTTCCGCTAAATTTCAATGATGTAGCTCATCTAGAAATGCATTCGTATTGATTTAACTGTTTAAACTTTATGAATTTTTAACGGTCGCATAAAAAACTTCGTAGTTTTCAACGTTAACTGCCGCTGGAACACAATTATCTAATTTTCTGAAAAAATTCAGCATTGTAGCACATTTACAAATACCTAAACCAGTGGTTCTCAAATGTAGGGCCGCGAGCACTCTTCACTATGCCAACTGCTTTTTAATTTCTCACAAACGAAGTGTATTGAGAAAGTATTGCCATCGCGAAAAAATTCGACCTCGAGATTTTACGGAAATATACGTTTTAGGTTTCACTGAATCCCAAAAAGTGTTTTTGCGCAATGCCTTCTGTCTGTCTGTTATTGGCCCTAGGTCAGGGGTGGTGAACTTTTTTGAGAGTGCGTGCCCGAATTGCTGATAATTTCTTTCAGGTGCCAACGGAAATTTTGAGCAGCAAAATATTGTCTTGAAGTCTTTCTTCGTCATTACAAATTATTATTATTTATATATATTTTTCTCGAGACTTAATATGGTAGTAGAATTACATTACGAGAATAGCTTAAAAAAAATCTGATGTGGCCAACACATGACTTTCTCCATATATTTAAATTATTATGAATAGCATTATGAGGCAAAATTATTATTTCCTATCGTAAAAGAATACAGTCATCCTTATTGCCTTACAGTAGGTATATTTTTAATGTTTACAGAATTCATCGCTAAATGGTGGTGGCGTTGTATACTAGAAAAAGCAAAATATCTCCGAAATGGATGGTTCTACGAAAATTAGTTTCAAACAAAACTTGGAAGAAATATTATTCTCTACAACTTTGGTCCTTACGAAGATTACCATTAACGATGTTTTTAAGATATTTAACGGAAACCGAAAAACTGGTTATTTATAAATAACTCCTAAACAATAACTCCCATAGAAAGTTGTTTCAAATGAAAACTGTAGGAAATTTCATTCTCTATAAACTTTGTATAGAATTGTATATACAATAATGATGTTTTAACGAAGAAATATCGCAAAAAGCGAATCGGGTTTCGAATAAACCTCGACTTCCGGTTATCCGTTATTGTCTAAAACTAATCAGTTCTTTGTGCTCATGTTAAAGTGTTATATATGAAGTTTGGTAATGATATGGCACGTACGTTTTGAGTTAGAGCGCCCATAATAACATACACACACACAGACAACATTCCGAAAATAGTCTAAACGTGTTCTAGGGACCTCAAAACATGTATTTCCGTTGAAATCTCGAAGTCGATTTTTTTCATGAATACAATACTTTCCCATTACTACGTATGGAGAAAGTAATAATGGAAAGTTCGGGGTTGATTATTCAATATCCAAAGCGCCGACGCTTAAGGTTCAAAACAAACGATTATGAATGAACAATGAACCTCCTTAAGTAACAGGAACATGTTAATTAATTTTATTACGAAATTAATTTTATTTGCCCCTTAAATAAATTTTACTGAAATACTATTAAATATAAATTTAGGTGCTTTAGATAATTCAAGAAATCAAGCAGGAAATGAATGCCTCCGACCCAAGGGATACGCCTAAGACCTAGCCTGTTTTCGCTGGACGATAAGCTACCAAGTAATGGAAATATCACAGAAGAACATGATACAAGAGTTCGGTTCGGTTTGCAGCTCTGGTGTCGCCTACCTCGTGTCAATATTTATCACCTATCTCGAAATCTTCACTTCTGTATGTCGGTACACCAGCCCCTCAACATCCGCGAGTTCAGGTATTCGCGAGGTAAATTTCATTATTTCAAAAAGGCAACCGTTCTCAGGTTATAAAATTAAAATTAGACAGTCAACAATCCCATAAGCTGTGTAAGTGACTATCCAAAATATTACTAATCTTGCGATTAAAGCACTTAGAATTCTTGTAATCAATAAGGTATTAATTGATGCAAGCAGAATCTAAGTAGTTGGTGTTAACCTTATAAATACTTGAGGACAGTAGATGTTAACCTTTCAAAAATGCAACTCATAACGTCCTACCTACAATAAGCTATAATTCTGAAAATTGGAATCATTCTGTTATATAGTATGCACTATGTATGTACATACAAAGTTACAAAACCGCGCCAGGAAGTCGAACGCTACGCCACCACCATTCCCCACCTCCCGGGCATTTTGCTCAGGTTGTGTTTCTATTACATACTTTTCATCAGCTTTTGCGCTTTGATTTACTTAGGTATTAATGTGATTTTTAATTTAATAATTACGATTTTTACTTAACCATGTTTTCAAAACGAAAATCATCTGTTAAAAGTGAATCAAGTATAAAGAGATCAAAGAATATATACTATATAATATGTATTACTACGTTTTCATTTTGTTTTAACTTTTCTAGTTTTTTCGTAAGTTTATTTTTAGCCTACGAACTTTAATTTTAAGTTTAGTCTTGAGCACAAAGCAGTGTGAATGTTGCATATTAAGTTTGGGTAGTATAATCAGAGCAAAATTCCTATTCGCAAATTTCAACATTCGCGAGGTTATCGGGAACGTATCCCTTGCGAATGTTGAGGGGCTGGTGTACTTGTTATTTTCTACTATATGTCAAAAAATTTTCAATGTTCACTCACAAATAACAGAAGAAAAATCGGTATAACATACATTGCACAACTTTCTCATATACTAATGCTTCGTTTAGTTATCTTTAGAAAATGAAAATCGTATCGGCCGGTTTTGAGGAAATCCTATTTTTGTTAAAGTTGACCAAGAATAAACTAGCCTTATATTCATTCATTGAGAAAAATGAAATACGTAGTATTATTGTAGATGTATACTCAAGTAACTGTACGAAATTTGATCAAAATCGTTGGAGCCGTTTTTGAGAAAATCGAATTATTGTTAAAGTTGCCTACAAGAAACTAGCTTTATATTCATGTTTAGGCGCGTTTCGCTTACAGCGTGAGCGCCTATTATCGTCGGTCGGTCGGTCTGTCCGTCCGCATGTTCGTTCTCGGCTTCTACAGAACGGATTTTTATGAAATTCGATATTAAGGACTTTCAATCAAATATAATAAGAAAATCGCAAAAATGAATCACATACGCCAATCAGGGGTACCACTTTACTGGGGACAAACAATTAAATTTTCGTCATATCTCGTAAACTATTGTTCATATCAAAATATTTTTCAAATAAAAGTTGTAGAACTGGTAAAGTAGAGTATTTCCTTTTCTATATATTTTCATCGTAGGAGTAGCCGTTATCGAGAAAATCAAACAGGAAAGTCTTATATCGAGTTGAACTTAGAAAATTTCTTGCATGGTTACTTCATTGTTGCTAACATAAACAATCTCCCAAACAAACGTTTAATTTCCTTACGTGTGCATGTAATACTATTAAATAGGAAGAAAATGGATTATTTATGATGAAGAAAAGGACTTTAAAACGCTATTTCCCTTACGTACAGGTATATAATTGCTTTCTAATACTCCATTGCACGAAACGCGCCCCATTTGTGATACGTTGTACGCTTTCCTAACATGTTTGAGAAATATGAACTATACAGTATTATTGAAGATGTAGACTCAAGTAACTGTATGAAATTTGATCAAAATCGTTAGTCATTTTTGGGAAAATCAGATTGTTGTTAAAAATGCGTAGAATAAACTACTCTTAATTATTAAGCAATGCCAACCATTTCTATGTATACTCTGCTCAGTATGATAAAATGCCTAAGTACAAGATTTCATTCATTTCCGCTCTACCGTTTAGTCTCCAGAGCCAGTAACAGACAGACAGACGGCATTGCAAAAACCACTTTTTCGGATTCAGCGACACCTAAAACGTATATTTCCGTAAAAATCTCGAGGTCGAATTTCTTCACAAAAACAATACTTTCCCGATACTTTGTACGAGAAAGTAAAAAGCACAAGCAGAACGATCGAATGCTATTGTTCGGTTCTAAGATTACCCAAATACTGACTTTCACTGGCAGATTTTTGCAACTTCCATTGTAATGGCAGAGGGAGTGGTCTCAATAAAATTATCAATCATTGCATACATTGTCAATCGCTGACAGAGGCACGATCCCACCTTGGGAACGCGTCTCTGTCCACGATTGAGAGGCGTTCCCATTGTATTCAATGTATAAAACGTTGTATACAATAGGTGTACTGCCATTCGGCCAAAATAACCCTTCAGGGATATGAAAGCGTACTCAAGAGGTACCTCAAAACATTTATTTCCGTTGAAACCCTGAATTTGATTTTCTCACGTGTATTTCTGATGAGATCTCAAATACTATTTGTTTTCACAATACAATACTTTCTTCTATGCTAAGTATAAAGAGAGTAATTATACATTGCCTCTTCATGTGAATCCTGAGTGTCCAAACGATCTTCAGGTTCCAACTTCACAGGTATTAGTTCAACCTAGATTAAGTACAGTGAAAGAATTTCATTAGAATCAAAAGAGTTGCAGAATATCATCGTTATAAAGTGTAGTGAAGAATATATGGGATGACACAAAATCTACACTTGACTCAAAATATGTTTTCACAAATCTTATTCTAGCGTGTTTAACCCATTCCATGCGGCATGACTGGAATTCCAGTCATAGCGCTACATCTGGTTCTAGCGGTCTGGGTAAGGGACCCCCGCGGAATGAGTTTCCTATGCGTCTCCAGCCATCAGTTTGACCCTAACCAGCGCTTGAGGAAAGTCTGTTTTGCAATTGGTAGATTTTCTTCGGATTTTCGACTTTTTCTTTTTTTGGGTACGTACTCACTCTGATTTTCCTTTAGTGATTGAGAATTAGTTTTGTTATGAATTAAAGGTTATTTTATTTTCTTTCCGGTTCCTTTTTATATTATAAGAAAATTCATTTGTACAGTGGTGGACATAAAAACTGCACACCCTTGCGAGCGCTCCACCGAAATTTCAGTGAACTACTAGTCTCGAACGAGCTGTCACGCGATATGGCAACAGAGATGGTAGAGGAGGGCGTGAAGGGTCTTCTTCCTCTCTCTCCCCCCCCTTAGAGAACGGTTTACGGTTCTCTCCTAGCTCTAAAGGATCGGATATTTTCCCTCAAGATAATGGTTTTGAATTCAGTAGCGCTTACTTTCCCCATTGCGGTAACACGTGAATGAGTGTCAGATATAATTCTTTTCATTTCAAAATTAGTTAGAATCGAGACATGAACTCAGGAGTTTAACATACGGACGTCAAAAAGAACGATGTTTATTTTTCCATTCAAGGGAGTGTTTATATGGGGCGAGAAACTTCGTGATTAGTCGTTCGAGAATTCACGACCGCTTTCTCGATTCGTGTAAACGCGGCTATAAGAATCGAAAAGAATACACATTCTAACGCCTTAACAATGAAAAAATGTTATTTACCACTACTACTTAATACATTATTTCGTTGCTTCGACGCCAAATACATATCTGTTTTTGAAAGCTATTAGTTGAATTTGAACAATATCTTTATGCTATTTTACAAAGCATTTATTTATAGTTTTTCTATACACGAAAGAGCTTTTGAGGATTATTCTCAGTTATATGTCGGGATTACAATCACTCAGATAGGCAAAATGAAAGAATAAGTTTACAATAGCGCAATAGGAATCTTTTTTGGAAGGCTAGGCAGGCGTGGGTTAGGATAAAGGGGCGGAGACGGGTATGGGAGCCGGTGGGAGATGCCGACAAGAGTTCGTAGATGGGTAGAAAGGTTGCAGGTAGCAAGCAATGGGGGGTGAGTGGCGAAAAGTGTACTCATGGATAATGGAAGCAATATTTCTTGGAAGAACATAGAGTTATCTCAAGTTTTTCTCAAGGTGGCTCTTATTTACCACATGCAGGGCTTCCACAGAAAAGGAGGTTCTTGTGGTTTTGCTCCAACGACGTTATTGTCCACAGATCAAATGGAGTTCTTTTTAAAAAAAAGTTTAGTTAGGTTGTTATAATTTCATTTAAAATATAAAATGAAGTAAATATTCAAGGTTTTGATCGTTCAACGACACAAAAGCAATACAACTTCCCTACGCGGATGGAGTTTTTTTTGCGTATCGTCTCATGAGTAAATATTGGAAGGTTAGGAACAAACAAGTCCAAACACTTGAGATGTGGATTTCCTTCTTCCTTTCGAACGGTGAAATCTTTCATTCGCAACAAAATTTCACCATTCGGAATTCCTTGAAGTGGATGAGGGAAAAGGACCGAACTTGAACCTAAATGGCAAACACTCAGTAGTCATTGAACTATAGCTATCAGTTAGTCGGCGTATTCTTTCCGCCGACTTTTGCGAGTTTTTGCAGCGTTGGCGTAACTTACACGTTTGCTTGGTCGCATAAATACGCGTATACTTCGTAGAATTACGAAAATAAACGTAGATGCAATCATATTGCAGAGAATTTACTATCGATACTCACAATTTATATAACCTGATCAGAAATCCTCGTGTAAGACGCGCACCCCCTTTTTTCCCCGGCGTTTCGGGAAAAATGTGCGCGGGGTACACGAGTAAATACGGTAATTCCTATTTAAGAATGCTAGTAATTTTATCGTTTAAAAAAATGTTTCGTTTATTAAAGTTATTTACTTAACTTTTGGTTACACATAATTCATAAACTTAAATTTAATAGTTTCTCACTTAATTCCTGAAATGTTACGTTTTTCGTAGTTTTCTATACTTTGCTATTTTTTAAAATTGCTTATCTAAGTGCTAGGCATCCCGTCATATAACTGACCAAAATTCTCCTCCTATGTAAATGAATAAAGATATTGTTCAAATTCAACTTATAGCAATCATAAACAGATATTGGGCGTCGAAGCAATGAAATAATACGTGAAGTAGTCGCAACTAAACATTTCTCATTGTTAAGGCGTTGAAATGTGTATTCCTTTCGATTCCTAATAAATATTTATGCTAACTCGGAATTTAATTAATTTAATCTTGAATGGAAAAATAAACATCGTTCTTTTTGACGTCCGTATGTTAAACTCCTGAGTTCATGTCTCGATTCTAACTAATTTTGAAATGAAAAGAATTATATCTGACACTCATTCACGTGTTACCGCAATGGGGAAAGTAAGCGCTACTGAATTCAAAACCATTATCTTGAGGGAAAATATCCGATCCTTTAGAGCTAGGAGAGAACCGTAAACCGTTCTCTAAGGGGGGGGAGAGAGAGGAAGAAGACCCTTCACGCCCTCCTCTACCATCTCTGTTGCCATATCGCGTGACAGCTCGTTCGAGACTAGTAGTTCACTGAAATTTCGGTGGAGCGCTCGCAAGGGTGTGCAGTTTTTATGTACACCACTGTACATCGTTAATTTTTTTCGACGATTTGCGTGTTTTTCCTCTAATAATTTGTCGGTTAGTACTAGATTCAAATTACCGTCAGTGAATGAAAATTAGTCGTTTTATTATCGATTAAAGGTTGTTTTCTTTTCTTTCCGGGTCCTTTTTATATTTTAGGAAAATTCATTTTTATATTATTACTTTTTTTCGACGATTTGCGTATTTTTTCTGTAATAACTCGTTGTATCGGTAAGTATTATAAAAAATCGTTAAAAATCAATTTTTGCGTTTTTTCGTTAAATTCTTTCATATCTGCATTTCTTGCACTAAATTCTACTGGAAATGTAAGGAAACTGGATTCAGTCACGGGCAAAGAACTCGGATTTTCGGTGCCGCGTTGAATAGGTTAAAATCATCCGATTTGTGTGTATAGCACACGACATTCTCCATAATACTTAGCAATACAGGTGACCAATCTTCTAGATAACTCTATATTGTTATGCCTGACCTTCGTTAAACAACTGTAATCCCACAGCATCCACTGCTTCAATGCTGCCCTGATGCTTTTTCGAGTTTGATATTCCTTAAACACTCCTTTTTATGAAAAAATCTTTCAAACTAAACTTATAAAACTTTGATAATGACAAATATTTGTGTACGTATTAAGTTTTAAAGGAGCTATTTCGAAAAAATCTTAAATATAATGTTTTGCGCTGATCTGATCATTAGTTTTTGAGTTATAGCGCATACAAAATTCCTATCACACAGACATAATGTAGAAAATAGTGAAAGCGTACACAATAGGTACCTCGAAACATTTATTTCCGTTGAAACCCTGAATTTGATTTTCTCACGTGTATTTCTGATGAGATCTCAAATTCTATTTGTATTTACGAACACAATACTTTCTCCTATACTAAACACGGAGACTATAATTATACATTACCTCCTGCTGTGATTCCCGAGTATCCAAATGATCTTCAGGCTCTAACTTGACAGGCCTTAGTTTCACCTAGATTAAGTACAGTGAAAGAATTTCATTAGAATCAAAAGAGTTGCAGAATATCATCGTTATAAAGTGTAGCGAAGAATATATGGGATGACACAAAATCTACACTTGACTCAAAAAATGTTTTCACAAATCTTATTCTAATGTGTTTAAAATCATCTGATTTGTGTGTATAGCACACGACATTCTCCACAATACTTGGCAATACAGGTGACCAATCTTCTAGATAACTCTATTTTGTTATGTCTGACGTTTGTTAAACAACTGTAATCCCACAGCATCCATTGCTTCAATGCTGCCCTGATGCTCCTTCAAGTTTGATGTCTTAAACACTCCTTTGTATGAGAAAATCTGATGTGGCCAACACATGACTTTCTCCATATTTGGGGTACAGATATTTAAATTATTATGAATAATATTACGAGGCAAAATTATTATTTTGTATCGTAAAAGAATACAGTTGTCCTTACTGCCGTAAATTATGTATATTTTGAATATGTTTACAGAATTCACCGCTACATGGTGCTGGCGCTGTATACTGGAATTAAGATAAAGCAAAATATATCCGAAATGGCTGATTCTAAGAAAATTTGTTTCAAACAAAACTTGGAAGAAATATTATTCTCTACAACTTCAGTCCTCATGAAGATTACCAATAATGATGTGTTTAAGGAGATATTTGACGGAAACCGAAAAACCGGTTATTTATAAATACCTCCTAAACAATAACTGCTATAGAAAATTGTTTCAAATGAAAGTTGTTGGAAATTACATTCTCTATAACTTTTGTATAGAATTGTATATACATTAATGATGTTTTAACGGAGAAATATCCCAAAAACAGAATCGGGTTTCGAATAAACCTCGACTTCCGGTTAACCGTTATTGTCCAGAAACTAATCAGTTCTTTGTGCTTAAATGAAATTTGGTAATGATATGGCAAGCACTTTTTGAGTTAGAGCGCCCACAATCACATACAGACACACAGACATCATCCCGAAAATAGTCTAAACGTGTTCTACGGACCTAAAAACGTGTATTTCCGTTGAAATCTCGAAGTCGATTTTTTTCATGATCACAATACTTTCCCATTACTTCGTATGGAGAAAGTAAAAATCTTTCAAACTAAACTTATAAAACTTTGATAATGACAAATATTTGTATACATATTAAGTTTTAAAGGAGCTATTTCTAAAAAATCTTAAATATAATGTTTTGCGCTGATTGATCATTAGTTTTTGAGTTATAGCGCATACAAAATTCCTATCACACAGACATAATGTAGAAAAGAGTGAAAGCGTACAAAATAGGTGCCTCGAAACATTTATTTCCACTGAAAACTTGAATTTCATTTTTCCACATGTATTTCTGTTGAGATCTCAAATTCTATTTGTATTTACGAACACAATACTTTCTCCTATACTAAACACGGAGACTATAATTATACATTACCTCCTGCTGTGATTCCCGAGTATCCAAATGATCTTCAGGCTCTAACTTGACAGGTCTTATTTCCACCTAGATTAAGTACAGTGAAAGAATTTCATTAGAATCAAAAGAGTTGCAGAATTCATCGTTATAAAGTGTAGCGAAGAATATATGGGATGACACAAAATCTACACTTGACTCAAAAAATGTTTTCACAAATCTTATTCTAGCGTGTTTAAAATCATCTGATTTGTGTGTATAGCACATGACGTTCTCCATAATACTTACAAGGGGAAGGCACTACTGACCCCCAACCGATTTGGCTGAAACTTCATCGATATATAGTGTACATGACGTCCGATTAACGAAAATATATACATATCAGGGCCAATACCCAGCCGTTTTTATTTTATTAATAAAAATAAGTTATTATTTCCCTAGTCACTGCTTAACTACCATACACGGTAACGTAGTTTGTAATAAGCGGCGCTGGTGTAGCGGTTAATGCACTTGGCTGTAAAAGTCAAGATATGTTGTTCGAGTCCTTGTTCCCAAATTATTTTTCATTTCTTCCCGCATTTTCACTTTCCTCATTTTAAATAATAACGCTATATATTTTTATTTTTGAATAGTTAATATTTTTAATATATTGATGTGCAGTTTTGAAGAATTATTTGTAGCGTACATAGCGGTTGGTTTTCCTCGTCAATAAATTTTTCATTATAAAGCGATTTATTATTATCCTCCCCATGATTAAACAATGAAAAGAAACTTATTGTCTTGCACGTATTGTTTCACAATCATGACAATGTGCTATGTGCTGATCTGATCATTAGTTTTGAGTTATAGCGCATACAAAATTCCTATCACACAGACATAATGTAAAAAATAGTGAAAGTGTACTCAATAGGTGCCTCAAAACATTTATTTCCGCTGAAACCTTGAATTTCATTTTTCCACATGTATTTCTGTTGAGATCTCAAATTCTATTTGTATTTACGAACATAATACTTTCTCCTATACTAAACACAGAGACTATAATTATACATTACCTCCTGCTGTGATTCCCGAGTATCCAAATGATCTTCAGGCTCTAACTTGACAGGTCTTACTTCCACCTAGATTAAGTACAGTGAAAGAATTTCAATAGAAAAGAGTTGCAGAATATCATCGTTATAAAGCGTAGCGAAGAATATATAACATAAATTTAACATTACTTCCTTACCGAGTTACCTTCGAACTAAAATTTCCGTTTTACGTTAAATATATAACGCAAAATTGAATAGGCGTCGGGCGAACCAAGATACTACGAATAATTTGCGGTTATTTAGGTCGAATTCGTAGCGACTGCACTTCTAAAACATACAATCAGTTTCTTAGAAGATTGGAAGCTACAAAAGTTGTCGATTTTCAGGGCGGTTGAGGCGTGGGAACAAATTTACGCCCACCCAAAGACCTTAAATCACTTTCATGGCCCAGCTACGCGGAAGCAAGTAGGATTTCATTAGCAAAACTATATATATACAAGTAAATGTGTGCTTGCATTCTGGAAACATTTTCTATCACCCTAAAGTAGAAATAAAAGCTGAAAAATAATTTTCAATGCTTAAAGTTGCATCTCGGCTCCGAATTACGTGTTTTTCTGTTTTGAAAATATTGGGGTAATAACAACCCCTAAAATTTATAATTATAACACATTTATAGGTTTTTATCATTTGTTATGAATACCTCACATTTATGCTAAATTTAATGAATGTAGCACCTTTAAGAGTGCATTTATATGAATTTCATTGTTTAAACTTTATTAATTTTTAACAGCCACAGCAATAAATATTTCTAAAATTTTCAATGTTATTTACCACCGGGACATTATTTCCTAACCCTGTTAAAATTTTCAGCTTCCTGGATCTACAGAAAGTACATAAACATTAGTCAATTCGTAAACATTTGAGAATTTATTACGGCGGAACGAATAAAAATTTTCAAATTTCTATAATCCCGTTTTCATTATTTGGCGAATTCTACAGGTAGAAAAAATTTCAGCTTGAGAACTCATTTGGAAATACCTAAACCATGAAATGTTAGTAAAATAGTTTATAATTTTTAGCGGCCAAAATAATGCACATTGTTGCAATATTTCCTCCGATTATTATTTTTTATTCACCTATGTATTAAATTCCAGCTCTCCAACTATAATAGTTTGGGCCAGACATTAGTATCCTCCTATCATTCTATAAGCACTCTTCTTACAGAGAAGGATATACGATACTAGTGAACGTGTGCTTGCATTCTGCAAGCATTTTCTCTCACCTTAAAGTAAAAATAAAAGCCTAAAAATTACTTTCAATGCATAAGTTCGCATCTCGGCTCCGAATTACGTGTTTTTCTATTTCGAAAATATTGGGGTAAAAACAACCCCTAAAATTTATAATTATAATACATTTATAGGTTTTTATCATTTGTTACGGATAACTCATATTTATGCTAAATTTAATGAATGTAGCACCTCTAGAAGTGCATTTATATGAATTTCATTGTTTAAACTTTATGAATTTTTAACGACCACAGCAATAAATATTTCTAAAATTTTCAATGTTATTTACCACCGGGACATTATTTCCTAACCCTGTTAAAATTTTCAGCTTCCTGGATCTACAGAAAGTACATAAACATTAGTCAATTCGTTAAACATTTGAGAATTAATTACGGCCGAACGAATAAAAATTTTCAAATTTCTATATTCCCGTTTTCATTATTTGGCGAATTCTACAGGTAGAAAAAATTTCAGCTTGATAGCACATTTAGAAGTACCTAAACCATGAAATGTTAGTAAAATTGTTTATAATTTTTACCGGCCAAGAAAATAAACATTGTTGCAATTTTCCAATTTTTCCTCCGATTATTTTTTTCGGTTCACCAATGTATTAAATTTCAGCTCTCCAGCTATTGTAGTTTGGGCCAGACAGTATCCTCCTATATCCTATATATATCCTCCTCTGTAAGAAGAGTGCTTATAGAATGATAGGATATAGGAGGATACTAATGTCTGGCCAAAACTACTATACTTGGAGAGCTGCAATTTAATACCGAGGTGAACAAAGAAAAATAATCGGAGGAATAATTGCAAAATTGTAACAATGTGCATTATTTTGGCCGCTAAAAATTATAAACAATTTTACTAACATTTCGTGGTTTAGGTATTTCCAAATGCGCTATCGAGCTGAAATTTTTTCTACCTGTAGAATTCGCCAAATAATGAAAACGGGAATATAGAAATTTGAAAATTTTTATTTGTTCGGCCGTAATAAATTCTCAAATGTTTAACAAATTGACTAATGTTTATGTACTTTCTGTAGATCCAGGAAGCTGAAAATTTTAACAGGGTTAGGAAATAATGTCCCGGTGGTAAATAACATTGAAAATTTTAGAAATATTTATTGCTGTGGCTGTTAAAAATTAAAAAAGTTTAAACAATGAAATTCATATAAATGCACTCTTAGAGGTGCTGCATGGATGAAATTTCGCATAAATGTGAGGTATTCGTACCAAATGATGAAAACCTATAAATGTATTATAATTATAAATTTTAGGGGTTGTTTTTACCCCAATATTTTCAAAACAGAAAAACACGTAATTCGGAGCTGAGATGCGAACTTATGCATTGAAAGTAATTTTTAGGCTTTTATTTTTACTTTCAGGTGAGAGAAAATGCTTGCAGAATGCAAGCACACGTTCACTAGTATCCTATATCGTATATCCTCCTCTGTAAGAAGAGTGCTTATAGAATGATATGCGATGACACAAAATAAACACTTGACCCAAAGTATATTTTCACAAACCCTACGTTATTCTATCGTGTATAAAATCATCTGATTTGTGTGTATAGCACATGACATTCTCCATAATACAGAGGAATACAGGTGACCAATCTTCTAGATAACTCCATTTTGTTGTCTGACCTTCGTTAAACAAATGAAATCCCATAGCATCCATTGCTGCCCTGAAACTTCCTCGAGTTTGATATGCCTTAAACGGTTCGTTTCATGAAAAAATCTTTTAAACAAAACTTATAAAACTTTGATAATGACAAATATTTGCATACACAAATGCAATACTTTCTCGTATACTAAGTATGGAGAAAGTACTTATAGATAAACCAATGCAGAAATAAACAATGAGCCAATATCTTGATACACGTATAAAATGCTAAAAATTGAAGACTTATTTTTCAGCTAGATGTTTTGTTTATAAAATAAATTGCTAGATATTTACCTCGGCAGGAATGTCGTCCGTAATAATTTCTTCCCCTTGCATATTCGCGCCAAAGATTAACTGAAATAAAACCATAAAAATACATTAATATAAGAAGACAAATGATAAGACACAATGGAGGACATAAGAAGCCCTCATGTAACTAAACTAAATGTTGTGTACATTCTAAATCCATCTAAAGCAAAGAGTGTTATCGTATAATAATGTGTAAGGTGTTGTAAGAATTAAAGAATAGTTTGTTTTTGTTTCAACATCATAACATTTAATTCTGAGGATTTTTTAAATATCACCTATAAAAATCCATAAAACAGGCCGCAATAATATGAGCGAGCAAATATTTTTTGTGGCGAGTAGATTTAAGTTGTATTTCTGGAGCCGTGGATATGCCGAGTTTGAGCTCTCTTCCCAGAAGACATCCCCACACCTCCTAGCAGAGGAGACACAGCGGTCCCGAGTACGTACAAAATGTCAGCCGGAAACGTCGCAAAGATATTTGGGTACTTTCCTGTTAACGGGAATACCTTAAAAAATGAACATATATTGTTGTGATTGTTTGAGAGGATATAACATTGAAAGGATATTTTGACGTATTGTTGGATTTACGATATTTTATTTTAAAAACAACATTAACAGAAACTGATTGACCTGTCTCGACAATTACAAACCCAATCTCCTGACAACGTGGAGGGTTTCTTTGGTTCCGGGCGAGGCGAAGGGCGTGGTAGTGCCCAGAGACGACTACTCATTACAACAAAGCTAGCCGAAGGCTCGTCGATATATCCTCTCAATTTGCGGCTCAACAGTCAAGAGGATATAACACTGAAAGGATATATTGACGCTTTGTTGTAATGGGTAGTCGTCTCCGAGCGCTGCCTCGCTCGGAACCAAAGAAACCCTCCACACTGTCGGGAGACTGGGTTTGTAAATGTCGAGACAGGTCAATCAGTTTCTGTTAATGTTGTACGTAAGTATGGCATGGGGATAATATGTAAGTACAAGGTCCTGCGAAGGGTCCAGGAGGTATTCCCATTAACAGGAAAGTGGAATTCCCGTTAACAGGAAAGTACCGATATTTGAAACGGATAATAACACAGACTGAAAGTATTTCGTCTGCAGTGGACATAGTGGCAACTCAGCGTGGTTGCTCCTAGCAACGCTTACCTCCCCTCCGCCCGTGAGGGAGGGGAGTCTTTCCCGACAAGCCCCCACCCCTACTCTTCCCCCAAGTGTCAACCCAAAGTAATTTCGTCCACGTTATAGTAATAGGTGCTTGCATTATTCAAGAATTTCATCTCACCATAACATACAGAGTAGTATACACACTGTAGTCGCCTTGCTCACCATAATAGCTACGTCGCAACATCACGCGACTGTCGAAAGGGAAAAAGAGAAAGTGGGCGCCGTGAGACGCATGTGTTCTCTATTTCGGACTCCACCTTCCTTCCATTGCTCTGAATTAGTGAGGTATTACTGTACATTACAAATAATTTTTAAACGCAAACGTTTGCACATCTGCACCGATATTTGTGCTTTCCTCGCTAGACTATATTGGGGTAAAAAAATTTATTGTACAGAATTTTAGAATTAATTGATTTTTGAACATTGAATAAATAAAAAAAAAACAGTCATACTTAAAATGGCATTCTTTATCGAAGCACCTCATTATCATCATTTCATACAGTCTTATCCTATCAGAAAGCAGCAACAGAGCAAATCAACTTGACGACTATTAATGGCAGCAGTATTACAGGGTAATATTATAAGGATAATATAATTTGTATGCATTAAAAAGTTAAATATATGCCTAAAATTGACATAATTATATTTTCTAGCAAGTAAAATGTTTTGCTTATTTATTTCGCGTAAAAGTGCGTTTCAACTGTATTTGCATTTAAATTTTATTTCAACTGAATGCTCAGTTCATGCATGCCACTAATATTTAATACAATTACGCCAACATGCAATAACCACCACCAAGTAGGATGCATTTGCACGATAATGCCACTTTTAAACTATACCAATTAATGACCAACTCGTATAAGTGGAATTCCACCAATATATTTGCAGTTTAGAAAAGCTATCTTCTATGTCAATTGCGTTTTACTTACCATGTCCGCCTTCTTACAATCTTTCATTTATCCAAAGTTAAATTTAAGCTTTTCTCGTTCCGATAGTCAACTGATGGCAACATCGGGAGGATGAACCGCGAGGACATTCATCTGGTCACAATAGCTGTCAAACGGAAGAAACATCGTCAAAATCGTAATTATTTCTCCAACTTCACATTTATAGGATGAAATAAAAAGCTTAGATTAACAAAGCAGTTATCAGGTATTATGTTAAATAACAAAAACAAGATTTGGGTGGGAAAATACGTATTCGTTGACTAATTCGTGCTTGCCGTTCAAATAATACGGGGTTATCCCTAATTAATGAACATGTGATATACTAAGGAGGCTGAAATTCGAAAAATGCTTTAGTTTCATAAGACTTTTTGAAAAATGTGTAACAGATACCTCCGACACACTCGAAAATACATATTCACGATATTATGCCCAACATACAACAACTCATTGATGTAAACGACTGTAAAATATTTTCAAATTGATCGAAACAAACCAATTACTTTGGCTTTTATAATCCTCCGATATTAAGGCAATAATGCAAACTTTCTCTGACATTTCAAGTTTTAATCATCCCCCGACGGCAATTCATTTGTTAGATGCAAATCAAGTCTCGCACTTCCCTTTATTAAATCAAATAATAACTTTCATACATTAAATTCAAGTTACCTGATGTCTCGACGATTACTGAGAATCCATTTCGTTATTTGCGGTATAATTTCTGATTTCGAGGATTGAAGTCCATCAAACACTTTTATTCGACTTACAATTAAACAATGAGATTTATTTTTCAGCAAGTCCTAGGTTACTTAAGGTAACGAAGTAAACACGCGTCCAATTCAGAATTATCACGCAAACACCGACTCGCTGAGACAAAACGAAGTAGATTGGTTTATGTACTGGTTCATCCAAACTTTTTCCAACGGGAATCTTTTAGAAACATACGATCTAAATCACTTATTAGCTACAGATGTTTCTATTTACAAAACTCTCTGGAACATCGAACGACACTAGTAAATATATCGACACTCGATATATCGCACTCCTCTATCGCCATATTTAAACGACCTGTTTTAATTGGGAACCTTCTGCGTTTCAGACTAAAGTACAGTATTAAATCATGAGATAGTGTTAAACAAATTTTTGCCATATTTTATTGCTTTGCTTGACATAATAAGGAAAGTTAAATCTTTTTTCTTATAATTAGCTGTACCCGCGCAATGTTTGCGCGGATTTTTTTCAATTAATTTATTAAATAGAATAATGTGAATCAATTAATGGTACAATGCCCCAGATAGAAAACTATTCTATATCCTTTCCCCCTCCATTCCTCCCCCCCTCTACATTTTAATGGCTTATATAACGTTATTTTACGCTTGTTAGCTGTATAGTTTTACAGCAATAGCACTTCGAGTACAACAAAGTATTATAAAAGTGTTTTTCTCCATTGTATAACTATCAGTCATTAATAATGATAAATATGCAATAGAAAAAGTTTTCTTTAAATAAAATAAGGGCTTCTTGTTTTGGGGTCACAAACGACCCCACGAGGGCAAGCCATTATATTTTTTAAGAGAGGTGGCGAGGGTTAAGGGAAAACTAAAAAGAGTTGTCGGCACTAAATTATGTATTTATTAATCGGAAACACTCGGCAAGATATAAAAGGTTTACAAAAGACATCACCTTATCATGTACCTCATTAAGGTGATTCAATTGGCTTTCTTTCCCCTCTGGAGTTTCCCTTTCCAGTTTCTTGTTCTTTCTCCTCAGACGTTCCTTCTCCAACCTCTTCTCCCTCTCTTCAGGAGTCTCGTTCTCTCTTTTATACAAACAGTTCCTCTTCCTCTTCCCCGGCGTCCCTCTTTTCTTCACGCCTCCCTCCGCGACCCGAGACTCTGCAAACTTCGGCTGCCTGAAGCAATTTCTATCCTTCAACATCAAACAATGTAGTCTTTGTTCTTCCATCACGAGATCTGCTTTCTGAGATCCACCCGTGTCGTTCCGGGCTGTATTCCTGTCTACCGACCTGCTTCCCTTCTCCTTGTGTCTGTCTGTCGCTCCCTCTTTCAGCTTCCTCGTAGCTAAATACTCCTTTTCCTTGGCGAGATATCTTTGATGTTTAAGCTCAGCGAGTTCCAACTTTTTCAGTCCCTCTTCCCCCATCGAGGAGACGTGGGAACTTCCTCCCGGATGGGCTTTATTACTCTTTCTTGCCACGTACATCTTGACGTCCTTCCATCTTTCTCTCTCCCTCTCTTCCTCCGCCTCTCCAGGTCCTATCGAGTGAACGTTCTCCGTTAAGGGAGCGAGGAGAGGCTCCCGTCGCTCAAACTTCTTTTTTTCTGGTTTCGAAGCTTACTCCTTCTGTGACGTTCTCCCTTAATCTTCATCTTTTCGCTCTGTCAGTTGAATGAAAAGATACAAACACAAAACGGCAAATTAAAACAAACGGTAGCATAAACCGAAGAGGAGGGAATTTTTAAGTCCAACAAAAACATAACATAAAAGTTCATAAGTCGAGAAAAAACAAATCGCTCGCTAATTTTTCGGCTTCCAAAACTGTATAATAAATCGCCGAAGCTAACCCCGACCATATCTTCCTTTGAGAACTTCACCATTTTTTACAAGACTTTGTTAAACACATTGTTTTTATTCCTATTTGTGCTATTTTTTTGTCGTTGTTTGTGTTCGGTGTAATTGGCCTGAGTGCTGTTTTTGAACTATGAAATTAAAAAAAAATCTGATGTGGCCAACACATGACATTCTCCATATTTGGGGTATAGATATTTAAATTATTATGAATAGCATTATGAGGCAAAATCATCATTTCGTATCGTAAAAGAATACAGTCGTACTTATTGCCGTAAATTACATATTTTGAATATGTTTACAGAATTCAGTGCTACATGGTGGTGGCGCTGTATACTGGAAATTAAAAAAAGCAAAATACCTCCGAAATGGATGGTCCTACGAAAATTAGTTTCAAACAAAACTTGGAAGAAATATTATTCTCTACAACATTGGTCCTGATGAAGATTACCAATAACGACGTTTTTAAGGAGATATTTGACAGAAACCGACAAAACCGATTATTTATAAATAATTCCCAAACAATAACTGCTATGGAAGATGAAAGTTGTAGGAAATTACATTCTCTATAACCTTTGTATCGAATTGTATACACAATAATAATGTTTTAACGGAGAAATATCGCAACAACTGAATCAGGTTTCGAATAAACCTCGACTTCCGGTTACCCGTTATAGTCCAAAAACTAATCAGTTCTTTGTGCTCGTGCTAAAGTGTTATATATCAAGCTTGGTAACAATATGGCAAGTAGAGTTAGAGCGGCCACACTAACATACACACGCACACAGACATCATTCCAAAAAGAGTCTAAACGTGTTCCAAATTTTGAAGTCGATTATTTTCACGATCACAATACTTTCCCATTACTACGTATGGAGAAAGTAAAAAAAAATTGGTTGCTCAGTTGCTCTTTCGGAGGGCACCATTATCTCCAAATTAAGGTACAGCAATGGGCACTCGAATGGTGCCCTCTTATGCCAATTGTTACGTAGGGGAATGGGAGACTCGCTCCCTCAACACACTTCTCAAACCACTATTGTGGCTGAGATATATTGACGATATCTTTCTCATCTGGACCAATGGACCCGACTCCCTCCGATCCTTTTTGTCACGCCTCTCCTCTCACCCCACGCTTTCCTTCACCCACAATACTTCCACCTCTAACATCACCTTTCTGGACGTCGACCTCGCTATTCAAGATGGAAAAATCTGAGAGAGAGAGAGGATCCTGCAAGGCGAGAAGAGTTTCCTCGCAAGTGGCGTGTGCTAAAAGTTTCCGGAGGACAGAGTGTAACTATAATTTGACATTTATGAAGTGTTTAAGTTGCGAGACTATCGTTACGTCTCAAGAGCATTTGTTTTGCTGTTACGTTGTTATTTCTTGTACAATATAGCATTTAGTTAGAGGATTATGTGGCTTGTTTTTTTGGTTGCCACACTGGTGTTCACATAAAGCCCTCCATTAGCCTCCAAGACCTCCACTTCAATAGCTGCCATCCCTTACACACTAAAACCTCTATTCCCCTACGCCAGTGCTCCCCACCCTTTTTGGCTGCACGGCACACCTTCATGCATGCTTAAAAACATCGCTGCACACCAAACCGCTCCGAATTAATTTCACCGCATAAATACACATTTTAAAAGAGAAAACTAGCACAAAACAAGTAACAATTATATTAGATTGTTATGATCGATAAAGTAATATTCAAATAACTGGATAATTTATTGTAAATTATGTACATAAATAATTCAAAGTGTAAAAATGTCATGTCCTTTGACGGAAAATTTAGACTTGCCTTTTTGGTACAAAGACGCTTTATATTTGGCTCAATAATAGTGAGAGCAACAAGAACTTCTTCATCTAGGTTCTTTAACCATGCCCTTTTGATATTTTTAATATGGGCCACTGACGAACTAAATTCGCATAAATACGTTTTTCGATTTGGATCGTCACATCGATGGCATATTCAGATATTGAAGGATATTCACACCTTTAGCTTTTAGCCAAAATATATCTGTATTAATTAGTGACGTACCCGGTATTAGGCCATATTTTCAGTACCCGGTCCCTCATGCGCAAAACAGGTTAACAATAAAAACAAGTTAAATGAAACTTAATATTTTACTTTTACTTCTTAGCCTGCAAGAAACATTCAGAGACACGATATATTAATTTTAATAAACTCTTAAAAAACAAATTACACTGACAAAAGTTAAACTGAACCGTGAAATAACATTTTGCATAATATGCATAATTATACTTGACGGCTGGTTAACAGTACCAACTTGAAATTTTTTATAAACTTCATAAAATCTTCTTAAGTAAGGAATAAAATAAAAGTGCAGCCAAAATTTCAATAATTAAATTTCAACAATGGGAGATTATGATGAAAAAACAAGTTTTTCCGCATGTCGCGGAAGGAATTTGAAGTGTGCAAAATTGGAAACTTGGCAACATTGTGTTGTAGCATAAGCGAAATGACCCGAATGCAGGCAGAATACTGCGAGTCTCAGCCGTATGACCTCTAGAAACGTATTTTAGTGTCATGGACAAAGTATCTAAAAAATTTCCTTTATACTACTTTTTTATGTTTGTATAAAATTTTTGAAACATACAAATGTATACATTGTGACAGAATCAGTTTATTTTATTCATTCAGGAACCCATATGTACGTTATTTTATCTGATCGCTGAGCTGTTTAAGGAAAACTCTCTCTGAGAGACAATCGTCAGACAGTCGGTCGGAAAAACATAAAATTTAGTCAAAGTATCTATTTCACAAGAAATGAAAAACAGTCAGGCGTATTTGGGATACAGAACAGTTTCTAGTGAGTATTTCTATTCTACAAACATGTGTATGGTATACATTTTCAACAGAATTGGAGGCTTTGAATGCGTAAGAGTTCTTTGTAACATCTTCATACTTAAGGACCCAAATATAAGGCGACCCCCACTTCCCTGAAAGACAATTTTCAATAAAAACCTCACCTTATATTCGGGTTAATACGGTACATACAAAAGATATATACCTTACAATGAACTTCCTTCCATGTTGACATCTCCAATAATTTCAATGGAACAGGTACTGGAGTCTCCTGAAACAAGTATTCTAATATCAATACAATTATTCTAACGGCCCGTCAAAAACTACGGGTATGCATGAATAAAGTATATTAAAATTATGATATTTTGCATTCTAGGAAATTTTATAACAGTACGAAAAATAAAAATACAGTGAGTCCCCGAGTTACACGGATCCGTAGATACACGGATACATGACGTAACTTATCAGCGCGCTCGAATTTTAGTTCAACTGCCACTCAATAGATGGCGTTATAAGTACGGTAATCCCTCGGTATACGAGCAATCGGTTTACAAGTTTTTGCTTGTACAAGACGCACAAATTAATACCTGATTTTCAATTTATGAGCCAATTTTCGTTTATACAATCTCCTTCCTCTCGCAAACTCATCGTTTATCCAAGCACATATTCTCGGCTTTCGTCGGTTCCCGAGTCCTCTCGAATGTGCAGAACGTCATGGCATCCCAACTTTAATGATGTGACTATTGTTTATGAAATTTATAACATGGGATGTATTGGGAAATTAATTTTCGTTTTACAAGTTTTCGCCTTACGAGCAGTTTTCGAGAGACAAATTAAGCTCGTAAACCGAGGGATTACTGTACATATGTTGACGCAGAGCTGACAGCGTCGCTTTTGCCATTTGGATTTGTTATCCCGTGGGTGCAAGTTGTGTCTCGTTACCATACTGCTCTTCATAAACAAACTATAAACCCTCATCACATAAGCACTACTTTTTTAGGCGCGTTTCGCTTACAGCGTGAGCGCCTATTATCGTCCGTCTGTCCGTCCTCATGTTCGTTCTCGGCTTCTACCAAACGGATTTTCATGAAATTTGATATTAAGGACTTTCAATCAAATATAATAAGAAAATCGCAAAAATGAATCACGTACGCCAATCAGGGGTACCACTTTACTAAAGACAAAAAATTAAATTTTCGTCATATCTCGTAAAGTATTGTTCATATCAAAATATTTTTCAAATAAAAGTTGTAGAACTGGTAAAGTAGAGTATTTCCTTTTCTATATATTTTTATCGTAGGAGTAGCCGTTATCGAGAAAATCAAACAAGAAAGTCTTATATGGAGTTGAACTTAGAAAATTTCTTGCATGGTTACTTCATTGTTGCTAACATAAACAATCTCCCAAACAAACGTTTAATTTCCTTACGTGTGCATGTAATACTATTAAATAGGAAGAAAATGGATTATTTATGATGAAGAAAAGGACTTTAAAACGCTATTTCCCTTACGTACAGGTATATAATTGCTTTCTAATACTCCATTGCACGAAACGCGCCCCATTTGTGATACGTTGTACGCTTTGCTAACTTGTTAGCTTTAACTATCTATTGAAATGAACGTATATGTCAAAAAATATATCGTATTTAAGCATTGTTGGACTTACACGGTTTTCAACTTACACGGTGACCTTCGGAACGAATTAACCTCGTACGTTGGGGACTTACTTTATCTCTTAAACAATTGCTTTTATGAAAAAAATTTTACAAACAGAATATGAAGAAAATTGCATTGTCTATAACAGGGGTGGCCAAACCACGACTCCTTGAACTTAGTTGGTGGCTCTTTTAAATATCCATTCAACGTTTTTCACCACAAAATAGAGTGACCCATCGAGACTTTTGAGAAATTCAATATTTTTGAATTTCTTCGGATACAGGTTACGTACCGCCCGTAAATTCACGAGCGAAGAATGCGTCATGCGACTCTTGAACTTCTGTAGATTACGATATGAGGCTCCGAGCGTAAGTTTGGCCACCCCTGGTCTATAACTTTAATAAAGACCAATATTTACGTCCGTGTGAATTGAGTTTTAACAAGTTCGAGGACAGTATCATGATTGCCGTATTATTCTGGAAACACAGAGGTAAATTTATATTATCCAACAGATTTAGAAACTTTTATAAAGACAGCTATATATGTTAATTCTTTATGAGTAATTAATAATAATTATAATACATGACTGCTATGGTCATCTTGTCCCTAAATAGCGCATACATGACAAGACGGCTATAGCTGTCTTGTCCGCGAACATGTTAAAGGAGATGTTTGGAAAAAAGCGAAAACAGCAACAATAAAAACCCACTTTCGTCTGACCAATTTCAACCAAAACCTTTTCAGATCTTCGTTTGCTAATAAAAATCTTAAATATAAAGTTTTGTGCTCAGTTTCATTTTTACTTTCTCCATACGTAGTAATGGGAAAGTATTGTATTCATGAAAAAAATCGACTTCGAGATTTCAACGGAAATACATGTTTTGAGGTCCCTAGAACACGTTTAGACTATTTTCGGAATGATGTCTGTGTGTGTGTATGTTATTGTGGGCGCTCTAACTCAAAAGGTACATGCCATATCGTTACCAAACTGCATATATAACAGTTTAGCATGATAACAAAGAACTGATTAGTTTTTGGACAATAACGGATAACCGGAAGTCGAGATTTATTCGAAACCCGATTCGGTTTTTGCGATATTTCTTCGTTAAAACATCATTATTGTATATACAATTCTATACAAAAGTTATAGAGAATGTAATATGCTACAACTTTCATTTGAAACAATTTTCTACAGGAGTTATCGTTTAGGAGTTATTTATAAATACCCGGTTTTTCGGTTTCCGTTAAATATCTCCTTAAAAACATCGTTATTGGTAATCTTCGTAAGGACCAAAGTTGTAGAGAATAATATTTCTTCCAAGTTTTGTTTGAAACTAATTTTCGTAGAACCATCCATTTCGGATATATTTCGCTTTATCTTAATACCAGTATACAGCGCCAACACCATGTAGCGGTGAATTCTGTAAACATTCAAAATATACGTAATTTACGGCAACAAGGACGTGTCTTCATTTATGATACGAAATAATAATTTTGCCTCGTAATATTATTCATAATAATTTAAATATCTATACCCCAAATATGGAGAAAGTCATGTATTGGCCACATCAGATTTTTTCACTAATTCTCATGATATACGTATAAAAAGCTAAAAATTGAAGAGACATTTTTCAACTAGATGTTTTGTTTATAAAATGAATTTCCAGATATTTACCTCGGCAGGAAAATCGTCCGTAATATCTCCATCCCCTTGCATATTCGCATCAAAGAATAACTGGAATAAAATCATAAAAATAAATTAATACAAGACGAATGATATTCCTCGTTATAAATAGTTGATTTGTAAACTCCACCGAGGAGCAAAAAGGGAAGCACCTCTATAAACACATTTGTATTGATTTAATTGTTCAAACTTTATGAATTTTTAACAGACACACAATAAACTTCGTCGATTGCCGCTGGAAATACTAATAAATTTCGAAATTTTCAGTCTTAAAATTTTGTATTTTTCCTTAGTTCGGTCTAATCTTGAATCTGCTTCCAGAATAGAAAGAGTGCAGCATAGATTCTTGAGAGTATTAACTTATAAATTAAATATTCCCCCTGAAGAAGTAAATTATAGGGAACTACAGGAACTTTTTAGTATTCCTACCTTGGAATCTCAACGTGAAAGATTTCACTTTTCCGCTTTAAAAAATATTGTTACGTCCTACTATAACGCCCCTGCACTATTAAGTAAGATAGATTTTCATGCAACCAAGCAGAATGCTCGATAGAATAACCTATCTTTATAAAATAAAATTGAATGTCTGTCCGTGTGTTCCTTATACATTCCCACGCCCTTTGAGCTATCGGGACCAAACTTTGCAAATTGACTTCGTATGACTCTACGAGTAACATAGGCTACCTGGGATTTCCAAAATCGACCTGGGTTCGATTCCGGGAGACAATTTTATTTTCCCATAAGTTTACACGGGATTTTCGATTTTTCAAAGTGTAAGGTTTTTTTCCATCATTCATCAAAATACATAAATATAGACCGATTTTCTTTGTTTTTGCTTTATTCGACGGCTAAAACTCTATACTATCTCATTCTTGCGATGTTTACATGTTACACAGTCGAATCATTCAGAAATACGCATTTGTTTTCGAAATTTTACGGATATTTTGTACTCCATCCGGACGTTGTCAAGGCGACCGTAATTGTTGCCTCCGATTCAATTAATGCCAATTAAACCTTCAAATAGGTGAAAGAATAGCGTTATTCGCTTCGAACTGTTGTTTAAGCATCGAAATTAATGATGTATAGCAATGTACATAGTTAAGGATAATTATTCTGTTGACTGCATATGGGAAGCGTTTTTAAAGACAATTCATCGTGTGTATGCTGGAGTCTTACCTTTTAGTAAGTGAAACCTTTATATTATACATCTGTAATGCTTACTAACGCACATTTATAATACTCTCCATAGAAGTCACTCGACATCAGTTTGTGTTTGTGAATAAAACGTCTAATCTATACAAGTTTTTCTAGGACGCCAACATTTCCCCAGAAAGTGACAAAGGCTTCTTTGGTTCATAAATGACACACACACTGCACAGCAATATATGGGGCATTTGCTGTAATTAGAAGGTCAGTATGCTTTATTAAAGATTCGATCCCATTTTGAATGTTCTTACAAGTTAAAATTCTTAAGATTTATGGAATACGGTGTAAAGGCGTCTTTCTCTTGGTCACTTAGGTGTCTGGCATAACCCGGGCATCGCCGGGTACTTTCAGCTAGTTTTTTATAAAATATTGCAGGACAATTACCAATTTTACTCCCCTTTAAATAGAATGATGCGTACAGGAAATAAATATAGTTCATTGGATATTTTTAAATGTTCAAATTACCAAATAAAAAGTACAATTACCTGAGTGTGGAGTAATTTGTAGTGTACCATGCAATCCAGTTATGTAACTTGTTATTATCTCTCATTTTCTATATTATATGATATGTTATGATTCGAAATGGATGTACTCATGTGATGTTGTAGTCTTTACTTTTTGTTATACGTTATGATTTTATTCAAATTGTTTTTATGTGTTCTTTTATGTATCAATTAGATAATTAAAAAAGGTCGGAGACTACGGCGAGACGAATTAATTAAATTAAAACATAAATACTCCTTAACCGTACAAAGTGAGAATATTTAGAGAACAAATAAACAATAAAAAGGGTTTTAAAAAAATATTAGAGAATATTTATAGATTCCCGGTTTTGCGAGTGTGTGTATAAATGTGTTTTCTAAAACTTTGGTTTCTTTAGGAGTGAATGTGTACTAGGTTTTCCGCTCTTTCATTTCCTTTCGTTGTTCGAGTGATTGTTCTCCTGAAGGAAAGTTTTTTTTCTTTCCTTTGGGGAAGTATATGAGTGCATGAACGGGTGACACCAGGCTACCTGCGAGGTTTTCTTCCCCCTGTAAAAACCTGTAGGTGTTACTTTTGTTTTTCTTTTCATTGATTTCTTTCTTACCCGTTTTTTTTAACCCAAATTTTTTTATTTTATTCTTTTTAAAATCCTTTTTACTTTCTCCATACGTAGTAATGGGAAAGTATTGTACTCATGAAAAAAATCGACTTCGAGATTTCAACGGAAATACATGTTTTGAGGTCCCTAGAACACGTTTAGACTATTTTCGGAATGATGTCTGTGTGTGTGTGTGTATGTTATTGTGGGCGCTCTAACTCAAAAAGTACGTACCACATCGTTACCAAACTTCATATATAACACTTCAGTATGAGCACAAAGAACTGATTAGTTTTTGGACAATAACGGATAACCGGAAGTCGAGGTTTATTAGAAACCCGATTCGGTTTTTGCGATATTTCTTTGTTAAAACATCATTATTGTATATACAATTCTATACAAAAGTTATAGAGAATGTAATTTCCTACAGTTTTCATTTGAAACAATTTTATATAGGAGTTATTGTTTAGGAGTTATTTATAAATAACCGGTTTTTCGGTTTCCGTTAAATATCTCCTTAACAACATCGTTATTGGTAATCTTCGTAAGGACCAAAGTTGTAGAGAATAATATTTCTTCCAAGTTTTGTTTGAAACAAATTTTCGTAGAACTATCCATTTCGGAGATATTTCGCTTTATCTTAATACCAGTATACAGCGCCAACACCATGTAGCGGTGAATTCTGTAAACATATTCAAAATATACGTAATTTACGGCAATAAGGACGACTGTATTCTTTTACGATAGGAAATAATAATTTTGCCTCATAATACTATTCATAATAATTTAAATATCTATACCCCAAATATGGAGAAAGTCGTGTGTTGGCCACATCAGATTTTTATTGTTTATTTTGTCTCTAAATATTCTCACTTTGTACGGTTAGGTAGTATTTGTTTTAATTTAATTTATTTTATGTATCACTTTTTATACCATGATGTAATTGGGTGCAATGGCACTCGTGTACAGTGTAATAATAATAATAACACTAATCTCTAACTTTCTGAATAATTTCAGCTCCATAACTCGACCAAAAGTGCACAAACATTTATCTATTTAACTTTTATGAATTTTTAACGACCAAATAAATAAACGTATTTAAATTTCTATAATCCACTTTCGATTATTTGGCCATTTCTACTGTTAGAAAAAATTTCAGGATTGTAACACATTCACAAATACCTAAACAACGAAATATTTGTTTACATTTTGGGATTTTTTTAACGGCCAAAAAAAATAAACATTTTTGCAATTTTAAAATTTTCTTTTGCCACCATTCCTACCTACTTGACAAATTTCAATTTTCTAGCTCATGTGGAAGTGATTCATGATTTGTATCCTCTAATATCCTATGTCATAAACGTCTCCATCCTGTGTCAGAAGTGTCTGCATATAATAGATATGTTACCTGATAATGAATTTCCTTCCGTGCTGACATCTCCAATAATTTCAATGGATCAGGTACTGGAGTCTCCTGAAACAAGTATTCTACTATTAATACAATTATTCTAACAGCCCATCAAAAGCTATGGGTATGTATGAATAAATTATTAAAATTTAGTTATGTTGTATTGTAGAAAATTTTATAACCGTATGAAAAATCAAAATACCAATTGGTTTTACGAAAATAGTTTCAAATAGAATATGAAGAAAACTGCAATCTGTAACTTTGATAATAACCAATATTTACATACGTGCGAATTGAGTTTTAAAGGAGATATTTCGAAAAAACTAAAAAACAACAAGATTAAACCTCAACTTTCGGTTGACCAATTTTAGCCAAAACCTTTTCAGATCTTCATTTGCTAATAAAAATCATAAATATAAAGTTTTGTGCTGATCTGATCATTAGTTTTTGAGTTATGGCGCACAAAATTCCTATCACACAGACATAATGTAGAAAACGTACTCAATGAATACCTCAATACGTTTATTTCGTTGAAATCCCAAATTTGATATTTTCACGATTGCAATGCTTTCTCCTATACTACGTATGGAGAAAGTAATTATGTATACATAAACCAATGAAGAAATTAACAATGAGACATTTTTCAGATAGATGTTTGTTTATCAAATAAATTGCTATATATTTACCATGTTTAAGACTTTCCGCCACAACTGGCCACTACTGCGTGCAACAGTTTGAATTAATGTTCAAAGTTACGTGCTAGGCGTCACTAGTATCGCTGAAAACCGCTTGCTCGAACAAATATAAAACTGAATTCGGAGCTTAAATGTTCCTTAACAGATATTTATACAGATTTTAAAATTAGTTCCCAGATTTTCTACAGATTTTTCTTCCTGATTCTACAGATAATTTCAATTTTGAAACGGCAACGCTAAGGTGAACATTTATAAGGAAAATGGCGGAAATGGATGTACGTTAATGCTGGGTGTTGGGATGTTTCTCCACGAGTGATGATCCTTCGGTCAATTTTTTCATTTACCAAGGACAAAAGAACCGTAAGTAAATTTATATCAATGAATATTTTTCATGTTAATGCTGAAGCGTTTTCGTAAGTTATGAATTAGTTCATAAGTCGCTGTAGTAGCTACAACTATTGTTTTTCGTACGAATGTTTTCCTTTCACAGCAAAATTTATAATTTTGAACTTTATTTATCCAGTTCGCATTGATATATATGACATATATGTAGCATTGGTCCGTCCATTTGTTGTTTCGGTGGTTTGGTCGTCATCAGTCATCATAAGATTGGTCAATTAAATCGAGTGGAAAGGTTGTCATAAATTCTTACGTTTTATAAATTATAAATAACATGGTTTCACTTGGATGTGAATTATTGTATGCTCTTGGAGATTCTTTCCGTAGATACTCGAGCACAGAAGAATTAAAGCAATCTTTTTATATAAATTGTTGAATAACTGTTGATTCTTCTAGCCTTTTAGCACTATTAACATTAGAGTTCCTTCTCGAACTGTGAGAAACTATCTTGCATTGAATACAAACTTCCACAGCACAAATTATGGTTATAGTGCGTCGATATATGGACTGTTGACTTCAACATATCCTTATGTGAGATAAAAGAACTGAAAATTAGGTGTGCAGACAGATGTGATATATGTAAGTGATATATTTTGATGCATTAACTTTACTCCTAATATGACAGCAGTCACTATAATGCATTTATTCCTGCTAATTGTTATAAAGATTATTTTTTGCATTTATTATTCTCATCCTGTTATATTTTTATATTCCGTGATCACGTTGTAAATAATACCAAGTGCACCTTTACAGTTATGTTAAGAACAACTTCCAATGCTTTCTAAATCAGACTTTTTCAGTTTTTTCGGAAAAGCAATAAACCTTTCAGGGATTTTTTATTTTTCTTGTAATCTGTTATTATTCATACTGACGAATGTCTTTATGTGCAGGTGCTTGGAATGGGTTTCATTCTGCAGGAGCACTGAGAAGAGAGACTCTGTTGGAAGGCAACGGAAAACCACCACGCCATCTCTGTATATTCCCAAAGTTAATCAAACCAATCTAGGGATTGTATTGCTCTTCTTTTTTGTATTTATATCACGTTAAAGGCGTCACTTTTTCCTGTGTATGCAATACCAGTTGATTACTCATTGTGGACTTCACATTTTTTGTGGCTTTTCCGTGTGATCTTTGTTGAAATGCTTGTGTTTGAACTGTGTTGAGATTTTTGCAACTGTGCCTTCTTATCAGGTGGTAATTTGTGACGTAACTGCCTTCTTTCTGAGTGAATATCGTCTAGTAATTTGTGATATTTGCAAAAACCTGTTCGCAATTGAGATATTTGCGACAGTACGTTCTTTCTTTGTGAATATAAGGTAGTTGCATATTTTTACGTAATTTTTTCTAAATTATGTAATCTTTGTTTTTCTCGCTATTAAGGCATTCGTTTTGTGTACATGAACGCGAAGCTTAAATAAAGCAATATCGGTAACCTACAAAAATTTGATTTTTTCAATTTCATATATATATATTTTGTATTTTACGAGAAATAGAAAAACCTGAGATTTCAAACGTGCACCTGGGCGACAGTGACGACGTCTGACCACGGCCATGTACGATACACCCCCGACACCCCCCTGGTTCGGCCACGGACTATTCGGCACCGGGCGGTTCAGCGACAGCTGTTCGACATGGCCAACTTCTGAAATAACGAGCAATTATATTTGTTTTCATTGTTAAATTATTCAGCTATATTGGGAATTAGTTAATTAAGTGTGAAAAAGTCAGCATAAGTACGTTTGAAAATTGTATTCACTACTTATTATTACTAAAACAGTTGATAGTGTTTGTTTCTTTATTGCATTTTAATTTGGTATTGCTCTACTAAATACAATTGTATTCTATTAAGTTAAAATATACCATTCCAGCGAAGATGTTGGATATTTATTTAATTATTTTTTAAAGTGAGCCCTGGGTTGCGTGCCGGAAAAAAGTCGTTGGCGTGCCAAGGGTTCCCCACCCCTGATCTAGGTCTTCCACCACCTCCCTCTTTTCCCCTCCAGAGAAGAAGATGAAGGCAAATTCTCTTACAGATACTATTACAGGAGGAAAGGGAGAAAGTTATCGATGAGTCTGACCTCTGTTTTATGAGGTCTATTTCATTGGATATGCAAACCCTCCCTATAAGGAAGAGGATGCTGTTTAAGATGGATTGTTAAATCGGTATTTGTGACAAGACGAAAATGATAATGCATAATGACAATTTTAATTTTATCGGTCAATTTACATTTTTTTCAATAAAATGAACTTTGTCCAACAATCACACTTGTCTTCTTATTTCCCTTAATTTACTAATTTCAATTGCTAAGGCATGCGTCCCAGCATGCCAGCTGGTTTGAGGTTTATATCTCCATCAAATTTTACAGGCAAATGCCCAAATAAGTTCACAATTAATAGTTATGTTTGTGATTTATAAAAAACCATTATAATGATAAACTAAATTACTTATGTAAATGCATTACCTATTTCCTTCAATTCTCTCAACGTTATTTCTTCATTGTTTTTATTTTATCAACTAAAGTATCTTCCACACAAAACTGTGGCATGCCTGGAAACTCTTTTGGGATAGGTAATGCATTTATATAAGTAATTTAGTTTAGCATTATAATGGTTTTTTATAAATCACAAACATAACTATTAATTGTAAACTTATTTGGGCATTTGCCTGTAAAATTTGAAATAAGAAAATGTTACTTGTGGTAGTAGTATTTTATTACATACAAAATTAGTGTACATCAAATGCTGACATCAATTATTATAAAGGTTTTTAAGCAGTATTATGAACTGTGTATCAGATTATCTTTAGTAATATGTTACTACATGCCAAATTAATGCATAGGTATTTTGTATAACATTCAAAATAATTACCTATACAATCTAATGTATACATAAAATTATATGGTTGAATTAACATGGGTACAATGAATAGTTTTTTTACAGCATCTTAAACATTTTTATACTGGAATAACCCTTGAATGAACATAAAAGTAATATGTTTAACTAATTTTAAAGGTGTAATTACTTCCCTCGGTTAATGTACTCATAGTGCCAACTTACTGATCCTTCATTTGAAACTAAGTAGTCTGCTAAATTATCTCTGAGCTTATAAATTGCATCTGGAGCAATGTTTGATCCCAAAGGGCCTACCGGTCGTAAATTTGTATCATTCTTAGTGATTTCTCTCCAATCCACATCAACTACCTCACCGTTTCTCAAAATTGTATCAGTAAAATTTGGAGGAATGTATTTATCACAGGCTTCACTTCTCAAATAATGATGCAAACATAATGTAGCTTTAATTATTGCTTCTGAAGTTTTAACTGAGCACAATAATGGCTGGCGATAAACTCTCCACCTGCTTGCCAGTATCCCAAATGTGTTTTCAATAATTCGTCTGGCTCTTGATAAACTGTAATTAAAAATATTTTTCTTCTTCCCTAAATACTTTCCAGGATAAGGTCGCATTGTATATTCTTTTAATGGGAAAGCTTCATCTCCCACAAAGAAGTACGGCATTACAATATGCCTGCCAGGAAGTTTCTGAGGGTTAGGTACCGTATATACTCGTGTATAGTACGAGTTTTTATGACCAAATTTTTATTGTAAAAATTGGGGATCGTACTATACACGAGTAATGCATTTGAGGATTTAAAATTCATCTTCACGGGCATTTTCGGTGAAGTTATGCCACCCGCACACATTCTAATGGTAGGCTAACCTTAACAGTGAGGCCCTTTATCGTTGTTATGTTGCTTCGTGAAGAGTAGAATCTTTTTCTTATATACAGCTTCAAATTCACAAGTACTCGATATAAGTGAAGATTTACGGGCACTTCCTTTCTTGAATTTTATGTATGTACGTCTTTGTTTGCGTCTTTTTACAAGGGATGGATTGGAACGAGTTGGACTAAAAGTATCGTAGACGGCGTAACTTTATGGAATTTCGACATCTTAGAAAAAAGAAATTACTTTGTAATATTCAACAGTCTTTATTGTTTCTTCAATCACACACTGATCGGTTTCCACTACAAAGTCATTCTAAAGGTGTTACGTCGTTTAGTAACACCATTAGAATGATTTTGTAGTGGAAACCGGTCGGTGTGTGATTGAAGAAACAATAAAGACTGTGGAATATTACAAAGTAATTTCTTTTTATCCGTTATCCCTACCTATTAAGTAGATGAGCGAGTGGAACCATTACGTACGCGGAACGTAATCCAGACGTACTAGAATTGAAACGATTTTATTTCATCTTGTGCAATCATGATTCATATCACTTTTTATTAAATTTTTTAGGAGTAAGATACTTAACTTATCCGAATTTTAGTGTACTCGCAAGAAATACTATTTACGACATTTACGGTCTATTCTATGGTGGTGTGGAAAATCAAGGTCGTTCGATATATCTCGCTCGTAACCATCGAGCTATCGAAACGAAACATATCGACACAGGCAGAAAGCTGGGGTCGTACTATAAACGAGATATATGAAAAAATCAGATTTGTTCACCAAAAAATCGTACTATACATGGAGTCGGCATATACACGAGTATATACGGTAATTCTGTAACTCCGTTCTAAATCCCTGCCCAATTTGGATCTTCTGAGTATCCCTGAATCATTTTCAGAACCAAATTCACCAACATCTGTCCATACAAATTTGTAATCTGCATCACAGCATGCCATTAATACAAGGCCGAAATAATGCGGGTAATTGTAATATTGAGAACCTGAATTAAATGGACATTTTATTTGCACATGTTTACATCAATTGCTCCTACAGTATGTGGAAAATTCCACCTGGTTAAAAAAGTTTCGCTTATTTTAATCCATTCAGCTTTTTTTGGGAATTTGAAATAAATAGGACGTAGTGTGTCCCATATTGCTTCGCAGGTTTCAAAAATTACCTTGGAAACAGTTGACTGGCCAACTATAAATTCCCAACTCAAATTCAAAAACGACCTCCCATGAGCCAAATATTTCAAGGTCATGGCCAATTGGAATTCTGGGCTCAAGAATTCTCTTCGACTCTTCTTTAACAATTTTGGTTTTACAATTGTAAGTAGTTTGTCAAATAACTGAGGCTGCATTCTTGTATATTTGAAAAATATATCATGATCCGTGTTTTTAATATGGGTGAAAATATTGGTAAATGCTTCTTTTTCTTTCCTCTGTGAATTAATTGGTTTGACCCACCATCTGTAAAGAACCATCTAGATATTGACAATTAATAAACGTGGCTACAGATAATATGGAAGTTCAAAACTGTTTAAAGTTATTCATACTTTCTGTTACATAAAAGAAACTCGATGGTTTCATGCTTTACTAGGTGGAACAGATTCATACAACTAAACAAACTTGGTGTTTCCCACTAAATATTATAGTAATTTGCTAAATAATTAATTCTTATTAATATATTTAAAATATTATTAAATATATTTTGTGGAAAATGCAGTTTGTTTCATTGTAGATATTTGCAAAAGAGTATTATAAGATATTGCTAACATTAAATGAAAGTTACCTTTTTAGGCGTGTTTCGCTTACAGCGTGAGCGCCTGTTATCGTTGGTCGGTCCGTCCGTCCGTCCGCATGTTCGTTCTCGGCTTCTACTGAACGGATTTTTATGAAATTTGATATTAAAGGCTTTCAATCGAATATAATAAGAAAATCGCAAAAATGAATCACGTACGCCAATCAGGGGTACCACTTTACTGGTGACGAAAAATTAAATTTTCGTCATATCTCGTAAAGTATTGCTCATATCAAAATATTTTTCAAATAAAAGTTGTAGAACTGGTAAAGAAGAGTATTTCCTTTCCTATACATTTTTATTGTAGCAGTATCCATTAACAAGAAAATCGAACAAGTCTTATATCGAGTTGAACTTAGAAAATTTCTTGCATGGTTACTTCATTGTTGCTAACATAAACAATCTCCCAAACAAATGTTTAATTTCCTTATGTGTGAATATAATATTATTAAATAGGAAGAAAATGGATTATTTATGATGAAAAAAAGGATTTTAAAACGCTATTTCCCTTAAGTAAACAGGTATATAATTGCTTTATAATACTCCACTGGACGAAACGTGCCCATTTGTGATACGTTGTACACTTTACTAACTTGTTTGTTTTCTTGTGAAGCTGCTATGCAGCACAGCAATAAAATAGATCCCATTGCTGCATAAATCACACTTTTTGTATTATCATCCATCATCACCGCACACTTGATCAACTCTCGTCTTTACAGTGCAAAGGAATACACTGAATCTGTAGGTGAAATGACAATATGAGGCGTAAACGTGTCGCGTTCTATTGTGCACCGATAGGGTCGCTACCGTTACCGTTTGCTGCCGTTCACCTTCCCGTTCCCGGCCAATTGTGCATCCGCCTTTAGCGTTTCCCATCCTAAGGCCTGTATCAAGCCTGTAACACCTTTGTTTCTAACATAACAATTTTTGACGATTCTAGCGGCTTTTCGCTGCACTCTTTCCAACTCTGAGATTGATCCTTTCTCTTACGGATCCCATACGCTCGACGCGTACTCTAATAGCGGTCTTACTGTACATTACTATAAATGTAAATAGTGATACATTGTTTCTGAGTATTCGTGTTTGAGTATTGTTTAGAGAACTATCCTTATAATATTGTCCTTCCAGGCGCCCTAAGTGCCTCGGCGCCTGTACCTTGAGCCGACCCTGCTGGTATTTACATAATGCTCATCGTAATGGGATGGTTTTCTACAAGAATGTCTCCACCTTGATTTGATGAAGATTTACTTATGAGATGCTGGTTGAAACGCCCGGCTTCGCTCGGAAAAGTTTTCTTTTAAGTGGCAAACGATTCTTATTGCTCGGGGCAAACGTTCCCCATTCCTTAATTACGCATGCGATGCTTACGCTAAAATTTACTATTTTATGCATTGTACATATCGTAAAGTTGTACCATTAATATAATTACGCATTAACGTCTTACTTAATATTCACATGGAAAGATGCACCGAAGCCTTTAAAGCGGCGATAAAATTATGTGGATTATGTATGTCAATATTATTAGCCAAAACGTAAACAATAAACAATGTCGTGGTTACCGAACAAATGTAAGTAGATGTATCAATTTCTGCTGCGATAAATCTTTCAATGTTAATGGTAAAAGATAACAATGTTCTAATATTCCTTAAAAATCATTTGACTCACTTTAAAGGTATCCATAAATTATATTTAGGCACGAATCCATTTGTATCTTTTATCTTGGAGTTAGCTATTTTCCTTGCATTAATCTTTTTTCGTGTAGGTATGTCTCCCTTTGAAGAGGACAACAATTAAGAAATTTAGCTTTGTTGCCGCCTGGAATATGGACATCTAAACCGATAAAATTTGCACTTAAAGGAAAATTTCGAGCGACTTAGCATGTAATACCACGAAACATGAACAGAATTGAAATATACAGTCTTTCGTGCGTAAAATAATCCATTTCTTGTGATCGTAAGTTAATATTTAGGTATATTTATATCCATATCAGTGAAGGGCTGCACGGCATTTGGGGGTTTCTCCACACCATTTCCCATGCATCCTTATGGAAATAGTATTTTGTTGACCCCATGGGGTATAAGAGACCCCACGGTCTGCAAACCTAGACCAAGTTCTTCCTTTGGTCCATTGGATGGCCCATGAAACTTTTGAATTCGATAGCTTCAGCGGTGTAAAAACGTATAAAGAACATACACACACACACATATACCCTAAAATATTAATAAGATAAGTGAAATATACTTAATGTAAAACGGTTGAAAAAAAACTTGAAAATATGGAGATAGGATATTAGTTGTATTCTTTGTTGTAACTGTTGTTTTACTTTTTTTTATTTGTATACTAATAGGATTACAATAAAACACCCAAAAGCTCACTCATTTTATGTAATTGCTTTTAATTTTTCACGTGTAATGTATAACGACTACATTAATTTTATAACATAAACATTTCATCGAGGGATTCGTTGCTTTTGTGCTTGCTTTGAAGTCAAAGACATTTCTATTTGAATTACAAAATGATTTAATCCATCAGTTGCAACCGATTTGCAATGGAAAACTTTTCCTTTAAATAGAATAAGGGCTTCTTGCGCTGGGGTCAAAAATAACCCAGCGGAGGCATGGCATTATATTTTTAAAGACGGGTGGCGGGGCTTAAGGGAAAACTACCGAGTTGTCGACATTACATTATTTATTTATTTGTATACAACCGGCAAAAGAGCACGACACCAATTACAGCTGACCGATTAAGAACATAAATTATATAAACATACAAAGCACAAACACGGTAGCATATATATACAAAAAAGAGAAACTGCGACAATCGCAGCTGCACTGCAAGTCAGGAAGATGAATCAGCATATCTATAAATAATAGGTGTTTTTGTGCGATGAAATGTTCGAAACTAAACGATGATATATACTTTATAAAAGTAAAAAAATTGTGAAGATACGTCCTTCTCGGGATAAGTTGGGAAAATGTACAAAAATGGCCACGTTCTGTGAGATGCATTTGGAAACAGTTGACGACAACTCTTTGAGAACCATTGAAGGCAGCCCTAGTTGATGGCAACGCTAGCCAATGTCAACTAAAGTCGATTTCAAATTCTAGTTGCCAGCAATTTTAGCCGATGGCAAGTCCAGTCGACGGTGACCTCAGTTGGTAGAGATTCGGCTCAGCAATTGGGAAACCCACGTCCCAAGTCTGACCAAACTGCGTTGATGCGAAGCGTAACCCCGTCATATCAATGTTTTGTAGTGAAAAACTAGTCGTGCCATAGCGAATCCGTGATATAGGAGGACCAGGCATACTGGTTTACTGCGACTATAATTGATAACAACTGTAGTTGATGGCAACTGTAGGTGATGACAACTGTGGTTGACGGCAACTATGGTTGACGGCAACTGTAGTTGATGGCAACTGTAGTTGAAGGCGTCTATTTCATGGCAATTCTAGTTGATGGCAACTGTGGATGATGGAAACTGTGGTAGCCAACTGTAGTTGACGGCAACTGTGGTTGACGGCAACTGTAGTTGATGGCAACTGCAGTCGAAGGCAACTGTAGTCGATGGCAACTGTGGTTGACGGCAACTGTGGTTGACGGCAACTGTAGTTGATGGCAACTGCAGTTGAAGGAGACTGTAGTTGATGGCAAGTCTATTTCATGGCAATTCTAGTTGATGGCAACTCTACCTCATGGCAATTCTAGTTGACTGATACTTAAGTTGATGGCAACTCCAGATGATGGCAATTCTAGTTGACAGATACTTAAGTTGATGGCAACTCAAGCTGACATCAAACCCATGCGATTCTGATAGTTTAAAATCAATTGATTCAGCAGTTTTATCTTTCAATGTTCAACGTCGATGACTTTATCGTTAGATTCACCCATAACCTCTCCCTTCCTTTGACTCACTTTCATCGCGTAATAGTCTCTTGACCTCTTCAGCCTCATTTCCCTATGCTCCACCGTCTCCTTCGCCATCCTTTTGACGTGCGCCGCCTTCATTTTCATCAGCCTACCTTGTCTCTTCTCCGGTGGTTCCGACGCTAGGTATTTCCTCTGTGCCACCTTCAGACGTTCCAACCTCTTCTTCCTCTCCGTCGGCGTCTCGTTCTCCCTCTTCCAACGATCCCTTTCCACGTTCATCCTCCTCAACGCCCTTACGTCCTCCGTTGCTAACTGCACCTCCTTCTTCTTCCGCCTCCACCAAACCCTCATCCTCTCCCACCCGTCCAATTTTTCTTCCGGCATTTCCTTCTCCCTCTTAGCCTTCCCCCGGATCGAGCGACGCTCCGTTTCCCGCTTCACGAGGCCATCCGAACTTTCCCCAGCATGTGTCAGTTCGCTCATTCTCACGTAAGTCTCCACGTCATTCCATCTTTCCTCCGTCTGCGTACTTTCCCGGCCGTACAGATTACTCTCCGTCTCTCCGTCCCTGGACTCGGTCTGAAACGGAAGTGTGGTACAGGCCCATTAGCTCCATGCCGTGTAAAATTTCATCGTCACGTCCCAAAGGAAGATCTGACGTTTGTACGAGGTGGTATTCAAAAGTCCCCGGACTGTCCTCGGGGTGCGTCAACGGTGCTCATTACAGCCTTCAGCCGCTAGCGGGAACTATATTACGTTGTTGTGACTCACAAGGGAAGTCACCCAAGTGTAAGTGGCGGATCACGACCAAACTTCACAGGATGAAAGAAAACGAAAAATAATTAGAAATGTATTTTCGGAAAGGCATCTAACGAGCCCGCGTTTTCCAGATATTTGCAATTGAAAATTGAAAAACAAGTGACTTGTCCTCTAATACCATGACGGGCGACACCCTGACAACAGGTGGCGGTAGCCTAGTGATAAAGTGTCGGGCTGCGGAAATTGTGTCCGAGTATGTCGTAAAAAGTGCATTGGAATAGATTTAAAATTAAAATACTGGCCTGAAAAAAGAAAAAATTATTAATGATGTAATTTGGACAACTTACATAAAACTAAAGTCATAAAACATTGATTGGAGAAGAAAAAAAATTCGGCGATGTCGAGGACCTAACCCGTGACACAATTTCCGCAGCCCGACACTTTGTCACTAGGCTAACGCCACCTGTTGTCAAGGTGTCGCTCGTCGTGGTATTAGAGGACAAGCCACTTGTTTTTCAATTTTCAATTGCAAATATCTCGAAAACGCGGGCTCGTTAGACGCCTTTCCGAAAATACGTCTAATTATTTTTCATTTTCTTTCATCCTGTGAAGTTTGGTCGTGATCCGCCACTTACACTTGGGTGACTTCCCTTGTCAGTCTAGTGAATTTCACCATGACAGCTTGTTTTGTTATTTTGAAATCGCGAATTAAGTGACCACCTCGTATAGCACATCACTTTCTTCATAACACAGAGTAATGAATACAAAAACAATTGAAGAAAGAATAGCAATGCAAATTGCATAAGATGCTCTTTTTAACAATACTAAAATTAAAAATTGCAAATTTTTTCAGGATTATTCAGCGGAAATTACTAATGGAAAATCGTTCTTTGTAAATCACTAGCGTTGCTAATTTTATAGCGCGTGAGATCAGTTCCCATTTAAAACGTATTGATTTGGTATTTAGAAATTTCCACTGTTTAAACCTACAAAAATACATTCAATTATTAACCAATTCCATGCGGCATGACTGGAATTCCAGTCATAGCGCTACATCTGGTTATAGCGGTCTGGGTAAGGGACCGCCGGCGGAATGAGTTTCCTGTGCGTCTCCAGCCATCAGTTTGACCCTAACCAGCGCTTGAGGAAAGTCCGTTTTGCAATTGGTAGATTTTCTTCGGATTTTCGACTTTTTCTTTTTTTGGGTACGTACTCACTCTGATTTTCCTTTAGTGATTGAGAATGTTTTATTATGAATTAAAGGTTATTTTATTTTCTTTCCAGGTCCTTTTTATATTATAAGAAAATTCATTTGTACATCGTTAATTTTTTCGACGAGTTGCGTGTTTTTCCTCTAATAATTTTTCGGTAAGTACTCGGTTCAAATTACCGTCAGAGAATGAAAATTAGTCGTTTTATTATCGATTAAAGGTTGTTTTCTTTTCTTTCCAGGTCCTTTTTATATTTTAAGAAAATTCATTTTTATATTATTACTTTTTTTCGACGATTTGCGTATTTTTTCTGTAATAACCCCTTGTATCGGTAAGTATTTTAAAAAATCGTTAAAAATCTATTTTTGCCTTTTTTCGTTAAATTTTTTCATATCTGATTTTCTTGCACTATATTCTACCGGAAACATAAGGAAACTGGATTCAGTCACCGGCGCAAAGAACTCGGATTTTCGGTGCCGCGTTGAATGGGTTAAAACCTGAATTTTATGCCGAGATTCAGATTTCTGTCTTTAAAAAAATATAAAGTTGACTAGCAGAAGTGCCCATTTAATTTCAACGGATTTAGGGAATCTAAAACTTCGACCGTGTAACATGTTAGCATCGCAGGAATAAGATAGTATATACACAGTTATAACCGTCGAATAAAGCAAAAATGAAGAAAACTTGTTTGCAATTACCTATTTAGATGAATGAAAGAGGAAAATCTTGCACTGTGAAAAATCGAAAATTACGTGTAAACTCCCTCTCCCTCCCTTCCAACCTCTTCTTCCTTTCTCCCCCTCCCTCCCTCTTGGTGCCTCTCGCTTAACACTAGGACGGCGGGACCGGACGACGCCCCGTGAACGGCGGAGGCGGTCATTTTGACCGCTCCTTATTTCTCCGTAGTTTTTAAGCGGGAAAATTTACGCAAAGATTGAAATCAACTTAATTAATTAGCGACTGGTTATTTGTTTGCCTTTTTGCCTCAGCTTCGGTACATTTCTTTACGTGCGCGATCGTGGAATTGTCAATAAGGAGTCGCAGAGCACTAACCGGTGAGCGTACTAATATTCGTCAGCAGATAATCAGATAATAAGTTAGATACAATGTAGATACGACGAACATAACTGCCGATGACACTAAATGAGAGACAAATGTAGATCTGCTGTAATAATCTAAAGACGGGTGAGGAAAAACGAGCAGCGATCAAAATGACCGCTGCCGCCAGGTAAGGTAAGGCTTTGTAAATAAAAAAGTATTACAGGGATCAGCGTAAAAAAAAGCTGAATTGTGCTTGACATTGATATAATAAAAGTCAGCAAAAGGGAAAGAGATCGGAGAAAAAACAAGAACACATCGAGATAAAATGCAAAGCCTGCTGTTCTAGTGTTAAATTTAAGAAGGGACTAGTCTCAATTTCATCCTCAATAAAGTCATTTGTCTGTCTGTCTTCCTCTCTCCTCTTTCTCCCTCCCTTCTCCCCCTCCCTCTCTCCACCCCTTCCTCCGAATTCCCTCTCTCCACCCCTTCCTCCGAATTCCCTCTCTCGACCTCCCCTCTCTCCCTTCCCTCCCTCCCTCTCTCTTCCCCCCTCTCTCTTGTATTGAAAGCATTCAGAGCACGCTTATACACCCATAAGGATTGATACAACAATAGGATTTTGAGGTCTAACAATATAATTGGTAGCCAAGGCAACATCCCGTTAGAATGGCAAGATTTCCACAAAATATGCAAAATAAACGTTTAACATGAGAGGTTTTGAACTGTAGGCAGAAAAAGATGAACAGAATAAGAAAAGTTGTAATTTTCTCTTCAAAATGGTTCAGATCCGAAGATCTTAGGTTAATTCCTTCTAATTTTAATTTCCAAAAAAAATAAAACCCCGCAAGCGCTGATAGATAACACTACCGTATCCTCCAGACAGACAAAAACTGTGTATTATTATTATTATAGATTCTTTTGGCTCAATAAATTTTTTTGTCCGGAGTTCGTATCTTCTTTTTAAGTAAGTCTGTGAAATACTAAGCGTAGCACGCAATATCAAATCTCAGTTATAATAATAATCTTGATCTGTGTGTGCGTTTGTCCGGTATGCTACCTTATCTAGGAAGCATTTGGTTAGTACCTTTAACGAAATAACATTATAATGTAGAATATAATGATTTTACTTACAAAAAATGTAAGATTCCAGTATTCAATAGGCAAAAGAAGGTTCAATTACTTTCGTCAATAAACGCTTCCTGAATAATAATCGGTATCTATTTACGTTGCTATCCATAAACATCGATCGTTTCGTTGCTTAAACAAAAGTGCGAAGCGAATAAAGCCAAACTTTCGTCTATTTGTAAGCTTCATTGAAGCTAATTGAATCGGAGGCACCGCCCAGAAAGAGTACAAAAAATCCACAAAATTTTGAAACAAATTGCCTATTTCTGAAAACTTCGACCGTGTAACATGTAAACTTCACAGGAATAAAATAGTATAGAGTTTCATTCGTCGAATAAAGCAAAAACGAAAGAAATCGGTCCATATTTACGTATTTTAATGCTCGAAGGAAGAATACCTTGCAAGTCAAGAAATAGATTCATACGTGTTATCTTACGGAAAAATGTTAATCCCCTATATTGGCAGCACTGATTAATCCCGGTTGACCAAACCTCGACCGTTCACAAAGTTAGGACGTAAGGAAGAATCGTACCAAATTTGGTCACTCTAGCTTTCATCATTTAGGAGGACTTCCACGAACAAACACACAAACCAACAAACACACGCTTCAAAATATATTATTGTATATTAATTCAACAGGATCACCTCTCGTTATTCACTGTCGCTGACCGTAACGCTAGATTCACTCTCTGATTCTATAACCATCCTCTTCTTCTTGGCACGGTATCTCGCCATATACTTCCTCATCTTTCTCAACCTCTCCTGCTTCTCTTCCTCCGTCTCGTTAGCCAGCTTCTTCGCATATATCGCCTTAATATGATTCGCTCTCCTTTCTCTTTTGTCTGGAGACACCCTCGACCGGTACTTCCTCTGATACCCCTTCACCCGTTCCAACCTAGCCTCCCTCTCTTCGGGAGTCTCGTTCTTTCTTTTCAAACGTTCCCTCCGCAGCCTCTCGACCCTCTCTTCGGGAGTCTCGTTCTCTCTTTTCAAACGTTTCCTCCGCAGCACCCACTCCGGCGTCTTCCTTTTCCTCTCACCTTCCTCCGCGTCCGGAGACTCCGTCGACTTCGTCTGCCTGACGCAATTTCTCTCCTTCTCCAACGTCAATTCTTTTTCTTCCTGCGTCTCCTCCTCCCTCTGCAGTATTTGTTCTTCCGTCGTGAGGACAACTATCCCAGATCCACTCGTGGCTATATTCCTCTCTGCCGACCCCCTTCCCTTCTCCCCCTCTCCCTCTTTCAGCTTCTTCAAAGCTAAATACTCCCTTTCCTTGGCGAGATATCTTTCGTGCTTAAGCTTAACGAGTTCCAACTTCCTCCGTCTCTCTTCCTCCGTAGCGGGGACGCGGGAACTCCCTCCCAGACGGGCTCCTTTGCTCTTTCTCGCCAGGTACGTCTTGACGTTCTTCCATCTTCCCGTCACCCTCTCTTCCTCCGTCTCTCCGGGTCTTATCGAGCGAACGTGCTCCGTCAGGGGAGCGAGGAGACGCTCCCGTCGCTCGAACTTTTCCTCCTCCTCGCTTTCCCGGTTTTCAAGCTCGATCCTTTCGAGATGTTCTCCCGTAATCTCCGTCTCTTCGCTCTGTTGGTAATCAGTCTTCTTTTTCTCCGTGCTTTCCTCTTTCTCGTCCTCTTTCTGAAACGGAAGTGTCGTACAGGCCAATTAACTCCATGTTGTATTAAAGTTGATTGACATCTGCCCGAATATAAGCCGATGCTTTTTGTCAAAATCTATCATGAAAAATCACCCCTTGGCTTAAATGCGAGTCCGAGAAAAATTGGAGTTATGGTTAAATCTCAAAGTCTCTCATTGCCTTCGCGTTCAAATGATAGTACTATATTTTTCGTAAAGTAAATATTTGACATACGATGAATATATATAAAAATATCTTTGCGAGATCGCTTGTGTATATTGACGATTACGCAAAATGCGTTGACGGCTTTGAACGCTCAACTGTTTGAATTTCGGTAAAAATTTGTATAGAACGTGTATAATTATAAAAATGCAGTTTCTTAAGGTAATATATATGATAATTTCATTGGAAATAGACTTGGATGAAAAAATATCTTGGCGAGATCGCTTGCGTAAATAGACGATTACGCAAAATGCGTTGACGGCTTTGAACCGCAACTGTTTGAATTTCGGTAAAACTTTACATGGAACGTGTATAATTATAAAAATTCAGTTTCTTAAGGCAATGTATATGATAATTTCATTGGAAATAGACTTGGATGAAAAAGTATCTTGGCGAGATCGCTGTTACTATATTTGACCTTTTGTGAAAATGAAGATGAACGAAGTTATTGTCACTGAATGTGGAACATTATTCAGCAATCCAAAATTATTAATTGGAGTAATATTTCAAAATGTGAACAACTAAACCATTTCCCACACATTTCTTTGATCTCGAATAATGTATTGTAAGATGTGCATGAACGCCCGGCACACTTCAGCATAAAATCTACGAAATTTACGTTTTTGCCAAAAAATTGCGGAAATTTTTGGGGGGGTCGGCTTAAATCCGGGGTCGGCTTCTATTCGGGCAGATACGGTACCTAATATGTTCGCAAATTAAATCCAATGTGCGCAGTACAGGACTGTCTTATATTATACTAGCTGAAACGCCCGGCTTCGCCATGGGAAAGTTTTCTTTTAACTAGCAAACGATTTTTATCGCTTTATACGGTAAAACCCCGCTATACGTTGTTTCGCATACACGAAGAGTCACAGGCGCCCTAGTACAGCCTTCCCTCGTCTTACGGACTTAATTCCTTCCGCAAAAACTGTTCGTTAGGCAAAAACTCGCAAAACGAAAATTATTTTCCCATTACTTCCGATGTAAACAATTTTAATTGGTTTCGAAGGCCAAAAAAAAAAAAAAAATCCCATAGCTCGCTTAAAAACAACACAGAACGATACCAAACAGAAAAAAATATCAACAATGATCTATTAACGTATTTAAAGGACATTCTTAGTCATTAGCCTATGATGTCTTACCCTATATATTAGCGGTATTAGCCTATGATAGCCTAGCCCAGGGGCCGGCAACCTGCGGCTCTTTGAGGAATGACTTTAAAGCGTACCAAACAACGATGGTCTCAATTGATAATAATACAATTGTTTGCAATAGAAGTATGAGCTATTTAGTAAAAATATCATTTTCAACTTTCCCATTTTCGTCTATAGTCTAGGATCATTTTCTGAAATAATCTCTTTATTTGTCTCATTTGAATTTTTATTTATATTTTAATAGAATAATAACTTACGTAAAGTATTCTTTTGTCTTGTTTTGTTCTTTTTACGAATTATCTCCGAAACATCATTATATGGGTATGTGTTTGTGTGAAACTTTTAAATAAATAGATGTCATTAAATATGGCTTGATGGTATTGATTACGTATTTTTACTTTCTCCATACGTAGTAATGGGAAAGTATTGTATTCATGAAAAAAATCGACTTCCAGATTTCAACGGATATACATGTTTTGAGGTCCCTAGAACACGTTTAGACTATTTTCAGAATGATGTCTGTGTGTGTGTATGTTATTGTGGGCGCTCTAACTCAAAAAGTACATGCCATATCGTTACCAAACTTCATATATAACACTTTAACACGAGCACAAAGAACTGATTAGTTTTTGGACAATAACAGATAACCGGAAGTTGAGGTTTATTCGAAACCCGATTCGGTTTTTGCGATATTTCTTGGTTAAAACATCATTATTGTATATACAAATCTATACAAAGGTTATAGAGAATGTGATTTCCTACAGTTTTCATTCGAAACAATTTTCTATATGAGTTATTGTTTAGGAGTTATTTATAAATAACCGGTTTTTCGGTTTCCGTTAAATATCTCCTTAAAAACATCATTATAGGTAATCTTCGGAAGGACCAAAGTTGTAGAGAATAATATTTCTTCCAAGTTTTGTTTGAAACTAATTTTCGTAGAACCATCCATTTTGGATATATTTCGCTTTATCTTAATACCAGTATACAGCGCCAACACCATGTAGCAATGAATTCTGTAAACATTCAAAATATACGTAATTTACGGCAACAAGGACGTGTCTTCTTTTACGATACGAAATAATAATTTTGCCTAGTAATATTATTCATAATAATTGAATATCTATACCCCAAATATGGAGAAAGTCATGTGTTAGCCACATCAGATTTTTACATTATACATGCTCCGCGACTCATCTTATGTTGGATTCTATAAAAATTTGGTTGCCGCCGACCCCTGGCCTAGCCTATGTTATCCTACGATAGGCTAGCTAAAAGATAATAATGCAGATCACTAAGCGAACGGAATTTCACAAAGAACGGCAACGCGCGTACTGAGACCGAGATGACGGTTCTTCTTCGGAACAGCGTGACGCAATCTGACAAACTTTACCGAGCTTTCTCGTAGCGGATATAGCACGCGTAAGCGAAAATTTATTCGCAAATTGAAAAATAGGTATGAAATTGCTCAGTTTGTAGTAGACGGTGCTTTCATTCTGCAAGCGTTTCAGCCTACTTTCAATAACGGGGTAAAAAAATCTGATGTGGCCAACACACGACTTTCTCCATATTTGGGATATAGATATTTAAATTATTATGAATAGCATTATGAGGCAAAATTATCATTACGTATCGTAAAAGAATACAGTCGTCCTCATTGCCGTAAATTACGTATATTCTGAATATGTTTACAGAATTCACCGCTACATGGTGGTGGCGCTGTATACTGGAAATTAAGAATAAGTTAAATATCTCCGAAATGGATTGTTCTATGAAAATTAGTTTCAAACAAAACTTGGAAGAAATATTATTCTCTACAACTTTGGTCCTTACGAAGATTACCAATAACAATGTTTTTAAGGAGATATTTGACAGAAACCGAAAAATCTGATTATTTATAAATAATTCCTAAACAATAAGTCCTATAGAAAATTGTTTCAAATGAAAGTTGTAGGAAATTACATTCTCTATAACTTTTGTATAGAATTGTATATACAATAATGATGTTTTAACGAAGAAATATCGCAAAAACCGAATCGGTTTTCGAATAAACCTCAACTTCCGGTTATCCGTTATTGCCCAAAAACTATTCAGTTCTTTGTGCTCGTGTTAAAGTGTTATATATGAAGTTTGGGAATGATATGGCAAGTACCTTTCGAGTTAGAGCGCCCACAATCACATACACACACACAGACATCATTCCGAAAATAGCCTAAACGTGTTCTAGGGACCTCAAAACGTATTTCTGTTGAAATCTCGAAGTCAGTCTTTTTCGTGATCACAATACTTGCTCTATACTACGTATATGGAGAAAGTAACCTTTAAAAACCTTCGGCAGTGCATGTGCTGCTATTGGCAATTAGAAAATGATATCCTTACAACGGAAACAACGCTATCACTTAGAGATGTATCTAACAAATTCAGGAGAAAAATCATAAAGTTTTATGAAAACATTTTTCAAATAAAACTGGTAGAAAATTACGTTGCCTACAACTTTCATAACGATAAATATTGACGTAAATTGATTTGTAAAGGAGATATTAGGAAAAATGACAAAGATAAATCTCCACTTCCAGCTGACCAAGTTTTCTGCTCATCTGATTATTAGTTTTTGAGTTATAGTACCCGAAATATCTCTATCACATAAAGATATTACGTACAAAATACTAAAAAGATGTATCTTATAATATTAAAATTCTAATTGTACGTACGTACGTTAAGCATTACAGCGGCGTATTTCTTGAGAACCGTTCGTCGTAAAGATATGCGGTAAATGGCATTTTGTTTTTACTAGCTATGAAGTCCCTGGAAAAATATTTTCCCATAAGTTTACACAGGATTTTCGATTTTTCAGTGCTAGGTTTTTTTCCATCATTCATCAAAATACGTAAATATAGACCTATTTTCTTTGTTTTTGCTTTATTCAACAGCTAAAACTCTATATCATCTTATTCTTGCGATGTTTACATGTTACATCGTTGAAACATTCAGAAATCCACATCCCGTTTCAAAATTTTTCTAATTTTTCGTACTATTTCCGGGCGTTGCAAAGGCGACCATCGTTGTTGCCTCCAATTCAATTAATGCCAATCAAACCTTCAAATAGACGGAAGAAAAGCGTTATTCCCTTCAAACTTTTGTTTAAGCATCGAAATTAATGATGCATGGCAATGTAAACATTTAAGGATTATTCTGTTGACTGCGTACGGGAAGCGTTTCTAATGGTTTAGTCAAGGCATTACATCGCTTGAATGCTGGAATCTTACCTTTTTGTATGCAAAACTATTATATTATACATCTGTAATGCTTATTAACACAAACAGGCTCACGAATAAATTAAATATTAGATGAGAATAGGTATGCACGTTATTTTTTCAACATAATAAAAGTGACGTGATTATCTTCTTTTCGTAGATAATCTAAATGACAAAGAATGTTAGGCGACTGGCTACGTTTATTCTGGAGCAGCATGAAAACGTCTATGTTTTACAACAGGAATCTAGAACTTGCCGAAACTTGCTTTCCGCAATTGCGGCAAAAGGCGACTACAGTCTGAACGAAAATACTTTGGGATTGACGGTTGAGGCGGCTCGCGTGCGATGTTACCAGCGTCTTAAATATCTTTGCAACTGAGAGAGAGAAGAGAAAGCGTCCCAAAACGTGACCATGCGAGAACCAATAGGATAGAATTCTCTCTCAGGCCTCCGTCGTGTCAACTTCGAGTCTCTCTGCGCTGTGTTGCCTTTTGCCGCATGATCCCACGGAAAGGTGCATTCCAGTGTGACAGACACGGCAACGCAGAGTTTCTGTTTTCTCCCTAGAAGACGTCTCCCCACCGCCAAGCAGCGGAGAGACAGGAGCGGTCCCAGTATTTTGTTTGCAGGAGACATAGCATCAACGCAGCGTGGTCGCTCTTAGCAACACTACCCTCCCCTCCGCCTGTGATTGGCTGCGAGGGAGGGGAGTCTTTCCCGTCAACTCAACCCTTCCCCGAAGTTTCAATCCCACAGTAATTTCGTCCAGACTGTAGTTACCATTAAAATCTCTAACAAGTGTAAGTGTAAGTGGCGGATCACGACCAAACTTCACAGGATGAAAGAAAACAAAAAATAATTAGACATATTTTCGGAAAGGCGTCTAACGAGCCCGCGTTTTCGAGATATTTGCAATTGAAAATCAAGTGGCTTGTCTACTAATACCATGACGAGCGACTCCCTGACAACATGTGGCGGTAGCCTAGTGATAAAGTGTCGGGCTGCGGAAATTGTGTTGTGGGTTCGATCCTCGATATCGCCAAATATTTTTCTTCTCCAATCAATGTTTTATGACTTTAGTTTTATGTAAGTTGTCCAAATTACATCATTAATAATTTTCTTTCTTTTTTCAGGCCAGTATTTTAATTTTAAATCCATTCCGATGCACTTTTTACGACATACTCGGATTATATAGATACTTGATAAATATATACAACATTTTCTACGCACACCCTCCTCGATATTTCCACTGTAGAGTTGCATAGTTTACGTGCCGAATTAGGAGCACTTTATGCCAAGTTCCGACGGTTTCTCGAGTCCTTTCGGTGCGTCCTGGCGGTGGGCCCTACCGCCGGGTGGGGTCGCTTTTCGCTCGCTCTCCTTGGGATGGATTAGGGAACCGTAATTTATTCATATGTAATGGTTATACCGCCATTAGTCGGTCGCCATTGCCTCATTGGTTACAATTGGCCGGGAACGAGAACAAGAACGGGAAGGTGAACAGCAGGAAACGGTAATGGTAGCGACCCTATCGGTGCACAATAGAACGCGACACGTTCACGTTTACGCCTCAAATTGTCATTTCGCCTACAGAAACAATGTGTGGGGATTCGATCGCTACTGCGGTTAATTATCCACATTTAATTAATTAATTAATGAACAGCAACGATAACAGTATAACAAGATAACAAAGTAACGATAGCAAATAATACATTTTAACGAAAACAATGGCGGCGTGCATGTATACATTTAAAATGTTGTATATATTTATCAAGTATCTATATAATCCGAGTAAGTCGTAAAAAGTGCATTGGAATGGATTTAAAATTAAAATACTGGCCTGAAAAAAGAAATAAAATTATTAATGATGTAATTTGGACAACTTACATAAAACTAAAGTCATAAAACATTGATTGGAGAAGAAAAAAATTCGGCGATGTCAAGGATCGAACCCACAACACATTTTCCGCAGCCCGACACTTTATCGCTAGGCTACCGCCACCTGTTGTCAGGGAGTTGCTCGTCATGGTATTAGTAGACAAGCCACTTGATTTTCAATTGCAAATATCTCGAAAACGCGGGCTCGTTAGACGCCTTTCCGAAAATACGTGTCTAATTATTTTTCGTTTTCTTTCATCCTGTGAAGTTTGGTCGTGATCCGCCATTTATACTTGGGTGCCTTCCCTTGTAAGTTGAGTTTTTTAACAAATGCAATACTTGCTCTTCTAGTGCTAAGTAAAAATTACCTCTGAATATTCTACATCGCTGTCCATAATCTCCACTGACTCAGACTTGATCTCCACCAACAGTACCTGGAAAAAATAATTTATATACAGAGAAATTAAAAGTGTCCAGCGCATGATTTTCTCTAAACAGACTAATGAATCTTATAGCAATATTACTTAAAAGTTCCTCTTGACAATGGCTTTCTCAAGAATAACTATCGGCAATTGCATCAATGAACAATTATTAAACACGTTGAATAATTTTCATGATGAAAAATACATCGAATCAATTTCCACAATGAAAAAGTGAACAAAATCATTCTTATCTTTGAACAATAAACCATTCACACGCATTCCTTTAGTAAGATCAAACTATAATGCAAATTAATTATGATTAACATTGCCATCACAGTCAAAATTTACGAGATAACTTGTCAGCAAAACATGGCGTTAGATGGGATTTAAATAATTTCCATAGCTATTACAATTACATTATTTACTAAGTGAAAATTTTATCATAGCCGTAACATAACAACATTAAAACATGCCAAACATAAAATCAGGCAAACAAAATATTATAACATAAGTTACACTTGATATAAATGATCAAATATTGGAAATTTCATTTCAAAACAATAACAATTATCAAATAAAAATGTCCATATACAGGGTGTCTCTTGAGAAAATGTTATTAACTTTAACGGCATATTCTATGGGTCGTATGGAACAAAAAAGTTCCTATAAAAACTACAGTTTCACTAGTGTGTAGCCCAGGGGTCGGCAACCTACGGCACACGTGCCAACAGTGGCACAGAAGATAAATAATTCACATTTATTATATTTATTAAAAGTAGGGGAAAGGCTACAGTAGATTGGCACTACCCAGTTATTTGCCGCTCTTATTAAGAAGCGCAGAAAATAACTGACGCATTCACAAAATTCAAGTAGATTTCTGTTATAACCGTTGCTACATGTCAAATTTTCAATAAAGTTAATTACTTTCTAAGTTAGATGTCAGTATGTCGTTGAAAAAATTAAAATATTGCATCATGTTCGACAGTTAAGTCGTGTTGCTGCTATGCTTGTGATTTGGATAAGAGATCGCTTTTTAGGTGCGTTTAGCTTCGAGCTTGAGCGCCTATTATCGTCTGTCCGTCCGTCCATCCATCCGCATGTTCGTTCTCGGCTTCTACCAAACGGATTTTCATGAAATTTGATATTCAGGACTTACAATCAAATATAAGAAGAAAATCGCAAAAATGAATCACGTACGCCAATCAGGGGTACCACTTTACTGGCGACAAAAAATTGAATTTTTGTCATATCTCGTAAAGTATTACTCATATCAAAATATTTTTCAAATAAAAGTTGTAGAACTGGTAAAGAAGAGTATTTCTTTTCGTATACATTTTTATCATAGGAGTAGCCGTTATCCATAAAATCGAACAAGAAAGTATTAAATCGAGTTGAACTTGAAAAATTTCTTGCATGGTTACTTCATCATCGTTGCTAGCATAAACAATCTCACAAAAATAATTTAATTTCCTTACATGTGCATGCAATATTATTAAATAGGAAGAAAATGGATTATTTATGATGAAAAAAAGGATTTTAAAACGCAATTTCCCTTATGTACAGGTATATAATTTCTTTCTAATACTCCATTACATGAAACGTGCCCATTTGTGATACGTTGTACATTTTCCTAACTTGTTGTAATCCATGTTAATTTTGACAATCAATTGTAATTTTTTATCTGTGAGTTTTGTTATATATTTTGTTTAATGTTATTTATTCATATAAATATTTATTTACTCTTTCTTTTATATAAATAAAATTTATGAGTGTGCTCAATAACTGTCGACCAAAACGTGAATAAATCAGATATTTGGCATAGTGTCTTTATTTTTAAACAGAGCATTTAATTTCAAACATGCATTAATAAACTCAATACCCAAAAAAAAAAAAATTTTCTTTTCGCAGTATATGTATAGTTAATGGCGATTGGGCATTACCTTTTGGCATATCAAGACGTTATCTATTGGCAGTACCAATAACTGTATCATCTCATATATTGGCATACCAAGATTATTATTGCCATACCGTTAATTTGCCTGTCTGCCTATATTCGATATTGTCAATATTATTGACTGGGTGTGGGTGCCGTTGAAGGTTCGCACAATATATTGAAACAATCAAATTTGGTTTGATTTTATTGTAGCAACCTCAATAATATAATAAGGTGGGCGGCCACAATAATATTGCGCAGTATTTCGCAGAAAGTTCCCGTAGTCATTCGGTTCATTGAAACGCAACTCGGAGAGGAGATTTTCGTCGGTGTAGTGGTGTCTCTTCTTGCTTGCTTGCATGTTATAATCAGGGGAGTCGTTTGTTACAAACGACTCGCACGAGCTGGACCGAGCCGTCTGCAGGACATCCCTGCATACATCTATCTATACATACAACTACATATATCGCAGCAAAATTAATATTAAAGTTATTAAAAAGCACAGCATAACTCGCAGCCTCGCCAGTTAATTTCAGGTTATGCAAACCTGCCCTTCTCTTAAATCCGTCAAACCAGCAATCAAATTACGTGAATTTACCACGTTCTAGAATTTTCTCCTGTTTCAAGTAAGTGCTAATAGTTGAACGACACTTTTATTTGATTCACTTGCATTATCACTATTACATTTCCTTTTAGATATCATGCCAAGTGATAAATTTATAAATAAATCAAAATAAATACATTTAAACAAAAGATTAACAGAAAAAAGAGTGAAATCAGCACAAATTCAAACAATTAGAGCAGAAATAACTACGTCTACACCGAAACTAAACCTCGCGCGGTTGGTCGGGACGAAAATTACTTCGCGTAAACTAGTTTCCAATTCGATCGGCTGGGTCGATATCTCGAATTTGTCGAATCTCGGGAGTCGCCTGTATTTTCTATATAATTTCAAACATTGAAAGATGCTTAAAGTGCCAATAAGTGTAACCTTTCCCTTATCATGTATCATCTAGAGTAGGGGTCACCAAACTTTTTATTGAAAGGAACGATTTGGCGATCGAATGATATTTGATGAAAATTGCTGTTGGTGAATACACAAAACTTAAAGAAATATATGAGGTAAGGCAGGCGGGCCGGATTAGATCACTGCGCGGGCCAGATGTGGCCCTTGGGCCGCAGTTTGGGAACCTCTGGTTCTCAACAGGGGTGACACGACGGTTATCGAGGGATGACGCAAATATTTGGTAAATTCAAAGTGTATTATATTCTGCTTTATAAACATAAATAGAACCAGGAGAATAAACACTCTCGCTCATTTAAATGCCAGAATTTTATCTTTATGTGGTTAGGGAAAGCCCAATTCATCTTCAAGGATGACTTGAAGATAATGGAACTGTAAACAGGATGACACATAACGGAATGAATTGAACGTAGGGTGACGCGGACAGAAAAAGAGTGAGAATCGCTGATCTAGAGAGTGGCTGCAAAAGCATGTAGATAAGAAAACAAGAATCCTACGCTGATTACATATATATTATAGGTATGTATATACATTTATAATTACCTCATTGGCGCAATTTCCGACAGTAACAGAATCTTCTGGTTCCCGTTCCACCGTCAGGTACGGATCCTGAAAACATATAACATTAAGGTCTTAGAAATACTATACACCTCTTTGAATTAAAGTGAAAAAATAAATAAAAATTGGAGTGACACTTGACGACGCAGTATGAAAAAGGATGTTTCAATTATACAGGTTTATTTAGAATTTTAAACTTGAAATTCTTTATAAATTTAGGATTATAAGTGTGACAAAGAAAATTTAAAATTTTAAAATTTAAACTTTTCACCTAAAACCACTTGATCAGAATCTTAGTTTGAATAATATATAAGCACTCCCTGCCAACCACCAATTTTCCCAAAAATAAAATCCTTTGCCAGAGTAATAAATGGTGTAATTAATCAAATACATCCTGCAAATTTCAGCCTTCTATCTCTTAAAGTTTACTTGCTATTTTGATTTAACTGATATTACAGACAGACAGATCTAATACATACGCACAGTACTAAAATAAAACATGCCAAACATATATAATTTCCAGCAAAAAAAACCTTTACACTATTTTATATTTGGATAAAGCAATTCATATTCATTAATATGAGGTCTCAGAATCACAGAGTCCTTTTAATAAATGAATATATAATTATCATCCATTTGTATTACCTCATTCGCTGCCTCAAAATCATCATCTGGAGGTTCTTCTTTCACTGCTGTTAAATCCATCTAGAATAAAAAGAATAAAAACAAAAGAATATATATATATATATCTATAAAATGACAAGTATTTGTAACATGAAACAAGTTAGGAAAGTGTACAGTGTATCACAAATGGACACATTTCTTGCAATGGACTATTTGAAAGAAATTATCATATAAACATGATTTCCTTCCTATTTAAAAATATTGCATACACACGTAAGGAAATTAAACGTATTTTTGTGAAATTACGTAGTTATTTCCATTTAATTCAATGGACAGACAGACAGAGCAAAAGCGTAAGCTCATTCATAAAAAAAATACGTTAAATACATCATACGCACCTTAAGAGGATCACTTTCTTCTCTAACGTCTGGTACGTTGAAGTTTGGCTGAAAGAATATTGAAAAATTCATTAGATAATTAATTGCTTAAATAAAATGATTGCTGACTTTACCCCACTATCATTAATAGCTTTCATACATTAACCCTTTCATATATTAACACTTTCACAACCAGACCGCATAAAAACGCCCGTCATTTTGGCCACAGCGATCCGCTGGGAAGTCCAAGACCACCCGGAAAGTACGCTTTCAAATTTGCCTCCTTGGTTTGACTCCAATGGAGGCATTTCCATTTCCCATTACTTAATATGCAAAATGCGATTTTTCGACGTGCAGGCTTTTATTCATTTGGAAATTAAAATTAGAAGGAATTAACCTACGACCTTCGGATTTGAACCATTTTGAAGAAAAAATTATAAAGTTTCTTATTCTGTTCATCTTTTTTCGCCCACAGTTCAAAATATCCCATGTTAAATGTTTAATTTACATATTTTATGGGAATGTTGCCATGGTGACTAATTATATTGTAAGACCTCAAAATCCTATTGTTGTATCAATCCTTATGGGTGTAAGCGTACTTTGAATGTTTCTAATATGAGGTAGGGAGGGAGGGAGAGAGGTACTGTAATGAAGGGAGAGAGAGGGAAGGAGGAAGAGAGAGAGGGGGAAAGAGAGAGAGGGAAGGAGGGAGAGAGAGGGGGAGAAGGAGAGAGAGAGGGGGGGAAGGATAGAGAGAGAGGGGGAGGGAGGGGGAGAGAGAGAGAGGGGGAGAGAGAAGGGGAGGGAGAGAGAAAGGGAGAGAGAGAGGGAGAGGGAGGGAGGGAGAGAGAGGGAGGGAGAGAGAGGGAGGGAGAGAGAGGGAGGGAGGGAGAGAGAGGGAGGGAGGGAGGGAGAGAGAGGGAGGGAGGGAGAGGGAGGGAGGGAGAGGGAGGGAGAGAGAGGGAGGGAGAGAGAGAGGGAGAGAGAGAGGGAGGGGGGAAGGAGAGAGGGGGGAAGGAGAGAGGGAGGGAGAGAGAGGGGGGAAGGAGAGAGGGAGAGAGAGAGGGAGGGGGAGAGAGAGGGAGGGAGAGAGAGGGAGGGAGAGAGAGGGGGGAGGGAGAGAGAGGGGGGAAGGAGAGAGAGGGGGGAAGGAGAGAGAGGGAGGGAGGGAGAGAGAGGGAGGGAGGGAGAGAGAGGGAGGGAGGGAGAGAGAGGGAGGGAGAGAGAGGGAGGGAGAGAGAGGGAGGGAGAGAGAGAGGGAGGGAGAGAGAGAGGGAGGGAGAGAGAGAGGGAGGGAGAGAGAGAAGGGGAGAGAGAGAGGGAGGGAGAGAGAGGGGGGGAAGGAGGTTAACTAAAGATATCCCGTCATATTGATGGGGAGGGAGGGAGAGAGAGAGAGGGAGGGAGGGAGAGAGAGGGAGGGAGAGAGAGGGTGGGGAGGGAGAGAGAGGGAGGAGGTAAGGTGAACTAAAGATATCCCGTCATATTGATGGGCAATTACGCTATATGGGTACAAACGTGCTTTGAATGATTTTAATAAGAGAGAGGGGGGAGAAGTAGAGGGGGAACGAGAGGGAGGGGGAAAGAGGGAAGTAGAGGGGGGAGGGGGAAAGAGGGGAAGGGGAGAAATGAGGAGGGGGGAGGGAGAGAGAGGGTGTGAGAGGGGGGGGGAAGAGGGAGGGAAAGAGAGGCAACTATTTCAAGTTTAACTAAAGATAGCCCGTCAACAACAGAGTATTCACTAGAAATGTATATGGCAAAATATTTCATATGTAAAAGTGTGATATTAATTATTTTAAATGAAAATAATAATAATCTATCTACCTATAATTCTTCTGTTGGTATTTCAACGGGCATTACACTAGTTTTAATCTAAAAAAGAATGAAAGCCTGCACGGCGAAAAATTGATTTTTGTGTGTTACCTTATGGGAAATGGAAATGTCTTCTTCAGAGTCAAACCCAGGACTTTTTTTGAGATTTTTTTCCGCCATCACCTTAAAATATGTGAATCGAGCATTCCTGCCAAGTTTACAGTTTGTATCTCAATTCTATATCGAGTTATTCACATTTGTACGAGGGAAAGTCAAAAAGTAAAGGGATTTTTTTAATTTCTCACACGGTTAAGTGGCAACACTGACTGCCCCTCGATGAAACATAACCTATATGCACACATGACTCACAGGTGTAACAGTATCGCTGTTGGTTCCGTTGTAGCGTGTACGTTAGCCCTTTAAAATGAATGCGCCGTTGTCCGTCTGCACAAAGGAAGAAACGCTTTCCGTAATTCGATTTCTGCACTCTGAGGGAGTACAATCGGTCAAGATTATTCGTCGAATGCAGCAACAATATGATGCCACTTGTTTGTCACGCAGTAAAATTTACGAGTGGATTGAACGTTTCAAGAATGGCGAACGTCTGTCTGCGATGATGACCATCGACACTGAAGACTGAATTTAACATTCAAGCTATTGAAAACAAGATTCGGGAGAATCGCCATGTCGCAATAAATGAATAGACAGTGGCAAAGCACAGAAACGGACCCAGAGTTATATAATATCAATACGGATCCCACGATATTAATATTTATAATAACAATGAACAATTCATGGAGTCCCAGTTTAATATTACAACTTTTACGCAATGTTTTTTATTGGAAATCAGTTTGTAGATGATTTTTAGTGGAAGTTTTTGTATAATTTACGTTCGATACTTTAATTATTGAGAACTTCCGGGGCTCCCATTATCATCCGCAGCATTCCCCCTTCGGCTGGCCGTGGGTGCAAGCATTTCACCCAGCTTTGAAGGTATGCTGTATAAATTTAAGGCTTTTGTATAGTAAAAATCCAAGATTCGTTAAATAAATAAAATAAAATAATGAGAATACTTCATAAAATTTATATTCATTAAAAAGGTTGACTTAAAAATTAAAAATGTACCTGTGTAGGTTTATGATATTATCACAAGTTCAGTTTAAAGTTAATGGCCATTTTTGCTTTATTCAACTGTACTATCTTATTCTTGCGATGTTTACAAGCTACATGGTCGAAGTTTTAGATTCACCAAATCCATTGAAATTCAACGGACATTTCTGCTAGTACAGTAATCCCTCGCCAACTGCGGTTTTGAGTATACGCGTTTTGTGAAATGTATACAGTTTTACCAAACGCGGTATGAGGTCTCCAGCATACACGGTTTGAGGTGCATATTTTTATTTTTTCCAAAATTGTTTTTCATAAGTCTGACTTATGTAATCTTGATGTATTTTAACTAAGAACACAAGTAATTTAGTAGTTTTGCAATCTTACTACATGTATGTACATAGTTTTTCACGAGGGCTGGAAGAATTGTTGAGGCTCTATAAGGAGGTGCAGAGGGATTTGAGAAGTAAAATGACCCAATCATCCATTCCGAGTTTTTTTGAGAACAAAACTACCACCGATGCTCAAGCTAACCAAGATATCGTCGTACTAAATGAAGACGCGAACTAGAATGATAGTCTACTTTTTTGGGGATAAGTAAATCTTGTTCTATCACCTTGTTCTTAAATTTTTTTCATATTGTTTTGTCAATCTTACAATCGGTTTAGTAATTTTATCACGGATTAAACGGAAAATAAAGTTTACTTTGTTTTTATACACGTATTTAATGCCATTTTTATTGTCATTCCCTTAACCCCGATTTTCTATGGAACTTTGGTCTTGCCAACCGCGGCACTTTTCAGGAACGTAACCCCCACGGTTGGCGAGGGATTACTGTAATACATAAATATATTTACCTTGTAGTGGACTTCTACACCAGTTGCTATTTCTACCAGCTTCAACGGGACAGGCACTGCAGTCTCCTGAAACAAATACACTAATATTAATACACTCTATACAAAGATAAAGATTGTATCTTCTTATATAATAGCCTAGCTCTGTTTGTATGTTTGGAACACTCCACTGTAACGTGGCGCCATTAGTATATAATGGGAAAAACGAGAACTAAGATATGTTTTACAGACACGGCCGTTTCGAGAGTTTATAAAAAAAACTTTCTGCTCATTTTAATCGACTTATTTCCATTTTTATACTGAGAGTTACATCAGACATACAGATAGTTGAAACTATATATATATATATATATATATATATATATATATATATATATATATATATATATATATATATATATATATATATATATATATATACTAGTTAATTGTGCTTGCATTCTGCAAGTATTTTCTCTCACCTTAAAGTAAAAATAAAAGCTGAAAAATAATTTCCAACGCTTAAGGTTGCATCTCGGCTCCGAATTACGTGTTTTTCTGTTTTGAAAATATTGGGGTAAAAACAACCCCTAACATTTATAATTATAAAACATTTATAGGTTTTTATCATTTGTTACGAATACCTCACATTTATGCGAAATTTTATCAATGTAGCACCTCTAGAAGTGCATTTATATGAATGTTTAAATTTTATTAATTTTTAACAGCCTCAGCAATAAATATTTCTAAAACCTTCAACGTTATTTACCACCAGAACATTATTTCCTAACTCTGTTAAAATTTGCAGCTTCCTGGATCTTAAGAATGTACATAAACATTAGTCAATTTGTTTAACATTTGATAATTTATTACGGCCGAAAGAATAAAAATTTTCAAATTTCTATATTCCCGTTTTCATTATTTGGCAAATACTACCCGTAGAAAAAATTTCAGCTTCATAGCACATTTAGAAGTACCTAAACCATGAAATGTTAGTAAAATTGTTTATAATTTTTTAAGGCCAAGAAAATATGCATTGTCGAAATTTTGCAAATATTCCTCCGATTATTTTTTCCTCTTCACCTATGTATTAAATTTCAGCTCTCCAACTATATTAGTTTGGGCCAGACATTAGTATCCTCCTATATCCTATATATATCCTACATCGTATATCCTTTGTAAGAAGACTGCTTATAGAATGATAATAGATATGTACCTGATAATGAACTTCCTTCTCTGTTGACACCTCCGATAATTCCAATGGAACAGGTACTGGAGTCTCCTGGAACAATTATTCTAATATTAATACAATTATTCTAACAGTCCTCCGAAAACTATGGGTACGCATGAATAAAGTATATTAAAATTAAGGTATTTTGCATTCTAGCCAATCAGGCGTACCACTTTACTGGAGACAAAAAATTAAATTTTCGTCATATCTCGTAAAATATTGCTCATATCAAAATATTTTTTAAATAAAACTTGTAGAACTAATAAATTAGAGTATTTATTTTCCTATACATTTTTATCAGAGGAGTAGCCGTTATCCATAAATTTGAACAAGAAAGTATTAAACCGAGTTGAACTTAGAAAAATTTCTTGCATGGTTACTTCATCATTGTTGCTAACATAAACAATCTCACAAAAATACATTTAATTTCCTTATAGGAAATATTATTAAATAGGAAGAAAATGGATTATTTATGATGAAGAAAAGCACTTTAAAACACTATTTCCCTTACGTACAGGTATATAATTGCTTTCTAATACTCCATTGCACGAAACGCGCCCGTTTGTGATACGTTGTACACCAACCTAACTCGTTTAAAACCCTATATGAGTAAAAAAATTGTTTACGAAATAAGTTTAAATACAAATTTGCGGAAAATATCATCGCGAAGATAATGAAAACGTACTTGGGGGACTTTCTAAAACTCTGTTGAGATCTCAAATTCTATTTGTATTCATGAACACAATACTTTCTACATTACTAGAATAAAGAGAGTAATTACACATTACCTCTTCATGTGATTCCTGAGTGTCCAAAGGATCTTCAGGCTCCAACTTCACAGCACTTAGCTCCACCTAGATTAAGATTGAACAAAGAATTTCAATACAATCAAAAGAGTTGTGGATTATCATCGTTATAAAGAGTAGCGAAGAACATATGGGACGAAAAGAATGACACAAAATGAACACTTGACCCAAGGTACGTTTTCACAAACCCCATGATATTCTAGCGTGTTTAAAATCATCTGAACTGTGTTTACAGCACGTGACATTCTCCGTAATACTTAGCAATGCAGGTGACCAATCTTCTAGATCAGTGGTCCTCAGGCAGGTCTACCTGCGACCCCCCTCTGCGCGGATGATTGGTCGCAGCGACCCCCTATAATTTTTTGTAACATAAAAAAAGGATTTCTCCGGAAATAGGAATTTATTTATAGTAATATGCTAAAATTTTACCACTGAAATTCCTTTATTAACATTTTTTTAATGCGAATACACACATTTTGGGATATTTATCATTATCGAGATGTGTGTGTGTGTGTGTATATATATATATATATATATATACACACACACACGTCTCGGTAATGATAAATATCTCAAAATATATATATATACACACGTCTCGGTAATGATAAATATCTCAAAATGTGTGTATTCGCATTAAAAGAATGTTAATAAAGTAATTTCAGTGGTAAAATTTTAGCATATTACTATAAATAAATTCCTATATATATATATATGTGTGTGTGTGTGTGTATGTATGTATATGTATGTATACACACACACACGTCTCGGTAATGTACGAATGTCTGATAAATTATTCGGATTGCTTTTCCATCATGGCTTTGCGGGCCACACAAAAATCCTTCCCGGGCCGCATCCTGCCCGCGGGCCATAGGTTGGGCAGCACTGTTCTAAAGTATCCAGGTTTCAAGCAAACTCCAGTTTATGAATATCTTCAAGTAGGCAACCCGTAACAACATCTCCGGTTCATGAAGAACTAAAAGTTGGCAACCCTAATCTACATCTACATGATACCCTGCAAATCACCAGACTGGTGGGTGGCAGGGGGTGCAGCACACCAAAACCTACCTAATAACGTCCCTCGTGGGAATCACTCTCCTGTTATGATCCCGTATGGTCCTTGGGAAAAACGAGCTCCGATATCGCTCGGTCCTACAGTCGATCTCACGTATTTTATTCTCGTGATCGTGCCTGCCCATGTACGTAAGTGCCTCTAATATTCCTGAGACCTCCTCTAAGAGAACTTCAAACCTAAATTTCTCCAGAAGCCTTAACCTAGCGCTAATTCTGCGATCCTCTAGCGATATCCAATTCAACTCCTTCAAGAGTGATGTGACGCTTAATTTTTGCTCATATTTTTGCTTTTCAGGAAAGCTAACGCATCTTCTTCATTATTTGGCAAACTGTAACAATGACAACGTTAAATACATAATCCTGCCAATACAATAAATTATACCGTAACTCCATCAGAGATGAACTTTCAAGCATTGATACTTAAATATCAGAACTGACTGGCCAGTCTCGACATTTACAAACCCTATCACTGGACAACGGGGAGGGATAGTTTGGTTCCGGCCAAGGCGAAGAGCACGGTAGCGCCCGGAGACGACTACCCATTAAAACAAAGCGAGCCGAAGGCTCGTCGATATATCCTTTTAATGTTATCTCCCCCAAAGGGTATTTTAATGTTATCACCCTCCTCCCCAAAGTTTCGGTATAATTTACTGTATTAGCAGGATTATGCATTTAACGTTACTATGTTTCTTATTTATTTAACGTTTCCTTAGCGACCTTAAGAAATAATAATTTTTTGGGGGGAGATAACAGGAATTATAGCGCATACAAAATTCCTATCACACTGAAATAATGTAGAAAATAGTGGAAACGTACTCAATAGGTGCCTCAAAACGTTTATTTCAGTTGAAATCCTGAATTTCGTTTTTTCACGAATGCAATACTTTCTCCTACACTACATACGAAGTAATTATACATAAACCAATGCATAATTTAACAATGAGCCGATATCATGATATACGTATAAAATGCTAAAAATTGAAAAGACTTATTTTTCAGCTAGATGTTTCGTTTATAAAATAAATTGCTAGATACTTACCTCGGCAGGAATATCGTCCGTAATAATTTCTTCCCCTTGCATACTCGCACCAAAGATTAACTGAAATAAAACCATAAAATAAATTAATATAAGGAGACAAATGATATTCCTTGTTTTAAATACTTGCTTTACACACAAATATATACTAGGGGCCTATTTAATTTTCAAAACTTCTCTACATACAACAGAGGCGAAATTTTTTAAAACGCCTTGGTTATGTGGAATATTATTTTCGTCCCATTTTCATTTAAAAATATTATTAAATATAACTTTAATATTTGAGTACTAAATTAATACTTATGGGGAAATAAACTTTTGGCATTTTTGCTGGACCGTTTAGCGCCTTTTGCAAGCGGCGCCGATGGCAAATACCCTAGTTACGGCACTAATATACAATGTTATTTGTGACAGACGCTCCTTCCTGGGAACCAGCTACTATCTGAACTTATTTATTTTGAACTCTTGAGCACCACACATATAAAATTGTTCACGTGTAAAGCAAAGCTCACGTAGAAAGATAACAGCTTTGAGTAAGGTTTGACATTGTAGAGTGTTAGACGTGGGAGGTGTATGATTCCAGCCATGGAACCGGTAATGATTTCTACCTTTATCACATTTGCTTGTAATCCATGAACTATCGTGCGAGATCCATTGCAAAGTTCCTTTGATAATGACAAACGTCTAGCTGGATCAATTGAATTTGCTGATGCAGAGACAGCAGCTATTGCAGGACGTAAATGGCGATTTAGGTGTCGCCGTGCATTTTGACGACTTCTAATTTCATAGCGATGACGCTCTCTGTATCTTCTAGCACGTTCATTTCTTTTCCTCTTTTTTACTTCGGCCTTGATTGAGTTATCCATTTCTTTCGGACTATGACCAGGGGCAGAAAATGCGAGAAATAAACCAATAAAGGAATCAAACGTGAGGGAAACAGCAAGTGTATAAGGGAAGAAAGAAAAACAGTGGGAGAGTTAACCAAGTAGATTACTTACCGTTTTATACAAACTTATTCCAATGGGAATCTTTAAAAACATACGACTGGAAGACTTATTATCAGCACACGTTTCTATTTACGAAACTCACTGAAATATCGAATAATATTAGTAAATATATCGATATTCGATATATCGCGTTCCTCTATCGCCATACTCGATATAAATTTGAAAATCCATTTTAGATGTGTCAATATTTAACGAAACACCTTCCGCGTTTCTTTTATGTGATTTGAGAGAATGTCTGAAGTTTCACCGCACAGCTACTTCAATTCCAAAATGTTAACTTTCACCCCATAATTTGGCGAGAAATATCTTACCAAAATTGGACAATCGAAATAAGAACGAACGCAAGAATTTGGAACACAATTGAAAATATGTTTATTTGCGATGTTTTTCTTATTATAATATTTTTGTAAAAACTTTCAAGTCAGAAAATACAGGATTTTACGGGACAGTTGATGAAATACAGGACATTTGGGCGTCCTGCATAATAATTTAAAATGTACGGGAAAAGGTGCATAAATACAGGACGGATGGTCACCTTAATTATATTATTACTTTTATAACGTATCAATGCCACTGACTCCATTCCTCGAGAATTCCTATTATTTAGCACTCGATAGCGATGAATCCGACATGAATAGAGCTCCACCTTAAATTCCTTATCAGTCAGTAAGAAACAAAACAGGAAATGAAGCACAGATGTCTTTTCTATTTTGGATGTGTGGTTTCTTTATATTTTGAGGAGGAAATGGACGACTAGCAAAATCGTGAGGAAGGAGAGATTATTTCGGCAGTTTCCAACCGTTCTTGAACTCGATAGGTTGTGTTATAGACAGTCCCGCAATGACCGGCTGTAAAATGAGAGGTTTAATTTGTTTAATATTCATTACTTCCGTTTTTCTGAATCAGTCTTTCACCGAAAGAAGAGACTATACATTCAGGTGGGGATTACACGTTCTCGTTTCCTCGCTTGGAAACAGGCGCCTGACTGACTAGCATAGTCCGACTGCGGTTGGAATTTTTGGAATATTGGAAGTAATTGGATCTTTATTGGGGCCATGTACCTTGAAAATTTGAAAAAAAAAAACGGATTTTTCTAAGATATCTCCTTTAAAACGTATTTAATCGAAAAATACCTAGAAAGAAACTTTGTAGAGAAAATCTTTCTCTGCAACTTTTGTTTGAAATTTTCTTTTATAAATTCAATAGTTTACGATGTATTTATGAATTTATACGAATTTTTAGACCGGCAAATAATGCCTTTTTAGCTCATGGCCATGGAAATTATTACATTCCGGAAAACTAAAAAAAGTGCCATTTTTCTGGAAAAATCTAATTTTTACATCAATTCGGCACGGATTCAAATTTTCTCTTCAAAAATAAGATACTTCATTCTTTTAGCTATTTTACTGTTTTTGTTTCGTGTTCCTATCTTAATTCTAACTAATTAAAAAATTCAATTTTATATAGCCCTGCATGTATTTCGGTGCTTATTTATTGAGATTGGATATGAAAAACAGGATTTAAAAAGGAATATAAAAATAAAATAAGAATTCAAATATTTTCCCTATGGTTTTGTTGATTACCTATAGTGGAGCACGGCACCTTAAAAATTTGAAACAAAAATGCCTTTTATGGAAATGGTCCTCCATTTCATACGTACTTTTTAAAAATTTTAGTAGTCTATAATAACAAAACTTATTATAATATAAAATTTGCATAATCACTATTTAATTTTTTTGACGATTTTTACCTCCATAAAAAACTTCATCACCGTTCCTCAATCTGAAATGTATGAACTATAAAATACGTTTAAATTTTATTAATGTTTAACGGCAATAATATTTAACATTTCTCAGATTTTCCTATTAGGTTTTACTATATCACTGCACAATCCATCTTTAACGAGACTTAAAAGAAAATAGCTCTTTAAAACATCCCTTCGAGCGTCGTCTGCTCTATCAGTGGAAGGTCTTTGACGTCACTCATGTCACGTGAGAGTATCATCCAATCGGCGCCTTCCAGACTTGCTTGAAATCGGGAGTCGCGCCCGTTCCTTTCCCGACGAATTTTTTCGGAGGAACTCGCTAGTGCGCATGCGCAGACCGACAGGCGCCTGCTTTCGGGAACGAAAACAGGAGTGTAAATCGGGACTATGTGAGATTAATCGAATGTCTCGAACCTATATTGTCTTACACCTCGTTACACAGTAACTTCACATCCATAAAATGGCTAGGGTTAGAATGTGGATGGACAGAAAGCTTTCAATTGGACAAGCGCCTTGAGAGGGTATCGGAAGTTAAAAGTAAAGTGAAAATGTGGCTACTTGACAGTATTACTGACACTTAATATACGTATACGATGCTAGTGTGTGATTTGTCTTTAAAACATTGTTATCGACATAAAATAACATCGATGTATTATTGTATGCAACACTATATTTACTTATTTTATTTTTATGATATGTAGCATTATGTGTGATGTATTTTATAACACGTATGATGTATGTTGTCTGACACTAAAAAACCCCTAACCAATTTTTATAAGTAGTTACGACTATGTATATAAATTAATTTACTAATGTTGACTACTGATCGTACGCAAAAATTGGCACCTCCCTACAAGTCCCTGACTTGGGAGGACCAGGTCTCTTGATCTTACCGTTGACTGCTGCCTTTTATGAATATTGTATTGTATATTGTAATTTAATACTTGTATTTGTATACTTTTTTTTGTTGACTTGTCCTGTATTAAATCTCCTGGACCGATTCTATATAGATACAAAAAAAAATTGATTTTTGCAACTAAACTTAGCATTTCTTTCATTTATGATTATTTATATAATAAAAGTTTATAATGAAAAATAATAATAAAAAAAATACTTATTTTTCTACTGAAAAAAAAAAATCTGATTAGGCCAACACATGACTTTCTCCATATTTGGGGTATAGATATTTAAATTATTATGAATAATATTACTAGGCAAAATTATTATTTCGTATCGTAAAAGAAGACACGTCATTGTTGCCGTAAATTACGTATATTTTGAATGTTTACAGAATTCACCGCTACATGGTATTGGCGCTGTATACTGGTATTAAGATAAAGCGAAATGTATCCGAAATGGATGGTTCTACGAAAATTTGATTCAAACAATACTTGGAAGAAATATTATTCTCTACAACTTTGATCCTTACGAAGATTACCAATAACGATGTTTTTAAGGAGATATTTAACGGAAACCTAAAAACCGGTTATTTATAAATACTAACTCCTAAACAATAACTCCTATAGAAAATTGTTTCAAATAAAAACTGTAGGAAATTACATTATCTATAACTTTTGAATAGAATCGTATATACAATAATGATGTTTTAACGAAGAAATATCGCAAAAACCGAATCGGATTTCGAATAAACCTAGACTTCCGGTTATCCGTTATTGTCCAAAAACTAATCAGTTCTTTGTGCTCATGTTAAAGTGTTATATATGAGGTTTGGTAACGATATGGCATGTACTTTTTGAGTTAGAGCGCCCACAATAACATACACACACACACAGACATCATTCCGAAAATAGTCTAAACGTGTTCTAGGGACATCAAAACATGTATTTCCGTTGAAATCTCGAAGTCGATTTTTTTCATGAATACAATACTTTCCCATTACTACGTATGGAGAAAGTAAAAAAAGCTTCCAAGGCACGGAGAAATCGACAAGGCTGCAGGTAAACTGTCCCGCTTTGTCCCACTTACCTCAAGATTCACTCCTCTACACCACTGGTCTTCAAATACTCCAGATATGGAACACTAGCTTAGAACACGTGCCGGACACACTGTTCGAACCGCATGGAACACTTTTCAGCCTGTCTATTACAAATAGTCGGCTTAAGAGAATCCTGGACGAAGCATTCATTGGCTTACATAATCTAGCAATTTTATCCCATCGAAAAAACGACATAACACACATGGGAGACAAATCTCTGGATTCTGTTGGAAGAATCTGGGAAATGGATCTGTCATTTAATAGATTAAGCGTTCTACCAGGGAGCTTAAAAAGCCTTTCAAACTTGTTTATTCTCCATGTCAGTTATAATCATATAATTAAGTTCAAGGCTGAATTTTGCGAGGCATTTGTTTCCTTGAGAAATTTCTTGATAAATAACAACCTCACACAGATCCTCTGTGTGTATTTGCACTCAATGAACTCAAAACAATGGACATTTCCAAGAATTCCATAATAAAACTACCCGTAATACAAACTCGAATAACCTCACCACTTTCTCCGTCAAAAATAACTGTATTGCATCAACACCTACCCCGTTTCTTAAATGCCCCATCACTGACACGAGTAACTCGCATATTGATTCCCTAGAACCAGATGCACTGCACGATATGGGAGGTTTATTTGAAACAGACTTGAGTGGAAATAACATTACGGCAATCCCCGAAAATATTTTCTCTCACTCTGAAAAGTTGGCTCTTTTGTATCTGAAAAGGAACTCTCTCTCTCTCACTTGTCTCCCAAAATATTCTGAACAATACATGATTAAGAGTATTAGACTTCTCGTTCAACAAGCTGAAAGGCCTCTCTCCACACATCCTTGAAAACAGTAGAGCATTAGAAAAGATCGATTTCTCAGCAAACTCCCTAGAAACTTTTCCTGAGACATTTCTGTTCAATCTGAGTTCCCTCGCGTTTCTTAACCTTTCGCAGAACAGTCTCATAAACTTAACAAAAGACACGTTTAAAGGCGTGGATTCAATGGAAACTTTAGATTTGAGCTGGAACAAGTTGGAAGATTTACCTCCGGATGTGTTTTTAAGTTTCCACCAGATATGCAGCTTAAAAGACCTTAGCTTACAAGGAAACAGGCTTTCATCCATACCAATTCTGACCCTGAATAAATTAGAACACCTAAATCTGGACGATAATCAGTTAGCAAATGAGGATTTCCACGGAATGCCTTCTTTAAGTAAACTATCCCTATCAGGAAACCGTTTAAGCGTATTACAGGAAGATACTAAGTATTCACAATACAATCTGTCCCATGATGATTATTTTTTACTTTCTCCATACGTAGTAATGGGAAAGTATTGTATTCATGAAAAAAATCGACTTCGAGATTTCAACGGAAATACATGTTTTGAGGTCCCTAGAACACGTTTAGACTATTTTCAGAATGATGTCTGTGTGTGTGTGTGTACGTATGTGTGTGTGTGTGTACGTATGTGTGTGTATGTTAGTGTGGGCGCTCTAACTCAAAAAGTACGTGCCATATCGTTACCAAACTTCATATATAACACTTTAATATTAGCATAAAGAACTGATTAGTTTTTGGACAATAACGGTTAACCGGAAGTCGAGGTTTATTCGAAACCCGATTCGGTTTTTGCGATATTTCTTGGTTAAAATATCATTTTTGTATTTACAATTCTATACAAAAGTTATAGAGAATGTAATTTCCTACAACTTTCATTTGAAACAATTTTCTATAGGAGTTATTGTTTAGGAGTTAATTATAAATAACCGGTTTTTCGGTCTCCGTTAAATATCTCCTTAAAAACATCGTTATTGGTAATCTTCGTAAGGACCAAAGTTGTAGAGAATAATATTTCTTCCAAGTTTTGTTTGAAACTAATTTTCGTAGAACCATCCATTTCGGATATATTTCGCTTTATCTTAATACCTGTATACAGCGCCAACACCATGTAGCGGTGAATTCTGTAAACATTCAAAATATACGTAATTTACGGCAAGGACGTGTCTTCTTCTACGATACGAAATAATAATTTTGCCTCGTAATATTATTCATAATAATTTAAATATCTATGCCCCAAATATGGAGAAAGTCATGTGTTGGCCACATCAGATTTTTTTTATGGAATGTTTGAAAAGTCTACACATCTGCGTCATCTAGATATGTCTGGAAACCACCTCAGTCATATATATACATGGGCTATTTTTATACACCAAAGGAACTCAAAGTGCTTAATCTATCTAACAACAGGATTACAACATTTAAAGGACGGTTAGAAAATCATGAATGGTCATGTAATCTAGAAGTCTTGGACCTTTCCAATAATCTCCTGACGTTTGAGGATGCTTACCCGGTGTACAATGACAAGACTGATACTTGGGGGAGTCTGAAACCCATACTGCAGTGTCTTAAACTCGAGGTACGTGCAACATTATTTAATATTATAATAAACTTATTCTATAATGTGCTACTCCGTAAGAGAAAAGTTTTGCTGTAGTGCATATATGTGATAAGGAATAAAGAGTGCCCATTGCCTGTACTTAAGATTAAGAGTACATATAGTTAAATGAAATTTATAACAAGATATATCTTTGGTTAAAGAGATCTTTTTGAGTTGATTCGACAGCAATTTGCACAATGCTTAGACAAACTTGTTTTATCTATTGGAAATACATTTATAATCAAAACTGATATGGGAAAACTAGAATAACTGCCCATCAAAAATGACGGGGAGTGATTTGGTTTATTGGCATGGTACACATTAAATAAAAATATTGTGGCCAACACGACTTTCTCCATATTTGTGGTATAGATATTTAAATTATTATGAATAGCATTATGAGGCAAAATTATTATTTCATATCGTAAAAGAATACAGTCGTCCTTATTGCCGTAAATGATATTTTGAATATGTTTACAGAATTAACCACTACATGGTGGTGGCGCTGTACACTGAAAATTATGAAAAAGTTATATATCTCTGAAATGGATGGTTCTACGAAAATTAGTTTCAAACAAAACTTGGAAGAAATATTATTCTCTACAACTTTGGTCCTTACGAAGATTACCAATAATGATGTTTTTAAGGAGATATTTAACGGAAACCGAAAAACCGGTTATTTATAAATAACTCCTAAACAATAACACCTATGGAAAATTGTTTCAAATGAAAACTGTAGGAAATTACATTCTCTATAACTTTTATTTAGAATTGTATATACAATAATGATGTTTTAACGAAGAAATATCGCAAAAACCGAATCGGGTTTCGAATAAACCTCGACTTCCGGTTATCCGTTATTGTCCAAAAACTAATCAGTTCCTTGTGCTCATGCTAAAGTGTTATATATGAAATTTGGTAACGATATGGCACGTACTTTTTGAGTTAGAGCGCCCACAATCACATACATATACACACACACACACGCGCACACACACACACCATTCCAAAAATAGTCTAAACGTGTTCTAGGGCCCTCAAAACATGTATTTCCGTTGAAATCTCTAAGTCGATTTTTTTCGTGATCACAATACTTTCCCATTACTTCGTATGGAGAAAGTAAAAAGATATTGCCAAGGTACTAACTTTGTCTCATTTTAATGAAGATACAATTCTTCTTATGATTGCAAAAAATGGTGAATATTCCATTTTTTATGTTGTAATTTTAGATTTTTTCTGTCGGTTCTGCAACTAGACCTACATATATTCCAAATTCCAATTTTCTAGCACATCTGGAAGTGCCTCATAATTTTGTACCCTCCTTTATGATATATCATGCATAAGAAGCTTCTATATATAACAGATATCATCTGTAAGAAGTATCTATATATAATACATGTAAGAAGCATCTATAATTCCATCATTAATTTCTCCTAAGTTTACGCAATTTTCCATTTTCACAGTGCAAGATTTTCGGCCTTCATTCATCTAAATAGCTAAATGAGGTTTTCTTCATTTCTGCTTTATTCGACTGTGTACTAACTTATGCTTGCGGTGTCTACATGTTACATGGTCGAAGTTTTAGATTGACTAAATCCGTTGAAATTCAAAGCACACTTCCGCTTGTAATAGATAAATATATTTACCTTGTAGTGGACTCCTTTATTGGTTGCTACTTCCACCAGCCTCAACGGGACAGGCACCGCATTCTCCTGAAACAAATATACTAATATTAATACACTATAAAAATCTGATGTGGCCAACACACGACTTTCTCCATATTTGGGGTATAGATATTTAAATTATTATGAATAGCATTATAAGGCAAAATTATTATTTCATATCGTAAAAGAATACAGTCGTCCTTATTGCCGTAAAGTAGGTATATTTTGAATATGTTTACAGAATTCACCGCTAAATGGTGGTGGCGCCGTATACTAGAAAAAGCAAAATATCTCCGAAATGGATGGTTCTACGAAAATTTGTTTCAAACGAAACTTGGAAGAAATATTATTCTCTACGACTTTGGTCCTCGCGAAGATGACCAATAATGACGTTTTTAAGGAGATACATATTTGATGGAAACCGAAAAAACCGATTATTTATAAATAATTCCTAAACAATAACTCCAATGGAAAATGTTTCAAATAAAAGTTGTAGGAAATTACATTCTCTATAACATTTGCGTAGAATTGTATATACAATAATGATGTTTTAATGGAGAAATATCGCAAAAACCGAATAAACCTCGACTTCCGGTTAACTGTTATTGTCCAAAAACTAATCAGTTCTTTGTCCTCATACTGAAGTCTAATATATGAAGTTTGGTAACGATATGGCAAGTACTTTTTGAGTTAGAGCGCCCACAATAACATACCCACACACACAGAAATCATTCCGAAAATAGTCTAAACGTGTTCTAGGGACCACAAAACGTGTATTTCCGTTGAAATCTCGAAGTCGATTTTTTTCGTGATCACAATACTTTCCCATTACTGCGTATGGAGAAAGTAAAAAGAGTAAAGATTGTATCTTCTTATATAATAGCCTAGATCCGTTCATTTGTCTGGAACACTCCCCTGTAACGAGGCACCGTTAGTATAGTGCAGGAGAAAAGGGAACTAAGATACGTTTTACAGACATGGCCGTTTCAACGTTCATGTTTAAAAATCAAAAACTTTCTGCTCAGTTTCCATCAAGTTATTTCCATATTTATGGCGAGTGACACATCAGGCATGCAGATACTTCCACTACCGGGGTTAAAAAAAACCCTGAAAATTTGGAATTTCAACAATTTCAGATTTTCCCACTGGTTGTGATTAAAAACCTATAATTGTACCTAATTGCAATTCCCTAGCTTATCTGGAAGTGAATCATAATTTTCATCCTCCTATGGGGGCAATAATGGGGAAAAACAACCACTAAATACGGTACATAACAGTATGAAAAATAAAAATATCAATTGGTTTTATGAAACAATCACAATATTAAATCACGATTAGATCATCTTAACCAGGTTTCGCTAAACCTATAGCTATATTTTATTGCTTTGCTTGACATAATAAGGAAGGTTAAATCTTTTTAGGTGCGTTTCGCTTCCAGAGGGAGCGCCTATTATCGTAGGTCCGTCCGTCCGTCGGCATGTTCGTTCTCGGCTTCTACCAAACGGATTTTCATGAAATTTGATATTAAGGACTTACAATAAAATATAATAAGAAAATGGCATAAATGAATCATGTAAGCCAATCAGGGGTACCACTTTACTAGTGACAAAAAATTAAATTTTCGTCATATCTCGTAAAGTATTGCTCACATCAAAATATTTTCAAATAAAAGTTGTAGAATTGTAAAGAAGAGTATTTCTTTTCCTATACATCTTTATCGTAGGAGTAGCTGTTATCGAGAAAATCAAACAAAAATGTCTTAATTCGAGTTGAACTTAGAAAAATTCTTTCATGGTTACTTCTTCATTGTTGCTAACATAAACAATCTCACAAACAAACGTTTAATTTCCTTACGTGTGCATGCACTATTTTTAAACAGGATAAAAATGGATTATTTATGGCGAAAAAAGAACTTTCAAACGCTATTTCCCTTACGTGCAGGTATATAATTTCTTTCTAATATGAAACGCATACATTTGTGATACGCTGTACACTTTCCCAACTTGTTTCTTATAACTAGCTGTACCCGCGCAATGTTTGCGTAGATTTCTTTCAATTAATTAATTAATAATAATGTGAATCAATTAATGGTGTAAATGATATCCCGTAGAGAAAACTATTCTATTAAAGGCATCTTTTATTACATTCTTGAATTATTGAAGCATCTCCCTCTCTCCCCCTATACCCCTCTCCAATCCACCTATCTCCTTTCCCCTCTCTCCTTTCAACGCCACCTATACTCGTTTCCTACTCTTATGAAGCTTGACCGTGGTGCAGCGAATAGCCAATCAGAGCGTTTTCCCCTTCCACCACCATTTGAAGGTTTCGAGAGGCGCGAGAAAGTAGTACACTATATAAGACGACGCAGGACTGCCCCTGCACTTCACTCCTGAAGAAGCCTTCCGCAGCGTAGGCGAAACGTCGAGAGCAGTAATGCCGTCCACGCAGTGCCTCCCGAAAGCATCAACCCACATAGTACACTCTTGCCAGACATCTGCTCTTGAAGAAAGTTGCATGCGAACGCTAAGGCGTAAACGCGGTAGATCTGGCAACACAGTCGAGCTCGGAGCGATGCGAACAGCAAGATGGCGAGAGACAGACTGACTTTCTCCCCTCTCCATCGACAGCCTCTCGAGCTTTCATTGGCTGCAGCAGTAAGCGTACGACTAGGATTTTCAAGGTCAAGCTTCTTAAGAGTAAAAACGAGTATAGATATAAGGCCTTACTACTGAAATGCAGGGCTGGTTTCAGGCATAAGCGACGTACGCGGTCGCTTACGGGCGCCACTTCAGAGGGGCGGCAAAATCAATATTTCGGATTTTTACATTTTCATTTTCTTAAAGGTTTACGGCACAGAACTTGAAGGCATCGCAAAAAATTATATTTTACGCTATGACATGTCATTTACATTCAGGGTCGGTTCAAGGTGTAAGCGATGTGACCTACCGCTTACAGGTGTCACCTACGAAGGGCGACAAGATGAATGTTTTAAAGTTTTACATTGTCTAAAACACGCCGATACACTGTTCACTTTCCTTAACCTCTTTAGCGGAATATATACAATAAGAAAGCAATAACTATACTGCTAAGTTTCATGTGCTGTTATGGATTAAGCATTGTAATTTCAAATAACCTTCCCGCTCCAAATACAGTGAACCTTAAATACTGGAGATTTTGATTACTTGCGGTTTGTCTCTTTGTGCAACTATTTAACATTCGGGATCTCTACCTTATGCACGTAGCTTCCCTCTCTGATCCCTGATAAATGACTTTGCAAAGAAAAAGCCCGAAATAACTTAATCTCGTCCTTTTCGAAAAGTGCGTTCGTAAAGTTGCAATATAAAAACATTCGGTAATATAACAGTAATTCTGTTATAAGGTCAGTGAATGTTTCAGTTCTATTTTCTGAAAATATTTAGCTGAATATTTTTTGGAAAAATACAACCGTGCAAAATAAGTTTATTTATTTTTTTAGTATATCTTTAATGTAATTTCGTGCCTTTGATATCCAGAGGGGCGACAAATTTTTAACCTCGCTCACACATATTTTTTAACTGAAACCGGCCCTGCCGAAACCTGACGTCACGTGCCGCAGGCCGAGGAGAATATAGCCACCGTTTGCGAAGTTTCTACGTTTACGTTGCCTTGAAGAGGTTAACTTTTGAAAGCGGGAGAAATATTGATTATTAATCGTTATCGATAATTGTCTTACGATAATCACACTTACTTCTGACTGGTTAATCACGAAGGTAAACCAATTTTCATTCGCCAAAATCCGTAAAATGGTGTTCCTTTCTTTTTTAAGAATCTGCTCTGACGAATTTCCGCCGAAGACGACTGCTTTTCAGCTGCAAATGAATTGTTAAACGTTTACTTACGACAGTATCATAAGAAATCGACTTCAAGAGCAGTAATTTTGTTCCATTTTGTATATGAAACATGGCTTTCTTTAGTCAATATTTTCCTTAACTATAGACGTCCGACTATTCCTTCTCTAAAGTGAAGCTTAACTTATAAAAGTACTGCCATAACCTTGAATAATTCTATAAAATACACAGGAAACGTGACATATTACAAGCAGTGAAGATACAACAATAAATATGTTCACTATACAGTTTTATTTATTGAACGTCATTAATTTTCTCTTTAACACATTGGTATATTTATCACATTTTTTCTGGAATAGTTTTTTAGATAAACATTTGATGAACACATTACAATTTTCTTTATATCCTCTACAAATGAATGTTCATTATCACATTGTTCCTTTTACATGGCCATCCATATATATAATGTATTCATTGTAACAAATACCAATACATTTCTTTGATATAACAGTCCCCCTCTACTAATAGATTTTATTAGTTCATGTGATTCATTTATTTCTAGTGTTTTTTCATGGACAAACCAATCATGAGAATATGGAGTTTCTTTTTTTTAACAACACTCATGCACAGTTTCCAGCTATATAGACAAGAACTGGTAAAACATCCTGATTGTCATCAAAATCCTCAGATTCCAGAGAAATGTCAAAATTAAACACAGAGTCCTTCACTTCATCTGATTCTATTTCACTGTTTACTTCATCTTCTTCAGCAATAGTAATTGGGATATTTTAAAATTTATTTGAAGACAAAGTGAGGGGCAAGGCATTTCGTAATCTTTGTTTTGTTTCACACTTATATATTTGTCTTACTGAAATATGGTAATTGGAACCAGATAATTGTCTATATTCCCCAAAGCGGAGACTCGAAATCATCTGTTTGAATTTTTCCAGGCAATACATACTCCATATTTAATTCCTTGATACAATATAAAGTGATTTCAATTAATGCATGGGTTGTGTTCATAAAAGCAGTATATGTCTCCTTAGATAATTTACCAATAGTCAAATCAACAGTACAGACATAAATCCTTTCTAAAAACTTCAACCCATCAGAATCTAACGTTATTGGTGATTGTAGTGCGTTATTTAATCTACAACCTTTGAAAGGTTTCTTCACATTAACAACCTTCCACCAATCACTTATCATTTTAATAAACTCTGCAGTTTCTTTACTGAATTGTAACTTTCTTCTCTCTCCTAAAATTTTAAGAGCTTCCACAAGATTATCGTTAAACACCTGCAGAACAAGCTTAACACTCCGCCTTCCTATACTTGAAGGGTAGAAAGCTTTCATGGTCAATGTGTAGCCAAAGCTAACCAAGTTATTGCTTTCCAAAGAATACAATTCCTTAATGGTTTTGAATGAAGCAGCGCAAAGAGAATTATTTTCCTCGTCAAAATTTGGATATGATAGCAGTTGTCCATTTTTTTGGTTCAACCAATTGTTTCTGATGCACTTTAATATATGTACTGAATCAAACAAAAAGAACAATGGTCTAGATTTATCACATGGGTGGGGATATGCAATACTTAATTTATTTACCGGAGACAATTTGGACATTGCCTTTCTGTTGATGGCACTGCTGTCTTGAGACTAGACTGATTACCTTAAATCCAATATTTTCCAACTTAATAATAATTTTTTGTAATATACGAAACAGTTCATCTGCAATTAAGCTATTAGCAGATAAAATACCTCTTTAAAAGGTGACGGCAAACTAGATATCATAAACACATGTGCTGCTGTTGGAATGGCAGTAGACTTTGGTCAAAAACCTACAATGCTACCTCCTTTGTAATCAATGAATGGCTTGATAGGAATCTCATCCACCATTAAAACGATATTCTTTTCGTGGTCTGTAAGGAAATTGAACATCCTCTTTGCATAAGATAAAAAATCATTACGCTCTTTTTCAGGACTACTAAATTCAAAAGCGGAACATACCTGACGGACTGTGGACGGGTTAGGAGGATGAAATAACCTACAATTTCGAATAAATTTAGAGGTATGAGGTGATACGGTGTAAAAAATACTCGATACAACCAGAAAATTGTTAGAATAGCGTAAATTACCCTTTTTCCTCTATAGCAGATTCACCTGTTCCACCAAAAACTTCACCATCAATGTGTTCTACTGCTAGTGTTTCCAACAACTGTGTTATAACAGAAACTGAATTCTTACTTTTATCGACAGATTGATTAGAGCCAGTCAGAATGTTTAATTTATGATTTCATCAAGGTCTTTAATATCATCTAAATGAATAGGAAGTTTGTATTTTCCTAATGATTTCGGATAGCATTCTCCCATGGAAACATTTAGCTGTAAATCACCATGGAATATTTTATAAACGGAACCGATTCCTGCACAATACAACATAATAAGAGTTTTTCAAATTTTGTTATTAATGAAAGTTCACCTACTTCCACAAGTAATTTTATCTTTTCTTCCAATTCTTTCAAGCTACTGAAGCTTCTGCTTTCCTTGAACAGTCTGTCCTCCACCAAGCTATCTTGCTGGCACATATTCAGCTGTTTCATTTCAATCCTCTTTTCCTCAGGACTCTCGCGAATTACGGAAGGCGATGAAAGATATGACGGACAAGATGGGAAGAGCGACGGTACGGCACCATCTCTAAGTCTTGGCGAATTTAGTTTCGCTGTGAGCAATTTTCCATATTTCTCGTCGTACGCAGACGTTTCCCATAAAATATCTTTTGGGTCGAAGTGTTTGATACACACCTAGGAAAATAAACAAATAGATACTAATGAAAAAAGAATTTTTTGCCCCAAGCCTATTGATATTCCAAACTCGCGAATTATGGGACAGTATTTACAATCTCACGTCAAATACATTTTTACTTACCCTAGAGTGCGGCGTAGGTGAGAAATCCTGCCTTGGTATCTTTCTGATCCATTTTCGTATCAGTTCAGTGTCGTGAGGAAAACGAAAAATTGATACTTTTTCATTCCCGGATTGATTTCCCTTACAACCGGTTACACAACACTTGTAAACCATGTTCGAAAATTGACCACCACGCAGGGAAGTTATATTCTTCAAAATGATTTGAAGAAAGCAAAAATAAAAGAATAAACACACGTTGTTATACACCAGCGTTAAAAAAGAAAAGTCAAACGATAGCTTCGTTATACACACATTTTTGCGATATATCGCAAGACATTAACAACAGCGCTCCTAGCGGTTCGACCTGGAGTAGAGAAACTATTTACAAATATCATCTGCTGTGATCTGGTTATTATATTGAGTTTACGGTTTAAGGAAGTTTGATAAAGATTTACTTATTTCAGTGACATTTATCCTTGAGTCTCAGTTATGTCTGGAAAAGTGTGTGCGGTTTTCAGCTGCAGTAATTACGAAATACAAAAAAATTCGAGATCGTTTTCCGCTTTCCTCGGGGTAAGAAATTATAAGTATTAGATTTGTTTTGCACATATTTTGTTCTGACATGAAAGAAATATTATAATTTAAGTTTAAAAATGTTTTATATAGTCATATTGTTTTGCTTTAGATAGAATGGTGGAATTATGGCGGTAACATTGTTCTTAGACAAGGTTGTGTTAGGTTAGCTAATATTAATAAATGCTGACGTTATTTACAGGTGTGATTTCTGGGTGTTGAAATGCAAAAGAGCTGATTTAGATGATGTGTACAAGAAGGAAGGACCATTAAAACTGTACCGTAACTACAAGATTTGCTCTGATCACTTTTCAGTCGGTGATTTTAGGAATCCAAATCTCTTCGGCGAGGGGTAAGTTTTATAAATCCTTAAAAGATAATCATTCAGTGAAACAGTTTGGTTTGCTCTGTAATGCAAGTTTATTGAACAGAATTGTTGCTCCTGATATTTTCAGGTTGAAACCTGGTTCAGTTCCATCTCAGAATTACCAAATACGTCTACATCTGTACCAGCAAAAAGAGGCAACCCATGCATGAGAAAGGGAGATGATGATTATGACATTGACAACACCCCATCAAAAACGGAGTGTTCCTCAACCAATCTTACAACCAAAGCTCAATATTGAGAACAGGATGAAGGTATATTATCGAAAATTACGAAGAGCTCAGAGGGTAATTTCCCAAAAAAATAAAATGATTAGGCAATTAAAAGATGAGACTCGTAACTTAAAGCAAAGCAGAGCTGAAACCAAGTCGCATCTTATCAAGTATTTTGGAAATATTAACCAGCAAAGTTTTTTGGAAAGTCAACTGAAAAACATTACATGCAAGGCCAATGGTAGGCGATTCACAGAGCAAGATACAACAGTTGCTTTAGCAATGTACTGTTGTCCATCTTAAGTGCTACAGAATGTTGTGGAAGTTGTTGTGGCTTCCCTCTGTATCATCTCTTCGTAAATGGATGAAGAATTTAGAGGTAAGTCCTGGCTTTATTGTGAATGTACTTCCCATGATGAAAGTGAAAGCAGAGGGGTTACTACCGTCAGAACGTGTGGTCTTTATTGCCCTAAATGAAACGTCCCTTCAGGAAAATGTATCATACAGTGCCAGGTCTGATGTTTTTGAGGGTTTTGTAGATTTTGGGGAGGGTAATGAAAGTATTCTACCAAAACATCCTCTTGAACATGCAAATCAAGCAGTTGTAATTTTAGTCAGGGGGTTAAAAATTAATTTTAAGCAGGTAATTGGATATTTCTTACGTAAAGATGCAACGCCAGGTGACGCTCTTAAATATATTGTTTTAGATTGTATTGAAAAAGTAATGAAAACAGAGTTCATTCCAAAAGCAGTTGTCTGTGATCAGGGTACGAATAATCTTAGGATGAGGTCATCATTTGGCATAAGTGAGCAACATCCATTAATTAAGGTAAATGACCAGGAAGTTTATTTTTTTTATGATGTACCATATTTGCTCAAGTCATTAACCCTAGGAAGCCCAAGGTATTTTTGGTAACGTCGCTGCCTGAAGAAGGATAAAAACTGTCCACACAATTATTATTATTTTTTCAATATTTATTACTTACAATCAAGTTACCATGGAATATACTATTAACTTACATTAATAATTAAGCAATTAACAAACAAATTAGCAGTATTTAACTCATTTATAAAAATATTGATGAGAATACTAATGTCTTGACGAGAACGTTTGAAAAAAAAGTCCCCTGTAAATTCTGCTATTACATTTTTGTATTTTTACTCGGAATCTTCAGATGATGTTTTGTTACAGTTGTAACAGGTATTTGTTTTTATACCATTGCTTTCCACATACATATGTTGCATTTTGAGGAATTATAGTAGGTTTTGCTAATTTGTATTTTTAATAACTTTTATATTAACCTCACTCGATATATATATATATATATATATATCATATCATTCTATATTGACTCTTCTTACAGAGGATATAGGATATATATATATATATATATATATATATATATATATCATTCAAGGCACACTTATTCCCAGAAGGATGTATACAATAATAGTAATTTGAGGTGTAACAATGATAATGGTCGACATAGCAACATCACGTTAAAATGTCGAGATTTCCACAAAATATGCAAATTAAACGTTTAACATGGAATATTTCAAACTGTGAGCGAAAAAAGACGAACGGAATAAGAAACTTTATAACTTTTTCTTCAAAACGGTTCAAATCCGAAGGTCGTCTGTTAATTTCTTCTAATTTAATTTCCAAATGAATAAAAGCCTGCACGTCGAAAAATCGCGTTTTACATGTTAAGTAATGGGAAATGGAAATGCCTCTCTTGGAGACGAACCAGGGAATTTTTCACCAATTTAAAATTGTCATTCTCTGAATAAGTGTTAATCAAGCATCCCTACCAAATTTCGAGTTTCTATCATTATTATTTCTCGAGTTACTAGCATTTGCATAGCGTGACCAACCAACAGACGACAGCGATTATTATATAAAATTTTTCTCTGACTGCATGGATTTCTTTAGACAATGTTTCTTCCTAATATTCAAAAATGTCTATGTCACCTATTTCTGAATCCTCTCGTTCACACATACAAGGAGAGTAGGGAGGCTAGTACCCTCGGATTTTGTTCAAATTTCACATGTTGATAGCTGATGTGTTCAGATTTAACGTGTAACTTGCCGTTTCCTAACTTGTTTTACCATAAATATGCTTAATTGTTTTGGGACACATTCTTTGATAAGAGCTGAAGTCCAGCGACAAGTGTTAGAAGAACATCAAGTCGAAGCGCAGTTCACTAGAGACGGAATACATGACTCGTGCACAACAATTAAGCATATTTATGGTAACTGCAAAATGTGCTCCATAGAATGTTTGCGTTGCCATAGCTCCGTAACTAAGGAGTTAAGGGCATATGTTCATTAGGAAAAAATGATCTCCTGAAACACCCTGGATATTTAGGTAATTCTATACCTCGATATACATTTTATCATTAATTCTGTACAGGCATTTCAATATTTTTTATGTGTAGTACTACTCTCTTGTCATGTTGCATGGGCGTTAACTGCTATATTCATTACCAATCGTTAACTTTGGTAATTTTTACTTTCTCCATACATAGTAGTGGGAAAGTATTGTGTTCACGAAAAAAATCGACTTCGAGATTTCAACAGAAACACATTTTGTGGTCCCTAGAACAAGTTTAGACTATTTTCGGAATGATGTCTGTGTGTGTATGTGTATGTGGGCGCTCTATCTCAAAAAGTACTTGCCATATCGTTACCACATTTCATATATAACACTTTAGCATGAGCACAAAGGACTGATTAGTTTTTTGACAATAATGGGTAACAGGAAGTCGAGGTTTATTCAAAACCGATTTGGTTTTTGTGATATTTCTCCGTTAAAACATCATTATTGTGTTTACAATTCTATACAAAGGTTATAGAGAATGTAATTTCCTACAGTTTTCATTTGAAACAATTTTTTATAGCAGTTATTGTTTAGGAATTATTTATAAAAAATAATCGGTTTTTTCAGTTTTCATCAAATATCTCCTTTAAAACGTTGTAATTGGTCATCTTCGTAAGGACCAAAGTTGTACAGAATAATATTTCTTCCAAGTTTTGTTTGAAACAAATTTTCGTAGAACCATCCATTTCGGAGATATTTTGCTTTTTCTAGTATACAGCGCCTCCACCATTTAGCGGCGAATTCTGTAAACATATTCAAAATTTACGGCAATAAGGACGACTGTATTCTTTTACGATAGGAAATAATAATTTTGCCTTATAATGCTATTTATAATAATTTAAATAACTATACCCCAAATAAGTCATGTGTTGGCCACATCAGATTTTTTATTAGTTAAGGATAAAAACTGATGATTTGATGAATTCCTTATCATTACAGCTCCTCCAGCAACCTGAGTTCTTGGATGAAGGAAACAACCCTCCAACACCTGCTCACTCATTATTAATGCCATCAGTTTCAACCTCTCCTATACCTATACCTTCTCTTTCCCTCATATGTGTACCAATTCCATTTCCTTCACCTACCTCTGCCTCCCTTTATTCTCCTACCCCAAAAGGTTCACTCTTTTTTTCTTCCCCTGGATCCCTTATCACGATAGATTCTTCATTACCACCCATTATTTCCCAGCCTTCCCTAGCTTCAGCTCCACCTAATACCACACATTCAGGCAGTAGCCTCAAGAAAGGTAAGAAAATGACTAAGAACTAGAAATTACTTTCAACTGTCATTTATTTAAGTTCTTTTGGCTTTGAATTTACTTGAGCATAGCGGCAAATAAACTATTGGCAAGGGTCTAAGCAAATTAAGTAATGTCCTTTTCAGTTAAAAGATAATGAAGAGCATAGTTCATTCTTCCTGGTATTATTTTTAGTTCTAGTCAATCTAACTTCGAGATTAATTAACCTGAATCTAATTTGCTTTTTTATTGGTTTCACTATTCATAATATATCTAGTAGTTCCAGTGTTATTTTTAGCTCTAGTCCATCTAACTATGAGATTAATTAACCTGAATCTAAATTGTCTTTTTTTGGTTTCACTGATTATTGTATATTATAAGGTATACTAGCAGAAAAGTCGATTGAAATTCAATGGGAATTTCCAAAACGAACTTAAATTATAGAGTAAAAATATTCGGAATTTAATTCAGTTTTCAAAGGACAGACAGCCAAAGGCAGATTCATATGACCATATGTGACGATTAATCAGCTTGTTAATGATTTTAAATCAAATCAAGTTAAAGCAAATACGCTGTCTTCATGTCCAAATCTTAGAATGGTGTACGTAAGATTAGTACATCCTATCTAAAACATAAGAAATGAATTTGAATTAGTACTCAAAATTCTTATGTAAATATATTTATAGCTGTGAACTCTAATTGTTAAAGAATTTTGCCTTAAAGTAAAATGTCACATCAAGGCAAGTTATATTCATTTTATTATAATACATTAGTAGTTGTTGATATTTTAAATAAATTAATAATTAATAGGAAAGGATGCATCCAGAAGAAAAGAAGATGAATGTTCTTGCTGCATTGCTGAGAAATCAACCCCGTCAGATGGACGAGGATGATTTGTATTGTGCATCGTTGGCTGGGAGGCTACGGAAAATGTCCGCGCTTGACAAAGCGGAAATAAAATACAAGATTGAAGGCATGTTCCTGGAGTACGAAAGAAAATCAAAATAAAAGTCGTTACATTGAAAATTTGCTTTTTATTTCCAACAGTTTTTCAGAAGCAGAGATATGCTTTAATGTCTTTTTAATGTTATAGAACAGGGGTCCTCAACCCAATTTTGTTAGCGTACCACTTAAAAAATTTGTGCTAGTTATTGTATCACTAGGGTAATCAACATATATATTAATTGAGTAAGGGAAGGTCATGTTTTACCGAACGGATTTTCATGAAATTTGATATTAAGGACTTACAATCAAACATAAGAAGAAAATCGCATAAATAAATAACGTACGCCAATCAGGGGTACCACTTTACTGGTGACAAAAAATTAAATTTTCGTGATATCTCGTAAAGTATTGCTCATATCAAAATATTTTTCAAATAAAAGTTTTAGAACTTCTAAAGAGGAGTATTTTCTTTCCTACACATTTTTACGGTAGGAGTGGCCGTTATCGAGAAAATCAAATGAGAATGTCTTATTTCGAGTTGAACTTGGAAAATTTCTTCTTCATCGTTGCTAACATAAACAATCTCACAAACAAACGTTTAATTTCCTTACGTGTGCATGCAATATTATTAAATAGGAAAAAAATGGATTATTTTTTAAGAATATAAGAACTTTAAAATGCTATTTCTCTCACGTACAGGTATATAATTTCTTTCTAATACTGCATTGCACGAAACGCGCCCATTTGTGATACGTTGTACACTATCCTAACTTTTTTGACGTTACCAAGAATGAAAGAGATAACGATTATCAAATCACTCCAAAATGTGGACACCAGTAACATTTTTCCAGATTTGTCTGAGCATATTCTGAATCAGTGTGTGTACTAGAATATCATAGGAAAAATTTGTTAAAAGCTGTAATTCATGAGTATTTGAATATAAGGTTTCACCATTATGCACGGAGCATTATGCAAGAACTACAGGAAAATCGAACCAGATATTTGTTTGTAAAAAGTATTATATTTAAAGGGGCAATAGCAACAACTCAAAATTGGAATTATGTCTGTATTGTTTTTTATGTGACTTTATTTCTATGCAAGTAGCTTTTGTAAAACATTCTATGTATTTGGTACATTTTGTATTTCGCTTTGGCTATTAAAAAAAAATAACTATCACAATGTAATATTGTTCATCTATCTACTATAATATATTTTGAAGTGTGTGTTTGTTCATGGAACTCCTCGTAAATGATAAAAGCTAGAATAACCAAATTTGGTACGATTCTTCCTTACATCCTAACTTAGTGAATGGTCAAGGTTTGGTCAATCGGGATTAATCAGTGCTGCCAATATAGGGGATTAGCATTTTTCCATAAGATAACACATACGAATCCATTTCTTGACTTGCAAGATATTCTTCCTTCAAGCATTAAAACACGTAAATATGGACTGATTTTTTTCGTTTTTGCTTCATTCAACAAATAAAACTCTATACTATGTTATTCCTGTGAAGTTTACATGTTACACGGTCGAAGTTTTCAGAAATACGCTATTTGTTTAGAAATTTTGTGGATTTTTCGTTCCCCTCCCGGGCGTTGCCAAGGCGGCCGTCATTGTTACCTCCGATTCAATTAGCTTCAATGAAGCTTACTAATAGAAGAATGTTTAGCATTATTCGCTTCGCACTTTTGTTTAAGCAAGAAATGGTCGATGTTTATGGATAGCAATGTAAATAGATACTGATTATTATTCAGGAAGCGTTTATAATGATTGATGAAAGTAATTGATCCGTCATTCGTCTATTAAATATTGGAATATTACATTTTTTGTAAGTGAAATAATTATATTCTACATTATAACGTTTATTAACGTAAATAAGCAACGTATCTGGTATACATTTACCGGAGTCAGTGTTCAATCATGGACAACTGTACGTTGCTATTTCACGGGTTTCTTGCTTAGAAGCCATAAAAGTAAATATTTCAGCGAGGCATAATTACACAAGAAACGAAGCTGGATTTGGCGAGAATAATATGATAGGAAATAAAATTATCGTTATATTAGAATGCAATACGATCAGAAACGGATTGTTACAAACAAATATGATTAATTGTTAAGAAAAGCTAATTGTAATTTTAAAAGTACCTACTATATATTTTAAAGAGTTTGTGTGTTGTGCTGTAGTAGCTTCACTAAATCCGTTGAAATTCAACGGGAAATTCTGCTAGTTTTCTAATAAAGTGGCAATGTATGCTACATCCTGTATACCCACTAGGTAAGTTTTTTCTAGTTTACTTTCTATATGGCAACTCAAGAACGGCTTATTCCGTTGACTATTCTTTGTTTTCTGTCGGCGTGATCCCAAAAGGTGATTCAGATACCGTAATTTTCCGATTATAATACGCACCCATGTTTTCACGAGTGAAATGTGAAAATTCTCTTATCACTATGTATAATACGCACCTATTTTTTTTGTAAAAGATCAATGTAATTTTACTTGACTATGTGTAGTATTGGGACAGTTCTCGCCTTGCCGCGAAATGAGATGCGCGTGAGACTTTAAAAGAATGTCAGGTTACGTTCTGACTCTCATTAAAGATCGCTACGCTGTATGAAAACAGTTTGACTCAATGTCGCCCCTTGTACTAATCTGGTCGCACACTCCGAAGATATTTAATTTTTAAATTATGTATGTATTTAACGTACAATAATATTATTCAATTATCGCTTTACCAATAGTAACAATCTAATATAGCTGCAACTTTTACTTGTTACGCTAGTTTTTATCTTTAAAAATGAGTATATACTCGGTGAAATTAATTAGAGGCGATTTGGTGTGCCGCGATGTGCTTAAGCATGCATGAATGTGTGCCATTGAGCTAAAAATCTGATGTGGCCAACACATGACTTTCTCCATATTTGGGGGATAGGTATTTAAATTATTATGAATAGCATTATAAGGCAAAATTATTATTACGTATCGTACAAGAAAAGTCGTTCTTACTGCCGTAAATTACGTATATTTTGTTTACAGAATTCACCGCTACATGGTGCTGGCGCTGTATGCCGAAAGTTAAGAAAGAGTAAAATATCTCCGAAATGGATGGTTCTACGAAAATTTGTTTCAAACAAAACTCGGAAGAAATATTATTCTCTACAACTTTGGTCCTCACGAAGATTACCAATAACGATGTGTTTAAGGAGATATTTGACGGAAACCGAAAACCCGATTATTTATAAATAATTCCTAAACAATAACTGCTATCGGAAATTGTTTCAAATAGAAGTTGTTGGAAATTACATTCTCTATAACCTTTGTATAGAATTGAATATACAATAACGAAGAAATATCGCAAAAACCGAATCAGGTTTCGAAAAAATCTCGTCTTTCGGTGAACCGGTACTGTCCAAAAACTAATCAGTTCTTTGTGCTCATGCTAATGTGTTATATATGAAGTTTGGTAACGATATGGCAAGTACTTTTTGAGTTAGAGCGCCCACAATCACATGCATCCACACACACAGACATCACTCCGAAAACAGGCTAAACGTGTTCTAGGGATCAAAATATCTAATAAACTATCGGTTTTTTGAAACATTCCTATAATATACGCAGACAATATCGAGAAAATTCGCCTCGCCCGGAACCAAAGAAACCCTCCACGTTGTCCGGAGGTTGGGTTTGTAAATGTTGAGACAGGCCAATCAGTTTCTTGTCCGGAGATTGGGTTTGTAAATTTAAGATTGATATTTGTTTATTGGCGTATCTATACGATGGATATCATTAATTTATTTATATCAATAACTCCAGAGAAACCGAGAGGGGGGCAATACGGAACTGTAGCCAAATCTCGAAGGCGATTCTTTTCGTGATCACAATACTTTCCCATTACTTCCTATGCAAAAAAGTAAAAAGATTGAGAACCACCGACTTCACCGACCTACGACGTTTTTCCTCTCTCGTTCCGTAGTTCAAAAAAGTCGATTGGATGAATCGATGGAACGATACATCGAATCCATTCGATCCAGATTTTATTGGAGGAATTGGAGTAATGGCCGTGGGAATTATTGATGTTGGGCGTCGTTCATTTCGTGTCCTGTATTGTTGGATAGGAAAGAGAAATTCTTCTCGAGTTTATAAAAACTAACACCATGGAGTGTAGACACAAGTATACTATCTGCAGGCTTTGCCTCTGCGGGAGCGAGTGTTTCGTTGATATTTTCCAAATGAACGAATGGTTCGGTTACGTTGCAGCCGAAGTTATAAGAGATCTCCTACAATTCCAGGCGAGTAGCAATTAGTACTCGTTGTATTTTACTGTAATAAATTATTTTCTGCGCTATTGTTTATAGTATTTACATTTGGAAGTGTTGGCAGTATGAGAACGTTTAAAGTTCATAAATAGTTTTACGTATTTATGTACTTCCAAAATGAAAAGTAACGAGATTACAATGGTTACGATTAAAATTTAGGCATATAATTTGATTTATTATGTCATTAGCCAAAATAAAATGTGATTACAGTGATAGAATTGTACTAAACGTACTATTATTTATATTAAGTTCCACTTCCAACCTTCAGTGATTTCCATGTCAACTTTTCAATATATCGAATTAATATTTATCGGTTGCCGGGGCGACGAAGTGGAACAAAAACAATCTCTATCTCTACATAAATATTTTGAAGTGTGTGTTGTGTGTGCGGAGTGGTTTTTTCCGTATAATATCACCAGCTGAAACGCCCGACTTCGGTCGGGAAAGAGTTTTCTTTTAAGTAGCAAACGATTTTTATTGCTTATGAAGTATTTGTTTAACGTACATGTTACACGGTCGAAGTTTTAGATTCACTATGTCCGTTGAAATTCAACGGGCAGTTCTGCTAGTATAATAGATAACGTGAAGTTTTATAATAGTTACTGTTAATGTTATCACTTGTTCTCTCTATAGGTTTCCGAGTTTGATGGTTATCCGCACGTGGTATGTTCCATTTGCTTGGGAAAGCTGACGGATTTCAAGCAATTTAAGGAGCAATGTCAGAATTCTAGGGACGCCTACAATAACGTGTTCGCGTCCGATGAAAGTCACGGCGAATATCCAGCAGATGTTGTAAGCACTATTTTTTTGTTTGTTACTTTGTAATGGATTTTAATTCTGCCCTCAAATATAAGTTACTACAGTCCCGAGTTTGAATCTCGACGAAATAATTTTAAAAAGCAAATATATGAACCTCTGTACGTGATTTACGTGCTTTTCTTACAGGGCAATGATAATGGGGTGAAAACAACGCCTAAAAATTGGAATTTTTACAGTGTTAGATTTTTCCAATTGGTTGTGACGAAAAACGTATAATCGTTCCGAATTTCACGTCTCTAGCTCATCTGGAAGTGTCTTCTAATTTATGCCAGTGGTCTTCAACCTTATTTGATTCACCGCCCACTTTTACTATATTTTGCCATTTAAAATAAGTTCACCGCCCACCTTCCGTGTCAACTTAACAATAAAATTTTTGATAAAATATATGTTTAAAAAGACATCAAATTTAACCATGTTTATTAATCCCAAACAAATTAGTAGAATAAACGTTTTACAGACATTTCAATGCGTACTTTGTGCTTGGTTCCTACAAACCAGGAAATCTATGTCAGGCTTCAAGTCTGTTAAGGTCATTCGAAGATCTCCTCTTCCTGTTACTTGTAAGCGATTTCTTTTTTTTGGACAGGAGATTGTCGACTGCACTGAATCCCTTCTCGACTAGATATGAAGTTAGGAAAGCTAACGAGCAACGATATTTTCTTCCACAAGCATGGATACAGAGAGGGCATTTTCTTGTTCTGCCAAAGTTGTACATATCCACCTTGGTTGAAATTGGCTTTACATTCCTCATAATGAAGTAATTCTATTATCTTCTCTTGGTATTTAATATCCACATCACACACATTTTTGATGAATGGAGTCACCATCCATGCTTCCATAGTACAGTTCTGGTCATAAAAACTGCACATCCTTATGAGCGCTCCACCGAAATTTCAGTGAACTACTAGTCTCGAACGAGCAGAGGAGGGGGTGAAGGGTCTTCTTCCTCTTCTCCCCCCCCCCCCCCCCCCCCCCCTTAGAGAAGGGTTTACGGTTCTCTCCTAGGTCTTAAGCTGAATGCACACTTATCAGACAAAAACGTCTTTTGACAAAACGTTTTTGTATAAACTTGTCGAAAACTGTTTTCGCAATGCTATCAATAGGACCCAACACACACTAATCGAACAGGACACAAAAACACGAAAAAACAACTTAAAACACCTCTAAACATCTCCAGACAAAATGTTTTCTCGAAAGACATTTGTCTTATAAGTGTGAGTTGGAGACCGACAAAAGTGTTTTCGCTTGAGACATCTGTAAACAAAACGTTTTGTCGAAAGACGTTTTTGTCTGATAAGTATGCGTTGATCTTTGACACAACAATACATCTTTGTTGACGACTTATCGTGTCGAAAGCAGAAACACTGCACTTTGTTTTGAGGCAAAACATTCTGCATGAGTTCAGTCTTTATTCAGAAGTAATAGGAGTAGGGTGGAGGGAAAGTTGTGTGTGCTTCTGTTAACATGGATGTGGATGCTGAAAAATTACTTGTTTTAATAGAAGAAAGGCCTCCTATTTTTAATTATACTGTGAAAGAACACCACCAAAAAGATTTGCTGGAAAATCCCTTTTCCTGATTCCATCTTCCATTATATTTAAAACATAATAAAAGGAACTCAAACTTAATCTCGTAAAATTTCGGAATTTATTTTCATCTCCTTTTAGTTTGTTTATAAATTCCTTAAGGGTATTCTTCCCGGTTCTCTTTTGATTAATCGGGTGGATCCATAAGCGTTTTTCACTCTCTTCCATGGAAGCGAGTTGAATCCACTGCCACAAAATGAGAGCATAAATTTCGTCATCGGACGACATTCTCGCAACTAGTCCAGGCCGAGACTGCGCCGAACAAGAATGATTTCAATGTATACAAAATGTCTTGTCTCAAAACATGTTTTGCAAAGACGTTTTGTCTTATCAGTATGCGTTGGAGCCCAACAAAAATGTTTTACCTTTCGACAAAACATTTTGTCTGATAAGTGTGCGTTCAGCCTTAAGGATCGGATATTTTCCCTCAAGATAATGAATGCTTTTGAATTCAGTAGGTAGCGCTTACTTTCCCCATTGCGGTAACACGTGAATGAGTGTCAGATATAATTCTTTTCATTTCAAAATTAGTTAGAATCGAGACACGAACTCCGGAGTTTAACATACGGACATCAAAAAGAACGATGTTTATTTTTCCATTCAAGATTAAATTAATTAAATTCCGAGTTAGCAGAAATATTTATTAGGAGTCGAAAGGAATACACATTTCAACGCCTTAACAATGAGAAATGTTTAGTTGCGACTACTTCACGTATTATTTCATTGCTTCGACGCCCAATATCTGTTTATGAATGCTATAAGTTGAATTTGAACAATATCTTTATTCATTTTTACATAGGAGGAGGATTTTGGTCAGTTATATGACGGGATGCCTAGCACTTAGGTACGCAATTTTAAAAAATAACAAAGCATAGAAAACTACGAAAAACTCAACATTTCAGGAATTAAGTGAGAAACTATTAAATTTAAGTTTATGAATTATGTGTAACCAAAATTTAAGTAAATTACTTTAATAAATGAAACATTTTTTAAACGATAAAATTACTAGCATTCTTAAGTAGGAATTACCGTATTTACTCTACCATCTCTGTTGCCATATCGCGTGACAGCTCGTTCGAGACTAGTAGTTCACTGAAATTCCGGTGGAGCGCTCGTAAGGTTGTGCAGTTTTTATGACCAGAACTGTACATAAAGCCTAATGTGGCCCTTTAAATAAAAATTTTGGGGACCCCTGCTCTAGCTCATCTAGAAGTGCATCGTAATTTTTCTCTTCTCCCTCCTCTGTAAGAAGCATCCCCATGTTATAGATTATTTGTCTCTTTCATTTTTAGGCAAGTTTCACTTCCAGCGTGAGCGCCTATTATTTTTGGTCTGTCCGTCCGTCCGCATGTTCGTTCTCGGCTTCTACCAAACGGATTTGCACGAAATTTGATATTACATTAAAAGATAATTAGAAAGTCGCGAAAATGAATCACGTACTCCAATCAGGGGCACCACTTCACTGGTGACAAAAAGTGAAATTTTCGTCATGTCTCGTAAAGTATATAAAGTATATCAAAGTATTTTTCAAATAAAAGTTGTAGAACTGGTAAAGAAGAGTGTTTCCTTTCCTATACATTTTTATCGTAGGAGTAGCCGTTATCGAGAGAATCAAACAAAAATGCCTTAATTCAAGTTGAACTTGGAAAATTTCTTGCATGGTTACTTCTTCATTGTTGCTAACGTAAACAATCTCACAAACAAACGTTTAATTTCCTTATGTGTGCATGTAATATTGTTAAATAGGAAGAAAATGGATTATTTATGATGAAGAAAAGAACTGGAAAACGTAATTCCTCTTACGTGCAGCTATATAATTTCTTTCTCATACACCATTGCATGAAACGCGCCCATTTGTGATACGTTGTACACTTTCCTAACTTGTTGGCGAATAACAGTAATGCAAATCCTTGTGTGTTTTCAGGTGCCTTCAGTCTTTATAAAAACAGAACCAGAAGAGGGACCGAATGATGTCGACAGTACCACTGAGGTGAGCCTAAAGGTATGTACACACTGGACAACACCCATTCAACTCGGCAACTTTCAATGCCCATTCAACTCGGCAACTTTCAATGCCCATTCAACTCGGCAACTTTCAACGCCCATTCAACTCGGCAACTTTCAACACCCATTCAACTCGGCAACTTTCAACACCCATTCAACTCGGCAACTTTCAACACCCATTCAACTCGGCAACTTTCAACACCCATTCAACACGGCAACTTTCAACACCCATTCAACTCGGCAACTTTCAACACCCATTCAACACGGCAACTTTCAACACCCATTCAACTCGGCAACTTTCAACACCGCTTCAACTCGGCAACTTTCAACACTCATTCAACTCGGCAACTTTCAACACCCATTCAACTCGGCAACTTTCAACACCCATTCAACTCGGCAACTTTCAACATCGAAAGTTGTTGGGCTGACGTTGGACACCTTGCTGAGCGTCCACACACAGCTGACGATTTCTTTATCGACGTTTCAACTTTTCAGGCCGGTATTCGTCATGACCTTTGCGAGGGAGAACGAAAACAGTTGTTCTGAGCGAGTGTAAGGAAAACGCATAACTGACTTGGGCGCATGCGCAGTGAGAATTGGATGGAGGTGAGGTATGGTGGCAGGGTCGGGCAGGGCCGCCGCAACCCATATGGCCGACGGTGTACAAAACAAAATTTGCCGCCCTCTCTCCCACTCAACATGGTAGTATATACTTTTTTAAATGAAAAAAAAAACATTCACACATTACAAAAAATAGGGCAGCCGTTTTTCACTATCCTGAAGGTTTTACTCTCTAACCTCTTTTCCCCAGAATACTACCTACAGAAGAGTGAGCTTGCATTGGCAAAGAAATCGATTTTGCCCATAAAACCGGATGTAAATGCACTTACGTTTTTGCACTAGAAATACGTTTTACCTATTGAATTTCTTACGATCAAACTAACTGTCACCCTCTCAGATACACTGCTCCTAATTATTTTATGCAGTAAAACCTGCGAAAGACGGAAACCTGTAAAAGACAAAGTTTTGGAAGATTGAAGGGGTTCTATATTCCTACATTTTGATAAAAAAAAAAGACTATTTTAGCCTGTTCAAGGCGGAAGATCTTGAATGAGATTCCGCTTTTTGAGGGTTTTACTGTATTAGATCAAAGTACACAAGAATAAATGAAGCGATATTGACCTCTAATGCAATGAATAGTTTGTTGAAAGTTGACGAGTTGAAGCGATGTTGTCCAGCGTCTACATGCCTTAACAATATAGTAATTCTTCGTTTATCAAAGGGTTTGCGTTCCTCGGAATCCTTGCAATAAGTGGCAACTGAAAGGGTGATGTCATCTGAAAGTTTGAGGTGAAATTGTGTAAGATTTTAATAATGGGACAAAAACAATCCTTAAAAATAGGAACTTCAACGATTTCAGATTTTTCCCCCATCGGTTTTGACCAATAACCTGTATTCATGCCAAATTTCATGACTAGCTCATATAGAGATGCCTTAAAACTTTTATCCTCGTTGGGGCGATAATAATGGGGTGAAAACAAAGCCTAAAATTTAAATTGTATCACTTTCAGACATCTTTCATTGATTTTAGTTGAACATTAAAGGCATTATAATATTGCTCTCTGATTCCCATTAAAAGCTTGTGTTTGTTGCCATAGCAGTTGAATGCACGTATTTACACCTCAATTATGTCGTTCTAGGCAGACCTTGATCCTGAAAACTTGGAAGGGGATGAAACTATTACTGATGACATTCCTCTGCAGGTAATTTTAATCACACTGTTTTATATATATATACAGGGTGTCTCAAAAAAATGTATACACACTTTGATGATTAATAACTTGTGTGTTTATTAATAAATTTTAAGAGTATATGTCCGAATAAAGATAAAATGACTAACATTACATGTTAGATGTTTCAATTTTGCATTATCTCAACAGTTCGAATAGTTTTCCATTCTGGTCCATACACTGCTGACAATAATGCTGTACAAAAATATTGCATAATTGTAAGAATAATGCAACATTGAAACATCTAACGTAATATTTGTCATTTTATCTTTATTCGAACATATACTCTATGTTACGCAATTATTATATTAAAATTTATTAATAAACACAAGTTATTAATCATCAAAGTGTGTATACATTTTTTTGAGACACCTTGTATATATATATATATATATACATATATATATACATATATATACATATATACATATATATATATATATATACATATATATATATATATATATATATATATATATATATATATATACAAATATATACATATATATATGAGTTTTCCATGCTTTCAGAGATATATCAATTTTTCATCTGAACTTACGTTAAGCACGATGCTATGCGATATCGCTGTTTCCATTGCTACGATAATATTTTCTAATTGTTGATGGAGACGCGTTGCTGCCAGGGGTAATTTTAATTGTGCATAGATATTTTTTATCCACAGAAACAGAAAACTGTTTTGTTTACTTATTGTTCTTTCAATGTAAATATTACTGAAAGTGTTTAAAAGCTATTCACAAGTGTAAATTGCCATAATAATTATTAATGAGGATGCTTATTTATAGAGAGAGCAATCATATTCATTGCTCTGTATTACGAAGAATGTAATGTGCTATACAAACAAATCAGATGTTTTTAAACGTGCTAGAATAACAAATGGTTAGTGAAAAAGTGTAGATTTTGTGTCATCCCATATATTCTTTGCTACACTTTATGACAATTACAATCTGCAACTCTTTTGATTCTGTTGAAATTCTTCGTCCGACATTAATCTAGGTGGAGCTACCGGCTGTGAAGTTGGAGCCTGAAGACCCTTTGGATACTCAGGAAGTACATCAGGAGGTAATGTATAATTATTCCCTCTATATTTAGAATAAGAGAAAGTGTTGTGTTGTGGAAACAAATTTAATTCAAGATCTTAACATCGATTATTAGAAGGATGTGATCCAAATCAATGTCTGCTCCTGGTAATGTCTTGGCATTCTTTATGCCGTTTCAGAATATTTGCTTTACTAGGATGTACTCTATTTGGCATCTCATTCTATCTCCTGGACTTTTCTAAGTGTACAGCCTTCTTTTATGGAAATGTCTTCCTTGGAGTCGAACCCAGGACTTTTTTGGAGATTTATTTTCGTCATTGCCTTAATATATGTTAATCAAGCATCCTTGACAAATTTCAATCTTCTACCTATTCGGGAAGTTTGTTAAAACGCTCTATATCAGTCATCGTGAAAGCGTGACCGACCAACCAACAGACCTGGGCTATTATAGTATAAAATAATTGTTAGGATTTTCATCTAAGTTTTTTTATTAGAATTATCCTGATAAAGTTCTGAGATTATTAGCATTCCCAATAACAATGTTTAAGTTCAGCATTATTTATTTAGACGAAGCTTATATTACTTAATTTTTACTTTCTCCATACGTAGTAATGGGAAAGTATTGTATTCATGAAAAAAATCGACTTCGAGATTTCAACGGAAATACATGTTTTGAGGTTCCTAGAACACGTTTAGACTATTTTCGGAATGATGTCTGTGTGTGTGTGTATGTTAGTGTGGGTGCTCTAACTCAAAAAGTACGTGCCATATCGTTACCAAACTTCATATATAACACTTTTACATGAGCACAAAGAACTGATTAGTTTTTGGACAATAACGGTTAACCGGAAGTCGAGGTTTATTCGAAACCGGATTCGGTTTTTGTGATATTCCTCCGTTAAAACATCATTATTGTATATACAATTCTATCTGAATGTTATAGAGAATGTAATTTCCTACAACTTTCATTTGAAACAATTTTCCATATCAGTTATTGTATAGGAATTACTTATAAATAATCGGATTTTTCGGTTTCTGTCAAATATCTCCTTAAAAACATCGTTATTGGTAATCTTCGTAAGGACCAAAGTTGTAGAGAATATTATTTCTTCCAAGTTTTGTTTGAAACTAATTTTCGTAGAACCATCCATTTCGGAGATATTTTGCTTTATCTTAATTCCAGTAAACAGCGCCAATACCATGTAGCGGTGCATTCTGTAAACATTCAAAATATACGTAATTTACGGCAACAATGACGTGTCTTCTTTTACGATACGAAATAATAATTTTGCCTAGTAATATTATTCATAATAATTTAAATATCTATACCCCAAATATGGAGAAAGTCATGTGTTGGCCACACCAGATTTTTCATATATTATGCTTATTTTTTAAAAATAATTCATGAAAACATTCTCCGTTATTTTTTACAGATAAGAAAATGCGGCGTTCCTTTCGCATCGCAGGAATATTTAACGCACCGTCAGAAGAGAACTCTCCGCGAATCTTACGGACCACATGAAAGCGGTGTAAATGATGGTCCGTGTGAGAATATCAAGTCATCAGGTTCTGCAAATGCTGAAGTTGGAGAAATGGGTGTCGAAGTGAGAAGGGATTGTAAATCTCCGTGTGAGAGTGTGTACGTGCTCCTAGACGAGGAAAGCGACGTAAACAAGGTGAGATCGGGCGTCGGAGAGTTGAGGAGCGGGACGATAAAGAGACGGGAAGAAGTGAACTACGTCGAGACAAATACGGACGCTGCTCTAGGAGACGGAGGCGCGCTAGAGTCGAAGACGGGGAGGAATAGCGAGACAGAGGGAGCGAGCGAGAGGGAGAGGGGAAAGGAAGCTCCTCTCGGAGCGCAGGAGAGAAAGAGGGAATATTACAGGTGTAACGACTGCGGCGAAGATCTCGAAAAGAAGGACGCGCTGATCAAACATTTGAGAGCGCATGGTTATCAGGTAAACGGGGAGAGCGGCAACGAAGGAAGAGACTTACAGGTCGACATCAACGTTAACTGCGGATCTAAACGTAAAAATACGAGTCTTAGGAGAGGACCGAAGAGGAATACGTCCGATCGAGCGAAGAGGGACGAAGAAGCCAGGAAATACGTATGCGATTTGTGCGGTAAATGTTTCAATAGGAGAGGTAAATTGGAAGTGCATTTCAGGGTACACAGTGGCGAGAAGCCCTTTGGTTGTGACATTTGCGGCAAAAGGTTTGGTGACGAATCCAATCTGAGAAAACACAATCTCACCCATACCGGTGAAAAACCTTATGAATGTGAAGTCTGCGGGATTAGATTTAAACAGAATTACGATCTCGTGATACACAGAAGAACTCACAGTGGTGAAAAGCCGTACGAATGCAAAATATGCGGCAAGAAATTTGCTCAAAGCGGCAACCTTACGAGTCACGTCAGGGTTCACAGCGGAGAAAAACCTTATAAATGTGAGGTGTGCGATAAGTACTTCAGTGTCAGATCTAACCTGAGAAAGCATTTAAGAATACACTCTCGATAAAAACCATTTTTTTTAATAGGCGGAACACTGAGAAAGCGATACTGCAAAGAGGAAGCGTTAAAAGGAATCACGCGTTTGACCGATGGCGGATTTAAGGAGGGCCCGCACTTGGTGCGCTCCAGGGGCCCCTCGAAGAAAAAATGTTTCTACGTGTAATCTCAGAAATATTTAACATCTTATTTCTCAAAAGCCGTACGGTTGGCGGCCAAATAAAGGGGTAGTCGTTAGAAGAGGTTTCAGTATACTAGATTTAGATTGCAGGGCCTCCAATAGTTTTGCGCGAGGGGCCTCAGAACGTCTAAATCCGCCGCTGCATTTAAATTGTCATTGATGAGAAAAAATTAAATTGAAAATTAAAAAATTAATTTAAATTGTGAACATAAAAAAAAAGACTGAATTAAATAAATCGTGTTTCCTGGATTCGTTTTTATTTTCCTTATCCTAGTAGCATAAAAGACATCAAGTTGATATATATATATATATATGTGTGTGTGTGTGTGTGTGTGTGTGTGTATATGTATTTCAATATGTATATTATAAAATACATTGGTATACATATGTATGGCAAAATGTATAGAGATGTAGAGGGGTGGTTAGCGTGTTGAGCACCTAATGTTAAGGTCACAGTTTCGAATCCTGCCGAGGGCAGGCCATTTGTCGATATGTGCTTGTCTTTGTTATTGTTATTACGCTCATTGTAAAAGCCTGTAAAGTGGTGTTTTAGTAAAAGTTGCAATTATATTAGATTGTTATGACTGGTTCAATAACATGCAAATAATTGCATAATTTTATTGTAAACTAGCAGAAACACCCGGCGTTGCCGGGGAAATTTGGTTCAAATCCGATCGGAATTCTAGATGAAGCATGGTATTTAAGAATTGACTCGGCTGCCGTTTTGAATAAAACGGGCAGGGAGAAACAAAAAACCACGTATGAATTATTTCTGGGAGCCATCCATAATCGTACCAAATTTGATTAAAATCAACAGTAGGACTAGGGAAAATACGTGTAGTTTAATCAGTCCCCGCCATCCAATTACGGATAAGGAAGTAGTCGTTTCTCACCTTTCGCGCTGTGTATAAGATGTAGAGTCACCTGTTCTTTGAGAACAGGAAGTTTATGAGAACTGTTATTTTATTGAACAGTTTAGGCATCAGAACAGTTTGAAAAGAACTGTTCCGTTCTTTCTGACCCATCTCTAGCGTTAAAATATTTAGCATTAGCATACAAAGTTATTTTGCTTTTCGTACAATTATTATAAAACATTTGGGATTAAAAAGTAGCCCTCAATCTTCCTATTTGTGACGAAAGTATCTGTTGAAAGTTGGATTACTCTAGCTTTAATAGTGTGGAAATGTATAGATGCACAAATAAACAAACTTTCATAAATATATAGGAGATTAAGGACATAAATAACTGAATGTGTAAAAATGTCACGCTCTTCGATGGAAGATTTAGGCTTTCCTTTTTGGTACAAAGACACTTTATATTTGGCTCAATAATAGGTGCTACAAGAAATTCATTTAGGTTCTTTAAAAATGACCTTTTAATATCTTATAAATATTTTAGAGTGTATGTATGTTCTTTATACGTTTTTACACCATTGAAACTATCGAATTCAAAAGTTTCATTGGCCATCCTATGGACCAAAGGAAGAACTTGGTCTAGGTTTGCAGACCGTGGGGTCTCTTAATACCCCATGGGGTCAACAAAATACTATTTCCATAAGAATGCTTGAGAAATGTTGTGGAGAAACCCCAAAATGCCATGCAGCCCTTCACTGATGTGGATGTAAATATACCTAAATATTAACTTACGATAATGGGAAATGGTTTATTTTATACACGAAAGACTGAATATTTTAATTCTGTTCATGTTTTGTCATATTACATGGAAAATCGCTCGAAATTTTCCTTTAAGAGTGAAATTCGTCAGTTTAGACGACCATTTTCCAGGCGGCAACAAAGCTAAATTTCTTAATTGTTGTCCTCTTCAAAGGGAGATATACACGTAAAGATTAAAGCAAGGAAAATCCACACCGTGGCACGCTGTAGAGGAAGAATAATAAAAACAGATCAATTCATTAACCACTTATCTGGGTATGCTGTGTATAGACGTCATGGCCAGATGCGCAAGTGCTGGGTGATACGGATTTAGACGTCATGGCAAATTTAAGGCTGATTGCTATGGGTACGCCGTGATTTTCTGTCCTGTAGCTTCTCGTACTTATAGCTTGGTTCTTCTAGTTCGTCCTCACTGCCATAGATGGCCTTGTCTTCCTTTTTCTTTGAGAAGCAGGTCTGCATGTGCGTTGCGGGTTGCATTTCCGTGATCGCCACATCTGGAATGACCGTTTATGACACTCTGGGTTTTTTCACACTCCCTTGCGAAAACTCACACTTTTCTCTGCATGCACTTTTGTCTCAAGGGTAAACCTGCTATTTATGAATGTTTTTCTGCTAGTAATTCTAACGGTACATATGAAAAACAGATGTTTATGGAAAGTTCAGTTTGCTTCTGAGATATTGAGAATGTGTTAATGTTTTTCCCATTTCATTATGTAACAATATATATATAACAATCCTTTGTGTTTGAACCGAGTATAATATATATATATATATATATATATATATAATATAGTAATATATATATAATATTTGGCTAAAAGTCTTATAGATATTTTTCAATAATATGCTAATTGTTATTACTTATATCCATATTATGACAAAATTTATATATTTTTGAGAAATAAAATTATTTTAAACATACATAAGCATTTCAATTTAATGCTAACAGGCAAAAAAAACAATATCTGATTGCTAAAATGAAGATTTTATAAATTATTTAAATAATATTTATACTTAAAATAAACTATTTATCGAAGTATTATATCATATATTATATTTGTAATGATAATTCTGGAATTTTTAAAGCAAATTTCATTTAATTTGAAAATGAAATGAAAAACTCTCACTTCAAATTTAAATACCCACTGTGGAAGGGACTTGGGAAAACTACCCAGTTGAGTGGTTAAAAGATCCACTGTTGTTTCATCGAAAATTGCCTGTTAACAGTTTTAAATGTCCTTTTAATTTTAATTGAATTTTAATTTATATTCGTTTCCAAACTTCGTATCTTGATGGGAAATAATTTTAAAGTGCAAATATAGAAACCTCTACACCAATTTACGTTTTCTTATGGGCAAAAAATGGGGCAAAAAGGGGCCAAAATAGCCCCTGAAAGTGGAAATTTTGAATGTTTCGGATTTTTTCCTTCGGCTGTGACCAAAAACCTATAATCCTACCAAATTTCAAGTTTCTAGCACATCTGGAAGTGCCTCAATGTTGTATCCTGCCAAAGTGGTTATAAACCGCTATAAATATATACTACTTAATATGTGCTTGCATTCTGCAAGCATTTTCAAATTTTAGCATTTTTAAAAATTCAAATTATTCCCAATCGATGTTGTACATAATCATATAACCGTGTCAAATTTGGAATTTGTAGCTCATTTAGAAGTGCCTTATAATTTTAATCCTCGTATGGGGCAATAATGCAGCAAAAGAGCCCCTAACATTATGAATTTTTACACTCTCAGATTTTTCCATCTGTTGTAACTAAAAACCCATAATTCTGCCAAATTTCAAGTTTGTATCTCATTAAGAAGTGCCTTATAATTATCACACTCGTATGGGGCCGAAAAGGGGCAAAACCACCCATTAAAAATGAGAATTTTTGTAATTGTATAATTTTATCTTAGGTTGCAATGAAATTTCTATAACCGTGGCAAATTTCAAGTCTCTGGGTCCTATGCAGCTGCATCGCCTTTTTTGTTTTCGAGTGGGGCAATAATGGGGCAAAACAGCCCCAAAAATGAGGATTATATCAATATCAGATTTCCTTCATTAGGTGTAGTTTAACATTAACAGCATTAAAATATAAGCCTCCGATTCCCATTAATAGCTTACCCATATGAAAGGATAGACCTTGTTACCAAGGAAGCCTATTGTTAGACCCAGAAAAATTACCACTTTTTCCCCATAAAAACTATCAATTTACGCTAATTCTACTCGGATTTTAATTCTATCTTCAATAATAAGAAACTACAATTCATATCCTATCCGATGGTATAACCCTCGAGTTCATATCTTGATGGGAAGTAATTTTAAATTGCAAATATAAAAACCTCGACACCAATTTACGTTTCCTTTTGGGCCAAAAAGGGGGCAAAATAACCCCTTAAAATAGGAATTTCAACAGTTTCGGATTTTTTCCTTTGGTTGTGACTAAAAACCTATAATCCTACCAATTTTCAAGTCTCCAGCACATCTGGAAGTGCCTCATAATTTTGTATCCTCCTATATATATATATATAATACTAGTTAATGTGTGCTTGCATTCTGCAAGCATTTTGTCTCATCTTAATATAAAGAGTAGAATAGACAGATAATTTTTAAATGCAAATGCTTGCACCTCTGCGCCGATTAATATTTTACATTATGGACAATATTCGAATAAAAACAACCCCTAAAATTTATAATTGTAAAACTTCTATAGGTTTTCATCATTTGATACGAATACCTCAGATTTCTGCAAAATTTCATCGATGTAGCACCTCTATAGGTGTAGTTATATAAAATTAATTGTTTAAAAATGATGAATTTTTAACAGCCACAATAATAAACTTTATTATATTTTTCAATATTATTTACCGCTGGAGTAGCATTCCCTAATTTCTCAAAATATTCAGCTCCCTAGCTCTAATAAAAGTGCATAAACATAATAAATTTTTTAAATATTTATGAATGTTTTACGGATCAATAAATAAACATTTTCAAATTTCTATAATCCCGTTTTCGGTACTTGGTATGATCAACCGTTAGAAAAAATTTCAACATTGCAGCACAATTATAAGTAACTAAACCATGAAACGTTTGTTTATATGTTTACAATATGTGACTGCATTATGCAAGCATTTTTATATATTAGCATTTTTACAATTACGAATTACTCCTAATCAATTATGTCCAAAACCATATAACCGTGTCAAATTTTAAGTTTGTATCTCATTAAGAAGTGCCTTATAATGTTTACATTCGTAGCGGGTAAAAATGGGGCAAAACCACACCTAAAAATTTGAATTTTTTCTACTTTTTGACTTTTATCTTCGGTTGCAAAAACATTTCCATAAGCGTGCTAAATTTCAAGTCTCTAGGTCATATGGAGCTGCCTCATCATTTTTGTTATCGTATAGAGCAGGCATTTCAAACCGGCGGCCCGCGGGCCGCATGCGGCACTTTCTCTAACTTACTGCGGCCCGAATGCTAATTTTTCTCTTACAAGGGGAAGGCACTACTGACCCCCAACCGATTTGGCTGAAACTTCGTAGAGATAATGTCCATGACGTCCGATTAACGAAAATATATACATATCAGGGCCAATACCCAGCCGTTTTTATTTTATTAATAAAAATAAATTATTATTTCCCTAGTGACTGCTTAACTACCGTACACGGTGAAGGATCTCGTAAATAACGGTGTTGGCGGAGCGTCTAGCACGCTTGGCTGTAAATCTGAAGATCTGATGTTCGAGTACTTGTTCCGAAACTTTTTTCATTTTTTCCCACATTTTCACTTTCACCATTTAAAGTATTTATTACCTAATTTCCTAATATTGCTTTAAGTTTAAATATCCATTTATTTCTAAATAAAATTCTTAATCACAATGGTAGTATATATAACTATAAGCTTACTCTATTTCCTCATGTCCGTGCATTTCGTCGAATTCATCGGGCCCCACCAGATCGTAATCTTCATGGAAGTTCCTCTCGCCAAGCATATCCACAACACGTGTATAAATTTCTTGGGCCATTACAACACTACGGCCACAATCACTTTCGGGAACTTCTTTATCCGACATCAATCCATTTTTTCAGAGGAGTTTCATGCAGTAATGCATGGCGGTGTTCAACACATCTTTCGCTGTTTCGTCGTCCGAAGGAGGAGACGTAAAAGATGTAACATTTTTGCTCGTTACAGGATTCCCCGCTGAAGATGTTGAAGCAGTATATTCCATTTTTGAAACAGCAAAAACTGTAGTATGTTAAAAATACACTTCAAAACACACTAGTTAAAATGCTCACAATGCTCTGATGAAAGAGGTAACACTGATCTTGTAGCACTTGAGATCGCTCCTCTCCGACAATGTCATGATTGTGAAACAATACGTGCAAGACAATAAGTTTCTTTTCATTGTTTAATCATGGGGAGGATAATAATAAATCGCTTTATAATGAAAAATTTATTGACGAGGAAAACCAACCGCTATGTACGCTACAAATAATTCTTCAAAACTGCACATCAATATATTAAAAATATTAACTATTCAAAAATAAAAATATATAGCGTTATTATTTAAAATGAGGAAAGTGAAAATGTGGGAAGAAATGAAAAATAATTTCGGAACAAGGACTCGAACAACATATCTTGACATTTACAGCCAAGCGCATTAACCGCTACACCAGCGCCGCTTATTGCAAACTACGTTACCGTGTATGGTAGTTAAGCAGTGACTAGGGAAATAATAACTCATTTTTATTAATAAAATAAAAACGGCTGGGTATTGGCCCTGATATGTATATATTTTCGTTAATCGGACGTCATGTACACTATATATCGATGAAGTTTCAGCCAAATCGGTTGGGGGTCAGTAGTGCCTTCCCCTTGTTAGCTAAATCGTTCGGATTTTATATAAATACTTCATTTTATGATAAGGACACGAGATTTTGTCTTAGTTGTTGAAATACAACAGAACGTGGTTTCTAAATCATTGTTTTTAATACCTAGTAAAACAGGTGACCAATCTTATAGATAAAGTTTATATTGCCAATCCTGGCCCTCATTAATCAACCCTAATGTTAATGCGGCCCTTCTGTAATACCCATCATTTCAATGCGGCCCTGATGCTTCTTCGAATTTGACATGCCTGGTATAAAGCAATACTGGGGCAAAACAGCTCCAAAAATGGGGATTACTACAATATCGGAATTCCTTCATTAGGCATAGTTTAACATTAAAGGCATTAAAATATAAGCCTCTGATTCCCATTAAAAGCTTAACCATATGAAAAGATAGAGCTTGTTACCAAGGAAGCCTATTGTTAGACCCAGAAAAATTAGCAATTTTTTGTGATAAAAACTATAAATTTTCATTAATTCTACTCAGATTTTAATTCTGTCTTCAAAAATAAGAAACTACAATTTATATCCTATCCGACAGTTTAAGTCTCCAGTTCGTACCTTAATGGGAAGTAATTTTAAAATGTAAATATAAAAACCTCTGCACCAATTTACATGCTTTCTTATGGGCAAAAAATGGGGCAAAAGGGGGCCAAAATAGCCCCTCAAAATAGGAATTTCGAGAGATTCGGATTTTTTCGTTTGGTTGTGACTAAAAACCTATAATCCTACCTAATTTCAAGTTTCTAGCACATCTGGAAGTGCCTCATAATTTTGTATCCTCCCATATATATATATATGGTATATATATATATATATATCATGTGTAAGAAGCATCTATATATTATAGATATATCATGTGTAAGGAGCGACTATATATTATAGATATATATATATATATATATATATATATATATATATATATACATATATATAGAGTGAGGTTAATATAAAATTTATTAAAAATTAAATTAAAATGTTAACAAATTGTGTACACTAAAAAAAGAGACAACGAATTAAATAAATCATGTTTCATTCGTTCTTTCATATTTCCCTTATCCTGCCAGCATAAAAGATCGAGTTGAAATGTATAATTAAATGTGCATATTATAAAATACTTTGGTATATACAGTATATAACCTATCACCCAGCAAGCTTAGGATATTAGCATAGCTAGTTATCTGAAAATTCCTGTTATCTAGAATATACTGATAAACAATGCTCAGAAAGAGCTTAACCCATGTATTGATAATATCGTTCTGTCCTGCCGAACATATAATAAAAGCATTTTGTTAACTTCATATAATGAAAATAAAAAAAATTCATTACTTCCTTCGTGGATCTATATCTACAGTTCACCCTGCAAGCCACCGCAATGGTGTGTGGCAGGGGGTGCAATAGCACCAAGGGAAAGCACATTATAATGAATAGTATCACTCTACGTCGCCTGATTTCTTTTCTTAACTTCTGTTCTGCTCAGCTATTGTTCTAGGGAAAAACGAGCCTTTATACCTCTCAGTCCTACAGGCTATCTCTCTTATTTTACGAGAATGGTCCATTCTACCAATATAAGTTGGCACTCTTATTATTTCTTCGACATCGCTGGAGAATATATGCGTTCTAAATCTTTCAAGAAGTTTTAACCTAGAGTGTGGTCGGTGCTCAGATAGTGATTCCCATCCTAAGTCCTGTATCAAGCCTGTAACACTTTTGTTTCTATCGTAACAAGTTTTGACTTAATTTCAGCATTCAAAATCATGGCAAAATATACCTGTTTGTTATTTATTCCACCTCAAGCAGTAGATGAACCCAAGATATATAAATAAATAAATATACTAGTAGACATATAGATATCTACAATATATGTATTTACACTTCTGACATAGGATATAGGAGACTGAGGAGGTTACAAATTACGAGGCACTTCCAGATAAGCTAGAAACGAGAAATTTGGTATGTAGGAAGGTCTAGTGGCAAAAGCGATAAAATGAAAATTACAAAAATGTTTATTTGTTGACAGTTAATAAAATTTAACAAATATTACGTGGTTTAGGTATTTCTAAATGTACTACAATGCTGAAATTATTTCTAATGGTAGAATTTGCTAAATAACCAAAATGGTATCCTAGATATTTAAAAAATTTATTTATCCATTAAAAATTCATAAAACTTAAACAAATAGAAACGTGTATGTACGTTTGGTTGAGCTAGGGAGCCAAAATGTTTTTTAGAAAGTAAGATATTGGTGTCCCAGCAAAAATTATGCATTTCTTAAAGTGGCCACATCATGAAAAGTTGGCAGAAATGTGTGGCATTTTAAGAAACATTCAAACAAATATAAAAACCTTAAAATTGCTATTTTTAGTGGCTTTTTTGCCCAATACGAGGATGAAATTTTTTATGCACCCCCAAATGCCCTACAGCAGTGATGGCAAACCTTCTATTGCTCACTTGTCCATATTACTGAAACTGTCGAATTTTTTCGCCATTTTGTCAATCTAATCTTACCCTGAAGTAGTGCAAATTCTTAGAGTTCTCAACAAATAAGAAAGCACTGTAAACTTCAATAAAATATCACCATTTTGTATAATTAAAAAGTTGCAAGTAACCTTAAATATTAAACAGCATCTTAAAAAATTCATTTCAAGTTTACTCTAACATCTGTTTGTTATAAAAACACAAAATAAATGCTCAAGTATATTAGAACCCAGTTGACTCATACAGAAAAAAATTGTTAGAAATACATGAAATGGTAATATAATATAAAAGTGCAATAAAAATAATAAATTACTAAAATACATACAGATTATGGCGAATCCAAGGAATTCCTAAGATCCATCATTGTATCTGAAGTTGATAACACAGAAGTTCTTCCTGTACATCAGATGTTCATAACAGAAAATTGGGATTCGTTAATATATGACATATCGCAAGACGAAATTCTATCATATAATAACATTATTATAATAATTCTAAGTATATAATCATAAAAACTCCATACAAGATTATGAAAAAGAATTTTAAAAACTTTTACTCATATTTTCCTCTAGCCAAAGGCATTAAGCGAAAATATTTTCCCATAATAAGCAATAATATTAAATGTTGTATTACGCGAAGATATGATATTATACGTACGAGTTATTTAGTACTTACTTTCATTTTGGCATCATATATTAGTTCCAGTAATATTTCCCGATAATTTACGCACTTATTAATAACTATTTAATACTTTTCTGTTACATTCAATCATTAAATTTCCGTATTTTTCACTCGTATAGACCTTCACGACTTCCTAACATTCGAATTCCAATACAGCCAACATTCGAAATACAAATATGTACAAAATTAAATTGCACGGTGCCAACAGTTGAAGTTTAAAAATGCTGATTGTGAGTGTACAGCTTATTAGGGTTTACTTTGGATAGGGTTTGGAATTAGATTTGCTTTTATTCATAGTTATATCTCTAATAGATTTTATGCACAATTTCCAATCCCACCTTTTAAATATTTTCATAATAAATTTTACGTTTAAATCGTACGCTGTCACACGTAGTTTATATGCATTCTGCTAGAGCGGTCATGATTGTATAATAAGGATGGTATTATTCTACAGTCATAAACAGGGATAAAATAAGATTTTATATGATGAAGGTGTTGGCTAAAATTTTCCCAATTCTTCAAGATAAGTCTGTATTAAACCACACCTGAGATGTGTTTGATTTTTGTATGGTGGTTGAGAATTCAAATCGTGAAAAATGAATCTTACGTTATAGCGGGAAACCTTTCACACACATGAAAATTATATATTTTATGGATGCAATCTTTTGATGTATTTCAATGGTTAAACTTGAGTAGTAGCTACAGAAAATCCATATTATTTCAACAGCCGCGCATTTTAAATCATTCTCAAAAAATCTACTTAATACAACTAAATAGAGGTTCTACGGGATTGCAGTTTCAGAGTACATATTACGAATCTAACGAATAATAAAATGCATATATTGAAAGTCTTACACCAATCGCTTTCGGTTAACATTTACTCTAAAGAGAAATTATTTATTTTCCAATTTGATGAGTTATTAGTTGCATTAAAAATAGGCCAGAAGATATTAATTATCAACGTATGGATATGACAATAAGTAAACAGGAAGGTACAAAGTAAAATTGATATGGGATATAGACGTATAAACATGAAGTAATATACGCGTTCGTACTAATGAGGATATACTTAATAAATAAAACATGTTGTTGTTATACAATGAAATTTATAAAAAGAAATTACGGTAATTAAATATTGATAAATACATTTCTGTTTTAACATTATTATAGAAGAAAGTGCTTGGCTTCACCATATCACCCCGTCGACAATCGATCACAGATTACGGAATTACAATGTAACGAAACCCTAAGGTTGGTGATTGCGAGATATCTGATAAAATTGAAGGAATCGGATATTTTGCCGGACATCGGAGATGACAATACTGAGGGAAATGAAGGAATACCGAAGAAGATGTTCTACATGTTCCTCTCCATCAATAAGAATTCCTTCCATGATTTTTTACGGGATTCCGGCTTAATTAAGTGAGGGTTCGAGCTTGCGAAGTAAATTTCATTCCGAACCGGGACATAACCTTCCACAACTTATTTTACAGCAGACCATCGAACATTCTGCAATCGAACTTCACCTCTACATCCGACGTTCATGAAAGTCGATTGGACTAATCGATGTAACGATACATCGAATCCATTCGATCCAGTTGTACGTAGGAATTGTTTATATTGGACGCCATTTGGTGTGTGACGTTTATTTTCTGATACCATAGAAAGTAATTCTACCTTCCGGTAGGTTTTAGGCCCACACCAACAAGCCCTGGCTATCGAAAGCCTTTCACTTAAAATGGAGTGTAGACACGAGTTTACAATGTGTAGGCTTTGCCTCTGCGAGAGTGAGTGTTTCGTTGATATTTTCCATGTGAACGAAGGGTTTGGTTACGTTGCAGCCGAAGTTATAAGAGATCTTCTTCAGTTCCAGGTGTTTTATTTATTGTTTTTACTCTAATACAACCTTTTCATCGCTATAGTTTATAGTATTTACATTTCGTTCATCGAAGTGTAGGCAGTTTGAAAACGTTCTAATTTTATATGTAGTATTATTTATTTACTTCCAAAATAAAAAGAAACGAAAGCCTTAGTATTGAATTTAAGTATATAATTTAATGTATTATGTCATTAACTAAAATAAATGTGATTACAATGATGTAATTGTGCAAAACTTATTGTTATTTATATTTACGTCCAATTCCAACCTTTCAACATTTCCGTATCAAGATTTCACTGTTTCGGATTAATATTTATCGGTTGTCTGGGGGGACGAAGTGAAACAAAGGAAAGAATAGCACTTATATTATAATCTATCTCTACGTCAATATTTTGAAATGTTGTTCCGTATAAAGTCTTGCTTCGCGATTAATACATTAATAGAGTTTTGTATAAACAATCCTGCTGATTAAACTAGCTGATAGCACTACTTTACACACCGGAATATGCTGTCTCTCTCTTGTGCTAACAAAGGGATCATCCCGGAAAGTTCCATCATTTAGGCCCACAAATGTGTTCCGACAACCCAGTAACTTTGTTTACAGTAGTACCTGTCTACATTATCACTTGATTTCTCTATAGGTTTTTGAGACGGATGGATATCCTCACGTAGTATGCTCGGTCTGCTTGGGAAAGCTGACGGACTTCAAACAATTTAAGATAGAGTGTTTGAAATCAAGAGACACCTACGACAATGTATTCAGGTCCGATGAAAGTCACACCGAACATCCAGCAGATATTGTAAGTACTATTTCTTGATGTTTGTTATAAATTCTGTGAATTGAATTTGAGATTTTAATGGAAATACTTGTTTTAAGTTCCCCTGAGTACGTTTTCAGTATTTTCTTGATGCCTGTGGTTATGTACGCGAAATAACTTTGTGAGCGCTATAACTAGAAACATACAAAGTTCCTTATTCTGTCCATCTTTTTCCACAAACCATTCGAAATCGCTCATGTTATATGTTTAATTCACATATTTTGTGGAAATATTGGCATTTTAATGGAATGTTGCCTTGTCTACCAATTGCATTGTTATACCTCAAAATCCTATTGTTGTATCAATCGTTATGGGTGTATAAGCGTGCTTTGTATGCTTTCAATATGAGAGAGGGAAGGAAGGATGCAAATAAGTATATTATGAGAAATTTTAATATAAAAAATAACTGAAACTATCAACAATGTCAATTTAGCTAAATTGGAAATAAAAAACATTATTACGTTAAATTCTTCGTAGATCATGGGAGAATTATGAATCAACATTGTTGTTCCTCGAATTAATTTCGTAAATATGGCTTACATAAAAGTTTATGTCGAAGACACCCCTTCGCAAGGTAGACTTAAACATGATAAGAGAGTTTTCACTATAAATATCGTATATCATGAAAATTTTCAGTAATATTTTAAAATAAAAGTAGTTACATCTTAAAACTGTGTTTTAAATAAAAAAATCCAGTAATCTGATGGATAATACATAAAAATGTACTGTGTCAATTGATTAATAAGTCTTTCAATTCTAAACTCGACGATTCAAATACTGTTTTAGAATTTTTAATACAACAAAATTGAACTTCGGTTAATGAGTCATTGCAAAAAGGAAGTTAACTGTTCAGTGTCAAAGATTCAAAAAGACCTTCCAAATTAAATATAAATCGAAAGATTAGCGACTGAATTGTTTGTTTCCCTTACATACAGGTATATGATTTCTTTCTAACACTCCATTGCACGAATCACACCCATTTGTTATACGTTGTACACTTTCCTAACTTGTTGTAATTTGTCATTGTTTGTTTTTTGTTATTCTTTCTTTTCTCCAGAAATTTTTATTACTCTGGGAGTTATATTTATTTGTATTGTTTGTAGCACTGCGTTTCCATCCTTACTATGATCCAGTCACTGGTGAAATTATCTTTGTTTATGGCACTGTGTGTCTTTTCTGTTAGGGGTGGAAGACCAGCTCTTGCTGAACCCCAATACCATTTTACAGGCTGTGAGTAGCATAAGAAATGATATAACTTATTATATAACTGTATGCATTTTATCTTATTACTAGCATAAGTGCCCGTTGAATTTCAGTGAATCTAAATTTTCGTCAATGCAACGTAAAAATCGCAAGAATAAAATTGTGCACTGTTTTAACCATCGAATATTTCTTTATTATAAGTCTGTTTTAATTAATTAGCTAAAATCTCACAGAAATTCCTTGTGAATAAAATAGTACCTTTCTGTCTACTAAAATAGCCATTGTTATTAGTTTTAAATTGATTATAGCATTAGGATTTCAATTTCATTAAATAAGCAGAATTCCGGTTCCAAAAAATTTGTCCAATCTTCAGTTGCCTCTGATAATACTTTAAATAGATTTTGGAATATAATGTATGTGCCTCAATATCGTTTATCGTCTGCTCAGCACTCTTGCCTTCTCATTTTCCGAAACAACCACTTTCACCAGTTTTAAATGGATTTCAAACTTAGAAGAGAACTTGATTCAATTCAGTTAAAATAACTAAAGAAAATCCTTTTATAATATGCAATGTTAACCTAAAATTAATTCATTCTGTAAAGTGAATAAATAAGAGTTCTTTCTTTAAGCTGTAATAGCCGCTGTTATTAGATTTAAATGGATTATAAGCCTTAGAACTTCCTCTGTATTAAATAAGCACCAAAATTCCTTTTATAAAAACAAATCATTTCATTAAAAGATCCACTGTTGTTTCTTCGAAAATTGCCTGTTAACAGTTTTAAATGTCCTTTTAATTTTAATTGAATTTTAGTTTTATAATCTTTCCAAACTTTGGCCATTGTTACGAATTTAATTGGAGGAATAACAATAGAAATTCGTAAGCACATATGGTTTACAATGAATTTAATTTAAGAATGATTTTTATTTCCAATTTGTCTAAAATGACACTGTTGATACTTAAAGTTTTTTATATTTACGTAAATATAATTATTTTCCACAAAACACGCCAATCTCTCCCCTTCCTTCCTCTCTCTCTCTCTCGTATTGAAGCATTCAAGGCACGATTATTCCCAGAAGGATGTATACAATAATAGTAATTTGAGGTGTAACAGCGATAATGGTCGACATAGCAACATCACGTTAAAATGGCTAGATTTCCACAAAATATGCAAATTAAACGTTTAACATGGAATATTTCGAACTGTGGGCAAAATAAGACGAATGGACTAAGAAACTTTATAAATTTTTCTTCAAAATGGTTCAAATCTGAAGGTCCTCCGTTAATTTCTTCTAATTTTAACTTCAAAATGAATAAAAGCCTGCATGTCGAAAAATTGCGTTTTACAAGATAAATAATGGGAAATAAAAATGCCTCTCTTGGAGACGAACCAAGGAATTTTTTCGATTTAAATTCGTCATCACCTGAAAAAGTGTTATTCAAGCATCCCTACCAAATTTCGAGTTTCTATCATTATTATTTCTCGAGTTATTAGCGTTTGCAAAGCATGACCAACTAACCCACCAACAGACGACGGCTATTAGTATATAAAATATTGTATCATTTTATATTTTGTATATTAATTTCTAAAACTTCTTCATATATGTTGCATAATTATAAAATACCATTGTATGAAAGTGAAAAAGGGTGTTGCCCGTGAATGAAAATTATTATTATTATAAATTGCCTGTTTTTATATTTTAAATAAGTACGTGAGACTAGCAAAGGGATCACTTGTTGCTCAAAATTGCGATGTAACTGCTAACAGGATAGATCGCGGTATCGCAGCACGACAGTTGGTGTCTTGTTTCTGAATTAATATTGCAACCACGAGTAAAAGTTGCTCAAAATCTGGTGCCGACATTCTTAAAAAATTATAAAACGCCATTTGAAGTTCAGTCATGAGACCAAAGCCATTCACTCTGTCCAGAAATTGTTTCTTCCACCAATGACGTGTTTTTCTTCTTTTTGCGATGATAATACAGTAGAGTCTGGATTATCCAAGGTAAAGTGGACCAAGTGAATCTCGGATAATGATAAACTCGGAAAAAACGGAAGGTTCATTTTTAGGTATTAAAAATAGGCCTATGTATATGTATGTTCAGAAAATTTATTTTATACACACGTAACTAAACTAAAAGAACAATTTAATACATAGGTGAATCGAAAAAAGTAATCAGAGGAAAAATTGCATAATTTAGTTTCTTGGCCGCTAAAAATTAAAAACAATTTTACTAACATTTCATGGTTTAGGTACTTCTAAATGTGCTATGAAGCTGAAATTTTTTCTATTGGTAGAATTTGCCAAATAATGAAAATTGCATTATAGAAATTTGAGAATTTCTATTCGTTTGTGCGTAATAAATTCTTAAATGTTAAACAAATTGACTAATGTTTATGTACTTTCTGAAGATCCAGGAAGGTGAAAATTTTAACACAGTTAGGAAATAATGTTCCGGTGGTTAATAACATTGAAAATTTCTTAAAGGCTTTATATTGTGGCTATTAAAAATTCACATATTTTAAACAATGAAATTCATGTAAAAGCACTTCTAGGGTTGCTATATCGATGAATTTTTGCGTAAATGTGAGGTATTTGTAATAAATGCTAAACATCTATAAATACTTTATAATTATAAATTTTAGCGGTTGTTCTTACCCCAATACTGACCAAAAGGAAAAACGTAAATTGGCGAGAAGGTGGAAACTGTAGTGTTTAAAAATTATTTGTCGTCTCATACTCTTTACTGTAGGGTGAGAGAAAATGCTTGCAGAATGCAAGCACACCTTCACTAGTAGAGTATAGACTTCATTTTTGGCCATTAACAATAACGCACATCCTTGTGAAATTTCAGGTGCCTTCATCATCTAAAAATACAACACCGGAAGAGGGAAGGAATAATGCCAACCCTACCACTGAGGTGAGTCTAGCAATATAAATTTATCAAAAGGTAGATATCCTCGGAATTCATGTGAAAAACGAATTTGGGATAAGTAAAGCATTGTTTCTCATCATTACATATTTTAAAGAATTTGTTTGTATGTTTGTCCGTGGAATTCCTCCTAAACGATAAATGCTAGAATGATTGTTGGTTCCAATGAGGTAAAGGAAACAATGAAAATAGATAAGCGAACATCATTTAAAGTAATTTTTATGAAAGATTGTCTTGAGTTGGAATGGATGATTTCGTCAATGTGCTTGTTTTTTAATGGAAATGGGTAATTCTAAATTTGGATTAACTTTTGAAATGGTGATGTCTAGAAAGTTCAGGGACCCGGTGATTTCTGTTTCACATGTAAATATTAACCCCTCAAGCGCGGAGGACATTTAACTATAATACGTCACGCAGGTCGGAAGAGATTTAGGGAAATTCTCAGTTTTTGCGCGAAACCATATAAAAATTCGTAACTTATTAGATATTTATGGAATTTGACTGAAATTTTTTGAGGTTTTACGTAAAACTATGCATATTTACCTATGTTTTTCACACCGTCTTAGTTATTATTATTCGCGTGAAATACGCCTATGAATTCATTCACTCAATCACGGAAGCCATTTACTCAGTTTTTCTTTATTCAAAGTTTACGGAGTAGGTACTTCACATCTACTGTTTTATCTTGGATTTCAACTTCTTCCCCGTAAGTTTTTCAGAAAAAAAAACCTTCAAATAAGGATTCTTACCCCTCAGCGCCGTCCTGTGTACTGGGTACGCCGCGGAGATTGCTAGCTTTCTTTATTTTTTTGACACAGTAAATTTTCTTAAATATGGGTAACCTTCATAATTTTAAAAGAGGAACCTTTGGCCTACCTATTCAAAACTATTGCCATGGTCTTGTTTACATTAGCTGAGACAAGGGGCGAATGAAACACAGTATCCTTCCCCGTGTATACAAGAAATGACCATAAGTAGCCAGTCAAATCACAGACCTCGAAGGTCTTGATTCCGAACTTGGAGATGTCTGATAGCAGACAAATGGGGCCTATATCCTCTTCTTACACCTCACAGTTGCTTTCGTGCAAAGATTTCGTTGAATAGGAGCTTTTTTAGAAGCCAAAATTCCCCAATTCTCCTATCTACGTGAAAATTTAATCACAAAACTTAACGTATAATAAAAGTAAAAAGAAGGAGAGTAAAAATTACAGAATTAAGCACAATAGGAAGGCCAAAGGTTCCTCTTTTGAAATATATAAAGGTTATCCATATCTAAGAAAATTTACTGTGTCAAAAAAATAAAGAAAGCTAGCGACCTCCGCGACGTTCCCAGTATGCATGACGACCGCATGTGGAGTTTCCGTCCGACGTTCCCAGTACGCATGACGACGCTGACGGGTTAATGCTTTATCGAAGGGATTGAAGAAATTTCAGAAGGTATCAAGTTGCAAGTCTGCAAGTAATGGAGTAAAGGAGACCCCATGCCTAGGCCATCTAAATGTTTATAAAATTTCCATTAAACTTGATATAGTTTTGAGAAACACATACTTTCAGTAGGGAGCACAGTTGACTGGTTACCGGAATGGGAACACCTTTCTTACGAGGGTAATTTTGGCTAACTCCAAAGCATCTATAGTGGAAACACAGGTGAAAAGGCTGTGCATATCAAATGACGGTGCACTTTGGAGATAGAACTGTTTGTAATAAGGAATTTGCTAATTCAGAAGAGTTTTTGACAGGGTTTTGGGGAGAACTCCAAAATGCCTGAATATTGTATTTAATTGTAGCTCTAATAGATGATTCGGGGCTGACAGTTATAAAACAACTGGAATTCTGGCAGTAGGGCATTCATTCGAATCAGCTTATACATTTCATTGCGGCTACATCACACTGAGCAGGAAACAATTAACGGACAATGCGAATGCGTAAATATCAAACTGGATGAGATTTCTTTTGCTTCTGTGACTTAATACTAAATTATGATTACAGTTAGACATGTTATTTCTCTCTATATAATAAGTGCACTATACGTGATGCTACGCTCTATCGACTTTTGAGAGAGCAAGATTCTTTTCCTTCATTCGTCAAAATACCTAAATATGGTCTGTTTTTCTTCTTTTTTGCTTTATTTGATGGCTAAAACTGTATACTATCTTATTATTGCTATGTTTACATGGTACACGGTCTAAATTTTAGACACAGTCAGACCTTTTCGAAATATTGTGGAATTTTCATACTCTTTCCAGATGTTGGCAAGGCCACCCACAATCTCTCCTCCGATTCAATGAAGCCTTCAAATCTACAATAGACTGTCGTTATTCGCCACGAACCTTTGTGTAAGCATCAAAATTATCATTGTTACAATGTCAATTGTTACTCATAATTATTTAGGAAGCTTCATGTGGGAAGCATTTAAAATGATTGACCAAAGCAGTTGAATTTTCTTTCATCGTTTGGATACTGGAATCATACATTTTTCATATTAAGATAATTATATTTTACATTTTTAATGCTTATTAACCCCTCGCTCATGCAGGACATTTACTTAAATCCGTGTTTGAGGTCAGTAAAATTGGTGAGAAAATTGGTGACTTTGATTCCTGAAAATTGAAAAATTCGCAACTTTCCTAAAGAATTTAATGTATTCACAAAAAAGTTAGGTTTATTGGGCATGAAAATTATATGTAAATTATGGGAAAATAATTATTGAATTAAGCACCCCCACCCCAATATTTTTTATCGCCATTATAGACTATGTTATCCGCAGGATAAAATTATTTAACTATGCGAAGTTATGTGATGATATCTTCAAAGGTTTGAAAATCACAATTCGTAGAAAATCTATGTCTAATTATTTAAGTTACTTATTTACGTATGAATAAAATGGAAAAATACCTCCAAATCACCGTAAAGGCGGTACTCACGTGCCAAGGCACAGAAGACTCAGGATCACTCGGGACGTGCGTTTCGACAGCAACGCTGTCATCTTCAGCAATGTCAAAGTGTGTAAGGTTAGGTGGAGTATTTATACTATTGTTGACCGTTAGATAGAGCCAGCGTCGTTATTCATTATCTTGTTTTGGTTGTGGTGTATGTAAAAGCTTTCATAGGCATCTAGTTTGTTTTCCTTGGATACTGTTTTTAGAAGTTTTAAATTTTCAGTGTTATAGGATGATGGCAGGTGTTGATATGAGATGCTACACTGGACTTGTCTATTCTGTTGTTTCTGTAATGGGCTAAGTGTTCTTTGAAATTGTTTCTAATTTCCTTTTCGTTTGTCCAATATAAATTTTGTCACACTTTTCACATTTGATTTGGTATATGCCTGATTTCTTATGGGGGGGGGGGGGGGGGGGGGGTATGCTGTCTTTAGGGTTTTTAGCAAGATTTGACAATTTATTTTCATTAATAAAAACTGTGTGTAATCCTATTTCGGAGAAGTTTTTTGAATTTTTTTGGTAGCATGAGGGTAGTAAGGTAAAGTCATAAATTTTTTGATATTGGTGTCTTTGTTGTTGAGTGTTGTGCAGTTTCTAAGGTTCATTCTGTGTTGATGTTTTTTAAACATTTTATGAATAAGTTCTGGTTTAAAACCATTCTGAATGGCTGTGTTTTATATAGGATAATTCTTTGGAGAAATTTGTATTTGATAGTGGTGTGTTGAGTAATCGATGGATCATGGAATGAAAAGGTGCTAGTTTTTGTGAAATGTGATGGTGAGAACTCATGTGGATGTATGTGTTGGTATTTGTAGGTTTTCTGTAAATGTTGAAATGTAATTTGTTGTTTTTCCTATTTAGAAGAATGTCTAGGAAAGGTAGAGATTTTTTATTTTCTGTTTCATGTGTGAGTTTAATGGTGTCAAACTGCTTGTTGAACAAGTTTAAGAAATCAACGCTGATTCCTTTGGATGTGTCCAAAATAGCGAAGATGTCATCTACATATCTTAGCCAAATTTGAGGAAAATACGAAAGGTGTTCTTACAAATGCGTTCGAAAGTAGTCATGAAGAGTTATGCTAATAAGGGAGATAAAGGGTTGCCCATGGTTGTGCCTTCTTTCTGTTGATAAAAGGAGTTGTTGACCTGAAAATATGTTTGTTGCATACAGAGGGAAGTTAGGCAGATGTATTCGTCCACAGCCGGACCAGGAAGGTTTTTTTCTTGTAGTGAGTTTTTTAGAAATTCTATTGTGTTTTTTATGGGGACACTAGGATATAAAGATTTTACGTCAAATGATACCAATATTTCGTTGTCTGAAAGAGTTATGTTTTCTACTTTGTTGATGAAATCTGTCAAGTTTTTGATGCGTGAATCATTAGGAAAATTCATTTGTTTAAATTCATTGTTGAGCCAATGGGCTAAATTGTATGTGGGAGCATTGATTCCTGTAACTATAGGTCTTAAAGGAATGTTAGGTTTGTGTAATTTTGGTAGGCCGTACATTCTGGGGACTGTCGGATTTGAGATGTTTAATGGTAAACGAGGTGTTTGTTTATTAGTGTAGGACATGTTTTAAGAACATATTTTGTAGGGGTGATCAGTTTGTTAGGAGGATTTTCTGTGATTTTTTCGTACGGACCTTCGTTGCAATTTCTCTTGCAAAAAACGCAGAACATCACTAACATCTAGTGCACAAAAATGCTCGTTAATAAAGACGCTTGGGTGTATCAGCGTGACACTGGATCCCCAATAAGCTCTTTGGTGCTACTTACCAGCCCAGGTCCGTACTCCGTCCGGTTAGCTCCCCACGCAGACAGTCCGGATACTTTTTGAACAGACCTTGTATCTACGATGTATCTCGAGGACTATTTAAAAACTGATATTAAAGCTATGTGTCCATAATTCTTAGGATTTTCAGCTGAGTTTTTTTATTAGAATTCCTGATAAAATTCTGACAGTATTATCCTTGTCAATAATAAGTTCAGCATTATTTATTTAGATGAAGCTTATATTACATAAGACTCTTTTGTACATTAAATTGCATCATTATGGGATGTTTTCAGATATTAAACATATTTTTACTAATAATGCATGAACTCATTCTTAATTATTTTTTGCAGATAAGAAAATGCAGCGTTGCTTTGACACGGCTGGATTATTTATCACGCCTTCGGAAGAGAACTCACTGTGAATCAAATGGACCATGTGAGAAGAGAAGTAACAGTGTGAACGATGGTGGGAAACTATTGTCAATAAGAAAGAAAAATGTAGCAGTTGATGCCATTGCATGTGAAAATATAGAGTCATCAGGTTCTGCAAAGGTTAAACTTGAAAAAATGGATATTGAACTGGGGAGTGATTGTATATCTCCAGCTGACATAAACACAGTGGAATCAGGTGTTTTGGGGTTGAGAAGAGAGACTCTAGAGAGACAGGAGGAGGGAAGCTGCGTTGACACCAGTGTAGATTCCACTCTTGAAGCTGAAGAAACGTTTACATTAAAATTAGAGAGTGACAGTGCATCAGAGGGAGAGAGGGAGAGAGAAGAGGAAGCTCCTCTTGGAGGGATTGATAGAGAGGGAGAGAAGGAACGTTTTAGGTGTAATGACTGTGGCAAGTGTTTTGATGAAAAGGAAGTACTAATAAGACATTTGGGAGACCATGGCTATTTAGTAAATGGGGAGAGTAGCAGGGAGGAAAGAGAGTTTCAAGCCAATACGAATGATAACTGTGAAACTAAATGTAAAAAGAATGGAGTTAGTAAGAAAGGTTTGAAGGGAAAACTGTCAGATAGTGTAAAGAAGGATCAAGGAGTTAGGAAATACGTTTGTGATTCATGTGGTAAAGGTTTCAGTTGTATATCTCATCTGAAAAGACATTTAATAGTACACATTGGAGAGAAACCTGTAGTTTGTGCTATTTGTGACAAAAGGTTTAATGATAAATGCAGTCTGAGGGTACATAACCTCACCCACACTGTTGAAAAACCTTATAAGTGTAAAGTATGTTATAAGAGATTTACACGAAAGCATTATCTTACGGCACATATGCGTATACATCGTGGTAACAAACCACATGAGTGCAAGGTATGCAACAAATGCTTTTTGGTTAGGGCAAACCTAATAACTCATTCAAGAGTACACACTCAAGAAAAGCCATACGCGTGCCAGATATGCAAGAAATGCTTTAGTCAGAATTCAAGCCTAAAAACACATTTAAGAATACACACACAAGAAAAGCCATATGCGTGCCAGATATGCAAGAAATGCTTTATTGATAGATCTAGCCTAGGAAGGCATTTAAGAATACACACTCAAGAAAAGCCATATGCGTGCCGGATATGCAAGATGTCCTTTTGTCAGAGTTCAACCCTAAAAAGACATTTAACAATACACACACAAGAAAAGCCATATGTGTGCCAGATGTGCAAGAAGTGCTTTAGTCGCAATTCAACCCTAAAAATACATTTAAGAATACACACACAAGAAAAGCCATTTGTGTGCCAGATATGCAACATGTGCTTTAGTGTTAGATCTAGCCTAGGAAGGCATTTAAGAATACACTCGCAAAAAAAACATTTGTACAAGGTATGCAACAAATCACTAGTAACTTGAGAAGGAGGGCATTTAAAAATACACTCATGATAAAAATCATTTAAATGTGTTAAGTCACAAGTGCTATTAATGGAAAGCAGAATATGAGAAAACAAATACTGCTATATACGAAAGTATTATAATGAGAGGAAGAAAACATTAGATCCTGCAGTACAGTAAATTGAATTATGTCATTTAGGAGAATAATTAAAATTATAAAGTTACTTTAAATTTGAAACATTAAAAAAGAACAGAATGAATTAAATAATTTATGCTTCATTCACTCATTTATATCTTCCTTATCCTGGTGTCATCATAAAATATTTCAAGATGAAATGTACATTTCGAACTGCACTTTATAAAACACATTGGCATATGTTTGTATGATAAAATGTCTAGAGATATCCATGTAAAGCAGTAAATGTTGATGAATTATTTATAAATAACACCAATTAACTGTGTAGTATGTGGAATGCCTTTTGCTCGAAAAGGTCACCTTAAAAATCACATGCTAGTCCATGTTCGTGGAAAAGCATATGGCTGTAACACATGAAACAACTGCTTTAGTGTTAAGTCTAGCCTAAGAAGTCATTTAAGAACACACTCACAAGAAAAACCATGTTAATGTGATGTGTCAATTGCAACTAAAGGAAAGCAGAACATTGAGAAAGCAATACTGCTATATAGGGAAGCATTAAAAGGGGGAGGAATAACACATTTGTCATACTGATAAACAATGCTCGGAAAGAGCTTAACCCATGTATTGATAATATCGTTCTGTCCTGCCGAACATATAATAAAAGCATTTTGTTAACTTCATATAATGAAAATAAAAACAAGTTTCGTATGTGCATATCCCATGAGAGGTGCTTGTTAAAGTAATGCCTAAGTATTTGACGGAATCGGCTAGTTTTAGCTGGAAGCCTTCAACAGTTTAATTCGTCGTGTCAATACTTTTGTTTCCCCAGAATCTCATAAAGGAACACTTTCCTAAGTCCAATTCTAACTGCCACTCCTTACACCACTGGAGAATTCCATGTAGTACATAAGGAATAAATCAAATTTTAACTTGATTGTAAATGTTCTATTAGTTATTCCGCATCCATTACTTTCAGTTCCACTATTAGAACATACCTTCTGTTTTGTAATATTTTCCATTTCGAGCAATTATAATACCGTATTTACTCGTGTAATATCCTCGCTTTTCCTCGCAAAAGTAGCCATCAAAAGGTGAGGTGTGGACATTAAAAGAGATTTGTCCATTCATCTTTTTTGGGGCAGGCCACCTGTGAAATGCCTATTCAACACACCTAGTTTGAGGTATGTATATTGTCGGCATTTTTCTGTAGGCACGATATAATGTGCATTTAATTTTAAGCAAGTTTTAACCAAGGTATTTTTTTTAATGGGTAAAATAATATAATAAGCATGTTTTTTATGAGGTATTTTTGAAAATTTTTTGCCAGCTGTTAGTAGGAATACTAAATCACGTAAATATTCTACGTATATAGAAGTTTCAGACAGAATCCATTCTCATAGAAAAGGTGATGAAAGACAAATAACTGAATTGCATATATTTCTCATTAAATATAAAAGAATTCTATAAAATTACCTTTTAATTTGTTGCATGCGTTTTACTGTAACTGAATTTTTTTTGGGTTCCTTTGAAAATAATGCAATTTAAATTAAATAGCTTGAGAATATGTAGAGGCTCAAAATGGAATCTTTCTGCAAAATTAAGGACCTAGACTTCACAATAAGTTTTTGAGTAGTCCAAATGTAATATAATGACATTTGATGTTAATTTATCTGATTACATATGTAAAAAAGTATTAAAAGTGATTTATAGAAATCACTTCTTAAATATTTGTTTGTTGCCGTAATTTAATCATTGAACCAATGTTGCCGTAAAATATCAAAATTGAAATTTCGGAAGTGTGGGCATTACACGAACTCCAGTTTTTCTGAACATTTAGCTCTAAAATGGGGTTGCGGACATTACACATGTGCAGGTATTACTCGAGTAAATACGGCATATATTTGTACTGTACAGCCATAGAAATACTACAGTAATTAGGTACTTTCCAATATAAATTCCTTGTACTGCCTGAAATTACATGTTTATCAAAGTATACCCAACACAGTTTTAATCAAGGTAGTTACTAGCGAGGCATTAAATTAAAATTTCTTTCCTCAAACAAATTTTTGGAAAAATACATTTTTTAAAAATAGCAGATTAACTGGATTTCTAGGTAAGTGGAATCCTGTTAAAAGGTTCTATACTGTATACATATGGTAAATGTATAGAGATGTTGGTATTAAAAAATGGACTAAATTAATTTAGTTTGAAATCACTATTGAGATAATTTTTCAAATATATACAAAGTCAGAAAATACGTATAACAATGAAACTAATTCTTGAGTTTAAATGGTATGATGTGTTATGGCATACCAGATCTTTTAGTAGATGTTACATCGTAATGGTACTTTGTGTATCAGTAACGCACTAGTGTCTTAGCACTGGAATCTTTCACTTTTGCTTTCCAATCATAATAGGAAGACAATATAGCATCTGATAATTTGAGGTATCGTAAATTTTCTAACCTGAAATACCTTTGTGTCCTATGAAAGGGTGAGCAACTGATGAGGGTTACTCATCGGTACAGTAAGTCCCCAACTTACACGGTTAATTCGTCCGAAGGTCGCCGTGTAAGGTGAAAACCGTGTAAGTCCAACAATGCTTGAACACGATATATTTGTTGACATATACGTTTGTTTCAATGGATGGTTAAATCTAAAAAAGTAGTGCTTATGTGTGATGATGTTTTATGGTTTGTTAATGAAGAGCAGTACAGAAACGAGACACAACTTCCACCTACAGGATAACAAATCTATATGGTGAAAGCAACGCTGTTAGCTGTGCGTCAACATACAGTAATAGCTCGGTTTACAAACTTAATTTAATAAACATATTTTAACATAGGATATATTAATATTCATAAGTGATAAAAGATATAGGCCGTATTTTACCCTTTAGTACATTAAACCACTCAAAATTTATATATATATATCCCTTCCAACTGCCTCAGTTCACTGCCTCAAAGTCGGCGGGTGTAAACGGAGGCTAAAGGGCAAAGAACAGTGGTGTACTCGGACACCGGTAGGTTCAACCATGCAGTTCAGTCCTTCTGCAATATCTCCAGCCAAAGTGAAAGAGGGACTCACCAACCCGCTCTGGGCCAGCATGGTGATTTAAGGCCCACAATCCTCCTATGACATGTACACCCATAAAAAACGGCCCTTATTCTCCGGAGGCTGGATTGCCTCTGACAGTGGCAGTGGTCAGGAGCAAGACATGAAGGCAGAGGGTGCTAAGAATCCCTGGAGGTTAAACGCCCACTGCCACTCTTTCTCATCCTTACCCAATTCCTTTAACCTGGACTTTGTCCAGTGAAGATAAACTTCAGGGGCTCCAAGAACAACTGGACAAGATCAAGTGGGACATTTTAGGGCTTAGTGAGGTGAGAAGAAAAGGTCAAGGCCTATTGGAGTTGAAGAGTGGACATATTTTTTATTACAGAGGAACTGACACAGGAAGAACAGGAGTAGTTGGATTCATCATCCACAAAACATTGAAGAATAATATTGTGGAAATGGAAAGTTCATCCGAGCGGGCAGCTAGACTAGTGCTTCAAATAAATAAAAGATATCAACTTCAAATAGTCCAAGTTTATGCGCCAACGTCATCATACTCGGATGAGGAAGTGGAAGTGGAAGATTTTTACCAAGAAGTTGGAGAACTGCACGGCAAAGGAAGCTGCCATCTAAAAGTGGTCATGGGTGATTTCAATGCCAAGGTAGGAGAACAAAAGGAAGACGACAGCGCAGTTGGAAAATGGGGCTATGGAGACAGAAATGTATGAGGGGACCGACTTGTAGACTTTGCTGAATGTACTATACTACGTACCAAACTTAATGATCGCTGGCCAGGCCCCCAAAAATGAGGGCGTTTCCTTCGTCAACAAATCAGAGGCATCCGGCGTTGCCGCGTTTGTTTCCTACTCTCTTACCGCGCTCTCTCTCTCTCTCACTCTCACAATCAGGGGACTTTACCGCTCTCTCTCCCACACAGCAGATGCGTAGCGTCTTTTGCTTGCGACGGATGAGTATTGTGTGAAAGATGTCTGAGCGAAAATCTGTGAGACGTGTTCTTCAGAGTTCCGCGCGGAATTTAGTTTTAAGTGTACGAAATTACTTCGAGAGGGAGAAAAGTAATGGTGGATCGTTACTTGCTATTTCGAAGGCTGTAAAAAGATCAGCTGCTACCCTTAACTTGGGAACGGCTACAGTCAGAAGAATAACCAACGAGAATTATTCTCAGGAAAACCGTAGTAGAACACACAAAGAAAGTTATCGAGGAGGCTTGGATTAAAGAAGGAATATTGGAAGAGGGAATTCAAGAAATTATAATAGCATTGACCTCAAGTTCGGATTCGAATACTAGCAGTGATGTCAATATTAGCGAAGATAACGTTGAACTGGAAGAATTAGGAGTTTCACCTTTGTAGAAGGTAACTATAAAAATAATAAAAATTATAGAAATTATTTATATTTGTTTCATTCTGTTTAAATACTAAGGAAGGTAGGTATTGATTGAATAATTACTCTTTGTTTAAAAAATTAAGTGTAAAATTAGATAATTACTAATATGCTGTATTGTTTTGCCATTTACTCATACAAATATCTCTTTTTTTGAACAGCTTCAATTGAACACTGTCAATCAGTCAACAATTTGTCTCCTGATTTAAATATATCTTAATGTTTTAATAGGTAAGAAGGTAAGGTGAATGATGAGTTATAATTTCCTCTTGACTTCTTATTAATAAGTTAAATTTTCAGTCTATGCCAAGTTGATCAGTTCCTCCATGGTGCCTTTGCCCAAATTTCCAGCTGCTAATTAATTTCCACAATGTAAGTATTTTGGAGTATTACATTACCACACTATTAAATGAGTGTTTTGCATTTCATTCTGCTATTCCTCTCTTTTTTGCAGAACCAGTTAATTCCAAGCAATGTTCATACTTAAGTTTGATTATAAGTATTAATTCATAAGTTATGTTAAGGCAATGCTAATAATAAAAATAATCTGTAATGATATAACTAAAACTTTCATCAATTAATTAAGACATATTAATTAATTTTATATGGTGAAAAGTCTTTCATTTAAAAACAATTTCATTCTTTTCTGCAAGAAAAGTATATGATTCTGTTACATGCCTTAGTTATCTCTTATGTGCAGTTTTGAATTCTTCCATGGCTTGCTGTAATCCCTACGCTTCAAATGTGCATACATTTATTTGCATGTGTCAATGCCTACTGAAAATCCCTGTAGTGTGTGTTCATCCATCTATCCCACAGTGCTTTTACTCCCATTTTTAGTGATAGTCTTGCCATTTCATGCTCAAATCATGTGTGCGCTTCAGCTTATAATGGTTTACTTATTCAGTGCCTTTTCTACCAAATGTGGTTCTCCCTATTATCCTTATTAAAGTGTAAATTGTAATTTATTTGTATAGGGTCAGTGTCTACTTGAAATCCCTGAAGTGTGAATGTGTTTCTCCCTCTATCCCACAGTGCTTTTCCCTTTTTAGTGCTATAGTTTTTATATTTCATGCTCAAAGCATGTAAGTGCTTCTTCTTCTTTATAAGGACTTAGCTTATTAAAGTTTAAATTGCAATATATTTGTATAGTGGCAGGTTAGTGCCTGTGTGTACATGAAAGTGATGGATTTAAATAACTTTAAGGCAAGTGAAGATAAGTGATTATTTCAAAGGTATTTTTGTCTTAACTTTTCTCATTATTATGCATTTCCACTTTATTTTATTACTTACTGTTCATGCTTAGTATATAATTCCATTTCTCTTTATTTTATATCCTAAAATTGCTTCTCTTATTTTTACTTCATCTATTTACAAATAACCTAAATTTTATATGTAGCTACTCTATTTTTAATTCACTCTGTCTCTCTACCTATCATTATATTTCAATAGTGACATTGATGTGGCTATGATTAATCTAATGTCATATGTTTTTCAGGCAGTTATATTACTTTCTTCTTTTTATGAAATTCAGCAATAATAATATGCTGACAAAAACGGTTATTTTATTCTAGTGTTGATCTTACTATTTATGTGCACAATTTAATCGTGTTTATTGTTATGTTTTCTAACCACTGCTTCTTTTGCAGCTCTCTATATCTTAGTTTACCTCAGGTTTCGCAGTTTTTTCACATCCCTCTTCTTGCGGCCGTTTTTCTGCAAATGGGGTTTTTGCCTTAGTGGTTTTTCCCTGTAAAAATGTTCAATTTGTTTGCAGTTTTAAATATATTAAGTAATTTTACTACTTTGAATTTCTTTAATATTCCCATATTCATGCAAACGTTTACTCTGAATCACAGTGTATATAATATGTAATGGTTTATTGTCTTTGGAATAAGTAAAAGTACCTACTCAATGAGAAGTGTTATTTTTATTCCTTTATCCAATCATGATTTCCTAATAATATGATAATTATTAACTTATGTGTTTGCTTTAATTTGTGTAATGTATTTGTTATATTATAATATTAGTAACAACAGAAGTAAGAAAATACTCGAAATGTTATTCTTCTGTAATCCAACTGCTACCTTTAAGAATATTTTGCTCTTCTTCTTGATGTGGTCTATTAACTATTTGCAATTATATAGAGTTGATTGTTAATAATAAAAATAAATAGATGAAATTAAATATTGCGTATTTATTCCTACTCCACACCCTCTTCCCTTTCATGATGCATATTGTACTACTTGGTTTTTTTAAATGAATAGTTCAATAAGACCTAAACTTTTAGAATGCTGCGTCTTTACAACATATGGCTAAAATTTGTATTTTCGGCAATACGAGATAGGATACGGAAAATATGGCAGTATTTTCATCTGGCTGAAATGTTACGAGATGGTTCTACGCAGTTCTACCGTTATATACTTAACAGCTGCTTGAAAGCAGAAGCAAATAACTGTGAGAACGGAACATATGTTGTGGTTATACATGTGGTCCCTTAGAAATCCCACACCATTCTTTTCCCTCGTCCTTCCCTCCTTGTGTTTATTATGCTACCTGCTCCGACATTTGCCATTCGCATACCAAATAGTCTCATCTTCCTGCTAACTTTTTTCTACGTATTCTCAAAAATGTAAAATATAACATCCTTTTCTCTTATCTGTCATTTAAGCAGAGAATATTCGATATTGTTTAAATGACAATCATATAAAATAGGTACACTATAACGTGGAAAATATTTTATATCTACTTATGAAAGATAACGTAGGAAGTAATATATTCGTAGTTACTAAGATAATATTACCAAACGTAAATACTCATAATTTCATTTTATGTAGCTTTAAATGTTAAAGTTTTCAACATTTTCATAATTCCCGTATCTGATCCCACTCCTACAAAGTCTTATCCATCCAGCGACTCTGTCCACTTGCGAAGCACTATAATTGGTCCACGTTTGTGGACTGATTCGGCAACAAGGTTCCCTTTCCACACATTTTAACCCCGCCTCCCAGCGATCGTTAAGTTTGGTACAGACCATAGTCTATATATAATGAACACTTTCTTCAAAAAGAGTCCCAATAGAAAATGGACCTGGAAAGGACCCAATGGTACCAAAAACGAAATTGACTACATACTAGTCAATAAGTAGCAATTGGCTGAAGACTGTTCCGTCCTCAACCAGTTTACAACTGGAAGCGACCATCGCTTGGTAAGATGCAGAATAAAATTCAACTCAAAGTTAGAAAGACAGAAGCTTTTAAAGAAGCCTAAGTCTATTATCGACACGCAGGTGCTAAAAGAACGAAAAGAAGAATTTCAGCTCCAACTGAAAAAACAATTCAGTGCACTGGAAGGCCAAGAAGTTGAATCCCAATTTATAGAGATACTCAAGGAAACTGCTGAAGAAATAGGCAGAACAGTTAAAACAAAGCCAGAGAAAAAGTTGACTGAAAAAACAAGACTGCTGATGGAAAAAAGAAGGAAAATGATAATTACTAATGATCCTAAAGAAATGATCCATTTTGCAGAACTAAACAAAACTATAAGGAAGTGCATCAAGGAAGATGTGAAAAAATATAATTATGAGTTAATCGAGAAAGCCATAGAAAACAATAGAAGTTACAAGAAAATGAAGCAACATCTCTCGATCGGAAAGAGACAGCTGATGGCCTTGATGCTAGAAGACTGTTCCATAACCCATAGTAGGAATCTGATCCTGAAACGGGTACAAGAATTTTACACCAAGCTGTGTGAGGATCCTCTAGGAAATGATGAAGTAAATGATGATGCAAACATGCCCACCGAAGAGGTCCCAGATATCCTTCCGGAAGAGGTGAGACACGCAATCAGAAGTATGAAGAATGGAAAAGCATCTGGAATGGATGGTATCGCAGCGGAAGTATTCAAAGCAATGGATAATCATACGGAAACAATTCTCGCTAAGATTTTTAATTCCTGTCTGAGGAAGAAAAAGATACCAGAAACATGGAACCACGCATGTATTATCCTTCTGCACAAGAAAGATTCCAAAGAAGACTTGAATAACTACAGACCGATCAGCCTACTCCCAACAGTCTACAAAATATTCACCAACATACTCACTATTCACCATCTTGATGCTGCCCAACCCAGAGAGCAAGCTGGATTTCACAGTAGGTATAGCACGATGGACCACATCCAAGTCGTGAGAGAGGTAATCAGTCGGACTAATGTGTACGAATTACCTATACGTATGTGCTTTATCGACTACGAGAAAGCATTCGACTCTGTCCGAACTTCGTCGGTGTTACGTGCACTAAAGAAACAAGGAGTAGAAGAAACGTACATAATCTTGATCAAGAATATCTATGAAAATGCGACAACATCTGTCCAGCTGCATGAAGAGATGAGTGCCTTTAAGGCCGAAAAGGGAGTGAGACAAGGAGATACTACGTCCCCTAAGTTATTTACAGCAGCTCTAGAGGAAGTATTCAAAACGCTAGACTGGGAGGAAAAAGGCATAAAGGTAAATGGAGAATATCTGAGTCACCTGAGCTTTGCAGATGATATCATACTGTTCGCAAGGAGTCCAGAAGAGCTCCATAGAAGAACTGAAGAGCTTGAGCAAGCAAGACGAGAAGCTGGACTTAAGATGAATCTTAATAAAACAAAGGTTATGTACAACTCCTTCACAATTTCTGAGAAGATACATATCAACGGAGCAGAACTCGGAGTAGTAACCAGCTACGTTTACTTAGGTCAACTCATCACTACTGATGGTTCGCTTCTTGGAGAAATCAACCGGAGAGTGAAGATGGCATGGAGTGCTTTTGGCAAGAATGCAAACATCTTTAAATCAAATATTCCAGTCTTTCTAAAAAGGAGACTGTATGACCAATGTGTTCTGCATGTTCTGACATATGGTAGTGAAACATGGACCATGAATGCCAGAATGATACAGCACCTGCAAACAACACAGAGGGGCATGGAGAGATGCATGTTAGGGTTCACCCGAAGAGACCGCAAGAGGAATGACTGGGTAAGAAAGAAGACGGGAGTCTGATACGTGATTAGAGGAGTGAAGGTGCTAAAATGGCAGTGGGCGGGCCACATTGCTAGCAGAAATGACCAGCGTAGGACGTCCAGTGTCATCGAATGGATCCCAAGAAACATCAAGAGACCAAAAAGAAGACCGAAAGACAGGTGGGACAGAGAGTTTGTTAAGTTCTTGGGGAAAACTTGGAGGAGGTAGGCAGTTGACAGGGAAAACTGGAAGAGTCTGAGGGAGGCCTTCATCCATCAATGGACTGAAAAAGGCTGATGATGATTATATATACACACACACACACCGTATTAGCCCGAATATAAGGCGACTCCTTATTTTCCCAATGAGAAAATCCCTAATTCACTAACTAATGCAGTGCAACTCCGAAAATCGTAGGTCAAAAATGTGAGTTTTAATAAGCAAAATAAACTAAGGTTGCAGGTCAAAATATCAACTTCTCCATGTTACCTTATGAGGAATGGAAATCATTCTCGGGAATCGAACCTGGGTTGTTATTGGATATTTTTTTTCATAAATGGGTTCCACTTTAAGAACCAATCATTCCTACCAAATGTCCATCTTGTAGCTACTCGGAAAGTTTGTTAAAAATAACATTACAGAGTTCCGATTTTCCACCGACGACGACGAAGTCAATTTTATGTATTAGATTTTAAATTTACAATGCTAATAAATCATACCCTCACCTTAATTTCAGCATTCAAAATCATGGCAAAATATACCTGTTTGTTATTTATTCCACCTCAAGCAGTAGATGAACCCAAGATATATAAATATACTAGTAGACATATAGATATCTATAATATATGTATTTACGCTCTTGACATAGGATATAGGAGACTGAGGAGGTTACAGATTACGAGGCACTTCCAGATAAGCTAGAAACGAGAAATTTGGTATGTAGGTAGGTCTAGTGGCAAAAGCGATGAAAATGAAAATTACAAAAATGTTTATTTTTTCACAGTTAATAAAATTTAACAAATATTTCGTTGTTTAGGTATTTCTAAATGTACTACAAAGCTGAAATTATTTCTAACGGTAGAATTTGCTAAATAACCAAAATGGTATCCAAGACATTTACATAATTCATTTGGCCATTAAAAATTCTTAAAACTTAAACAAATAGAAAAATGTGCATATACGTTCGGTAGAGCTAGGAAGCCGAAATGTTTTTAGAATGTTAGATGTTGGTGTTCCTGCAAAAATTATGCATTTCTCAAAGAGGCTACTTCATGAAAAGTTGGCGGAAATGAGTAGCATTTTTAAGAAACATTCAAACAAATATGAAAACCTTACAATTGCTATTTTTAGTTGCTTTTTTGCCCAATACGAGGATGAAAATTTTTATGCACCTCCAAATGCCCTACAGCAGCGATGGCAAGCCTTCTATTGCTCACTTGTCCGTATTACTGGAACTGGTGAATTTTTTTCGCCGTTTTGTCAATCAAATCTTACGCTGAATTAGTGCAAATTCTTAGAGTTCTCAACAAATAAGAAAGCACTGTAAACTTCAATAAAATATCACCATTTTATATAATTAAAAAGTTGCAAGTTACCTTAAATATTAAACAGCATCTTAAAGAATTCTTTTCAAGTTTACTCTAACATCTGTTTGTTATAAAACCAAAATAAATGCTCAAGTATATTCGAACCCAGTCGACTCACACAGAAAAACATTGTTAGAAATACATGAAATGGTAATATAATATAAAAGTGCAATAAAAATAATACATTACTTACTCAAATATTCACATACAGATTATGGCGAATCCAAGGAATTCTTAAGATCCATCGTATCTGGAGTTGATAACACAGAAGTGCTCCCTGTACATCACATGTTCATTACTGAAAATTGGGATTCGTTAATATATGACATATCGCAAGACGAAATTCTATCATAGAATAACATTATTATAATAATTGTATTATAATAATTCTAATTATATAATTATAACCGTAATGATATTAGATATACAGATATTAAAAACTCCACACAAGATTATGCAAAAAGAACTTTAAAAACTTTTACTCATATTTTCCTCTAGCTAAAGGTATTAAGCGAAGATATTTTCCCATAATAAGCACTAATATTAAATGTTGTATTACGCGGAGATATGATATTATCCGTACGAGTTATTTACTACTTACTTTCATTTTGGCATGATATATTAGTTCCAGTAATATTTCCCGATTATTTACGCACTTATTAATCACTATTTAATACTTTTCTCTTACTTTCAATCATTAAATTTCCGTATATTTCACTCGTATAGACCTTCACGACATCCTAACATTCGAATTCCACTACAGCCAACATTCGAAATTCAAATATGTACAAAATTAAATTGCACGGTGCCAACAATTGAAGTTTAAAAAAGCTGATTGTGAGTGTACAGCTTCTTTGGGTTTACCTTGGATCGGGTTTGGAATTAGATTTGCTTTTAATCATAGTTATGTCTCTAATAGATTTTATGCACAATTTCCAATCCCACCTTTTAAATATTTTCACAATAAATCGGACGGTGTCTCACGTAGTTCACATCCATTCTGCTAGAGCGCATAGAGCGGTCATAATTGTATAATAAGGATGGTATTATTCTACAGTCATAAACAGGGATAAAATAAGATTTTAAATGACGAAGGTGTTGGCTAAAATTCTGCTAATTCTTCAAGATAGGTCTGTATTAATCCACACCTGATATGTGTTTGATGTTTGTATCTTGGTTCAGAATTCAAATCGTGAAAAATGAATCTTACGTTATAGCGGGAAACCTTTCACACACGTAAATGAAAATTATATTTTTAATGTATGCAAACTTTTGATGAACTTCATATATTTCAATGGTTAAACTTGAGCAGTAGTTACAGAAAATCCATATTATTTCAACAGCCGCGCATTTTAAATCATTCTCAAAAAATCTACTTAATGCAACTAAATAGAGGTTCTACGGGATTGCAGTTTCAGAGTACATATTACGAATCTAACGAATAAGAAAATGCATATATTGAAAGTCTTACACCAATCGCTTTCGGTTAACATTTACTCTAAAGAGACATTATTTATTTTCCAATTTGATGAGTTATTAGTTGCATTAAAAATAGGCCAGAAGATATTAATTATCAACGTATGGATATGACAAAGTAAACAGGAAGGTACAAAGGAAAATACATATGGGATATAGACGTATAAACATGAAGTAATCTACGCGATCGTATTAATGAGGATATACTTAATAAATAACACATGTTGTTGTTCCTACAATGAAATTTATAAAAAGAAATTACGGTAATTAAATATTGATAAAAACATTTCGGTTTTAACATTATTATAACTTTATTACAGAAGAAAGTGCTTTGCTTCACTATAACACCCCGTCGACAATCGATCACAGCGTACAGTATTACGAAGTAAGAAGTGAACAGACGGAAACGTTGAGAATAATGAAACCCTGAGGTTGGTGATTGCGAGATATCTGATAAAATTGAAGGAATCGGATATTTTACCGGACATCGGAGATGACAATACTGTGGGAAATGAAGGAATACCGAATAAGATGTTCTACATGTTCCTCTCCATCAACAAGAATTCCTTCCATGATTTTTTACGGGATTCCGGCTTAATTAAGTGTAGGTTCGATCTTACGAAGTAAATTACATTCCGCACCGGATTATAACCCTCCATAACTTATTTTACAGCAGACCACGAAAGATAATGCAATCGAACTTCACCTCTACATCCGACGCTCATGAAAGTCGATTGGACTAATCGATGTAACGATACATCGAATCCATTCGATCCCGGTATTATGTACGTAGTATTTGTTGAAGATGGACGTCGTTTGGTGTGTGACGTTTATTTTCTGATACAATAGAAAGTAATTCTACCTTCCGGTAGGTTTTAGGCATACACCAACAAGCCCTGGCTATCCAAAGCCTTTCACTTAAAATGGAGTGTAGACACGAGTTTACAATGTGTAGGCTTTGCCTCTGCGAGAGTGAGTGTTTCGTTGATATTTTCCATGTGAACGAAGGGTTTGGTTACGTTGCAGCCGAAGTTATAAGAGATCTCCTTCAATTCCAGGCGAGTAGCAATTAGTATTCGTTGTATCTTACTGTGATAAATTATTTTCTGCGCTACTGTTTATAGTATTTACGTTTGGAAGTGTTGGCAGTATGAGAACGTTTAAGTTCAAAAATACTGTTATTTATGTACTTCCAAAATAAAAGAAACGAAATTGCAATGGTCACGATTGAAATTTAGGTATATAATTTGATATATCATCTCCTTCGCTAAAATAAAATGTGATTACAGTGATAGAATTGTACAAAACGTACTATTATTGATATTAAGTTCCACTTCCAACCTTCAGTGATTTCCATATCAAGATTTCGCTGTATCGGGTGACGAATGGGAATAAAGAAAGGAATACCGCTATTATTATAATATCTATATTTATGTAAAGATTTTGAAGAGCATTTGTCCCGTATAAAGTCATACTTCGCGATTAATACATTACTAGAATTATGCATGAACAATCCTGCCGATTAAACTAGCTGATAGCACTACTTTACACACCGGAATATGCTGTCTCTCTCTTGTGCTAACAAAGGGATCATCCCGGAAAGTTCCATCATTTAGGCCCACAAATGTGTTCCGACAGCACAGTAACTTTGTTTATAGTAGTTACTGTCTATATTATCACTTGATTTCTCTATAGGTTTTTGAGACAGATGGATATCCTCACGTAGTATGCTCGGTCTGCTTGGGAAAGCTGGCGGACTTCAAACAATTTAAGGTGCAGTGTTTGAAATCAAGAGACACCTACGACAATGTATTCAGGTCCGATGAAAGTCACACCGACCATCCAGCAGATATTGTAAGTACTATTTCTTGATGTTTGTTATAAATTCTGTGAATTGAATTTGAGATTTCAACGGAAATACTTGTTTTAAGGTCCCCTGAGTACGTTTTCAGTATTTTCTTGATGCCTGTGGTTGTTTATGTACGCGAAATAACTTTGTGAGCGCTATAACTAGAAACATACTCAGATAAGTACAAAATTTGAAATTTAATATATTTATAATACAACTACTGAAAAGGTTTTCTCTGCAACTGGCCATCTTGAAGTGTAGGTTTATTCTTATCAATTTTAGTTTTTTCTCCTTAAAAACGTTATTTATCACTAGTGTAATAGATCATGTGAGAATTATGAATTAACATTGTTGTTCCACCAATTAATTCCGTAAATATGGCTAACATAAAAGTTTATGTCAAAGACAGCATCGCAAGGTAGACTTAAACATGATAAGAGAGCTTTCACTATAAATATCGTATATCATGAAAATTTTCAGTAATATTTTAAAATAAAAGTAGTTACATCTTAAAACTGTGTTTTAAATTAAAAAATCCAGTCATACGATGGGTAATACATGAAAATGTACTGTGTCAATTGATTAAAAAGTCTTTCAATTCTAAACTTGACAATTCAAATACTGTTTTAGAATTTTTAATACAACAGAATTGCATTTCGGTTAATTAGTCATTGTAAAAACTCAGTTAACTGTTCAGCGTCAAAGATTCAAAAAGACCTTTCAAATTAAATATAAATCGAAAGATTAGCGACTGAATTGTTTGTTTCCCATACGTACAGGTATATGATTTCTTTCTACCACTCCATTGCAGGAAACACACCCATTTGTGATACGTTGTACACTTTCCTAACTTGTTGTAATTTGTCATTGTTTGTTTTTTGTTATTCTTTCTTTTCTCAAGAAATTTTTATTACTCTTGGGAGTTATATTTATTTGTATTGTTTGTAACACTGTGTTTCCATCCTTACTATGATCCAGTCACTGGTGAAATTATCTTTGTTTATGGCACTGTGTGTCTTTTCTGTTAGGGGTGGAAGACCAGCTCTTGCTGAACCCCAATACCATTTTACAGGCTGTGAGTAGCATAAGAAAAGACATAACTTATTCTATAACTGTATGCATTTTATCTTATTACTAGCATAAGTGCCCGTTGAATTTCAGTTAATGTAAATTTTCGTCAATGCAACGTAAAAATCGCAAGAATAAAATTGTGCACTGTTTTAACCGTGGAATATTTCTATATTATAAGTCTGTTTTAATTAATTAACTAAAATCTCACAGAAATTACTTGTGAATAAAATATAACCTTTCTTTCTACTAAAATAGCCATTGGTATTAGTTTTAAATTGATTAAGCAGGATTCCGGTTCCAAAAAATTTTTCCAATCTTCATTTGTCTCTGATAATACTTTAAATAGATTTTGGAATATAATGTACCTCAATATCGTTTATCGTCTGCTCAGCACTCTTGCCTTCTCATTTTCCGAAACAACCACTTTCACCAGTTTTATATGGATTTCAAACTTTGAAGAGAACATGATTCAATTCAGTTAAAATAACCACATAACAAACTTCTTATTCCAACGAAAATCCTTTTATAATATGCAATGTTAACCTAGAATTCATTCATTCTGAAAAGTGAATAAAAGTACTATGTACATATATTTCTTTCAACTAAAATAGCCACTCTTAACAGATTTCAATGAATTGATGCTTTAGCATTTCAATTCCTTGAAATAAACAGAATTCCCGTAACAAAAAAATTTGTTCAATCTTCAATTGCCTCTGATAATACTTCAAATAGATTTTGGAATACAATGTACTTTAATATCATTTAGCTTCCGCTCATCACTCTGGAATTCTCAGTTTCCGAAACAACAACTTTCAATTGTTTTAAATTGATTTTTGCTTTGAAATATACTTGAGTCAATTCAGTGCAACTCCCGGTTTACATACTGTAAATTCCAAAGTAACTCCTTTTATAATAGGCAATGCTAGCCTAAAATTAATTCATTCTGTAAAGTGAATAAATAAAATTCTTTATTTAAACTATAATAGCCACTGTTATTAGATTTAAATGGATTATAAGCCTTAGAACTTACACTGTATTAAATAAGCACCAAAATTCCTTTTATAAAAACAAATCATTTCATTAAAAGATCCACTGTTGGTTTTTCGAAAATTACCTGTTAACAGTTTTAATGTCCTTTTAATTTTAATTGAATTTTAATTTATATTCGTTTCCAAACTTCGGCCATTGTTACGAAATTAATTCAAGGAATAACAATAGAAATTCGTAAGCACGTATGGTTTACAAAGAATTTAATTTAAGAATGATTTTTATTTCCAGTTTGTCTAAAATGACACTGTTGATACTTTAATTTTTTTATATTTACGTTAATATAATTATTTTCCACAGAACACGCCAATCTCTCCCCTTCCTTCCTCACTCTCTCGTATTGAAGCATTCAAGGCATGCTTATTCCCAGAAGGATGTATACAATAATAGTAATTTGAGGTGTAACGACGATGATGGTCGACATAGCAACATCACGTTAAAATGGCTAGATTTCCACAAAATATGCAAATTAAACGTTTAACATGGAATATTTGGAATGTGGGCGAAAAAAGACGAACGGACTAAGAAACATTATAAATTTTTCTTCAAAATGGTTCAAATCCGAAGGTCGTCTGTTAATTTCTTCTAATTTTAACTTCAAAATGAACAAAACCCTGCACGTCGAAAAATCGCGGTTTACATGTTAAGTAATGGAAAATGAAAATGCCTCTCTTGGAGACGAACCAAGGAATTTTTTCGATTTAAACTCGTCATCACCTGAAAAAGTGTTAATCAAGCATCCCTACCAAATTTCGAGTTTCTATCATTATTATTTCTCGAGTTATTAGCGTTTGCAAAGCATAACCAACCAACATACGACGGCTATTATTATATAAAATATTGTATCATTTTATATCTTGCATATTAATTTCTAAAACTTCTTCATATGTGTTGCATAATTATAAAATACCGTTGTATGAAACTGAAAAAGGGTATTGCCCGTGAATGAAAATTATTATTATTTTAAATTGCCTGTTTTTATACTTTAAATAAGTACATGAGACTAGCAAAGTGATCACATGTCGCTCAAAATTGCAATGTAACTGCAAACCGGATAGATCTCGGTATCGCAGCACGACAGTGGGTGTCTTGTTTCTCAATGAATAGTGCAACCATGAGTAAAAGGTGTTCGAAATCTGGTGCCGACATTCTTAAAATATTATAAAACTCTATTTGAAGTTCGGTGATGAGACCAACCCTGTTCAGAAATTGTTTCTTCCACCAACGACGTGTTTTTCTTCTTTTTGCGATGATAATACAGTAGAGTCTGGACTATCCAAGGTAAAGTGGACAACATGAATCTCGGATAATGATAAACTCGGAAAAAACGGAAGGTTCATTTTTAGGTATTCAAAATAGGTCTATGTATATGTATGTTCAGAAAATTTATTTTATACACACGTAACTAAACTAAAAGAACAATTTAATGCATAGGTGATTCGAAAAAGTAATCAGAGGAAAAATTGCAACATTTATTTTCTTGGCCGCTAAAAATTATAAACAATTTTACTAACATTTCATGGTTTAGGTACTTCTAAATGTGCTATGAAGCTGAAATTTTTTCTATTGGTAGAATTTGCCAAATAATGAAAATGGCATTATAATAATGTGAAAATTCGTTTGGGCGTAATAAATTCTTGAATGTTAAAAAAATTGACTAATGTTTATGTACTTTCTGAAGATCCAGGAAGCTGAAAATTTTATCACAGTTAGGAAGTAATGTCCCGGTGGTAAATAACATTGAAAATTTCATAAAAGCTTTATATTGTGGCTGTTAAAAATTCACATATTTTAAACAATGAAATTCATATAATTGCACTTCTAGGGTTGCTATATCGATGAAATTTTGCATAAATGTGAGGTATTCGTAATAAATGCTAAAAATCTATAAATACTATATAATTATAAATTTTAGGGGTTCTTTTTACCCCAATATTGACCAAAAGGAAAAACTTGTAAATCGACGAGAAGGTGCAAACTGTAGCGTTTAAAAATTATTTGTCGTCTCATACTCTTTACTGTAGGGTGAGAGAAAATGCTTGCAGAATGCAAGCACACCTTCACTAGTAGAGTATAGACTTCATTTTTGGCCATTAACAATAACGCACATCCTTGTGAAATTTCAGGTGCCTTCATCATCTAAAAATACAACACCGGAAGAGGGAAGAAATAATGCCAACCCTACCACTGAGGTGAGTCTAGCAATATAAATTTATCAAAAGGTAGATATCCTCGGAATTCCTGTGAAAAACGAATTTGGGATAAGTAAAGCATTGTTTCTCATCCATTATATATTTTAAAGAATATGTTTGTCCATGGAATACCTCCTAAACGACAAATGTTAGAACGACCGTTGGTTCTAATGAGATAAAGGAAACAATGAAAATAGATAAGCGAACGTCATTTAAACTAATTTCTAGAGTATTAGGATTTTTTACATATAACTTTCAAAACAGTGCTTAGTTTTTGAGAATGCCAGGTTTATGAGGTTCTACTGTAAAAACCAATTTTCCTAAAGAAATTAATTTATTTACAAAAAAGTTAGGTTTATTGGGCATAAATTTTTTCCTTGCCATGACAACCCAATTGTTAGGGATTTAACAAAATAGCATAATGCCAATTGCATTGAGATAAAAGCTATGGTTATTATTTATCAAAGTACAGTAAAACCCCCCAATTTGCAGCTTCGAAATTCACGTGCTTCGCAGTTTCGCTTTTTTGGACTACTGCTGTCATCCTTGAAGTGAAGAGAAAAAGCACCAAACAAATGAATTTCCCCATCCGCCAGGTTTTTTTCATATCCTTATTTCGATATGGAGTCTGACACTGACAGCGAGTGGGTTGATATCGACATTAGTGTTTCTGGAAGTGAAACAACAATATCAGGACAAAGTTCGCTTTCTGAAAGTGATCACGAGACGGCTGAATCATCTACTGTGTCAGGATGGACCCGTATCGACACTACTACATATCTTCCATCCCCTCCTTCAACATTTCAATTCTCTGGAGAGTCATCAGTGAATCCGGAAATACAATCCTATACCGACGTTTTGGACTATTTCAGTTATTTCTTTGACGATTTCATAGTGAATAATATTGTGGAACAAACGAATTTGTATGCCGATCAGTGTAATAGGGAGCAAGCTAGCACTTCACAAGGTCGAAGTCATTGGCCTCACACAACTTCAAATGATTACGCATTATTTTTGCTATAGCAATGGCGCGAAGTATAGTGGTGAAACCCGAGGAAAAGTTATATTGGTCTAAGAATCCAGTGATTGAAACTCCCTTTTTTTCAAAAATTATGTCCAACCAGAGGTATGTTTCAGTGAAACGATATCTTCACTTCTCCGATAACGAGAATTTTGGTCCCACCACCCGCCCCAATCCGAAACTCAATAAAATCTGGCCAGTTTATGAACGTCTCAACAAGAAGTACAAGAAGCCTACACTCCCTAATGAAATGTGACAAAAGACGAAAGTCTCATGCTTTACAAAGGACGGTCGGGATGGATTCAATACATTCCATTGAAACGCCCAAGATTCGGCATAAAGGCATTTATGTTATGCGAATCAAAGTCAGGGTATATTTGGTCAATAATAATTTATACCGGAAAAGGTACTTTGTTTGAGCGTGATATTCCAAATCTCCCAATTTCATCACAAATTGTTATGGCCTTGATGAAACCACTATTGAATAAAGGACACTGCCTGATGACGGATAATTTTTATACTTCCCCAGAGTTAGCAGATATCTTAGTGCTCCACAAAACGGACACATGTGGTACTCTAACAGTGAATGGTTCCACAGAATTTGAAGACTCCCAAGAAATTTTCGAGTGGACAATTGGCAGCCTATCGACGTGGAAAGGTTATGATAATGCGCTGGAAAGACAAAAAATATGTTTTTTCTTTCAACAGTGCATGGCTCCAAAACAGTAGAAGTTGAAAAAAGAGGAGTAAAAAAGACGAGATCGATTTGATCAACACTTGTCCAACTACCCAATTCCGAGAAAGCGCGGAAAGAAATACTACAAAAAAATATTTTACCACTTGTTAGAGCAAGATCTATGGAATTTTTGTATTTTATTTACAATAACTGGAGGCAAAATGAATCATTTGCAGTAGAGACTCACTATAATAGATAGACTAATTGAGAAATATCATTCCCCTGAATTTTCATCCAAAGGAGGACGAGCTGGAAGTATTCCCAACCCCTTGCGTTTGACAGGAAGGCATTTTCTAGAACACATCTCAGCTACAGACAAAAAAGCAATGCCAACTCGACGCTGTGCCGTTTGTTCTGTAAAACGACAAAAAAGGAAAGAAAGTGTGCAGAGAAAGTAGATACTATTGCTCAGATTGCAATGTAGGACTTTGTTTATCACCTTGTTTCATGATATAACACACTAAATTGGATTTTTAAATGTATTTTTTTGTAATTGTGCTAAACTCTTTTTTATTTTAAGGGTACTAATATTTTTCATTTCCTATTGTTAATGTAATCCAATTTTTTAGGACCAATTTGTAGGACTTTGTTTATCCCCTTGTTTGAAGATATATCACGCTAAATTGGATTTTTAAATGAATGTATTTTTTTGAAATTGTGCCAAAATCTTTTTTATTGAAGGTACTAATATTTTTTATTTTCTATTGTTAATGTAATCCAATTTTTTTTATAAAGCCTTTACCTATTTATCGTAAACAATCAAAATGAACAATTTTTTAACTTTTCAAACTTCTTTGTTTCTTAAAATAAAAATACTATTGCCACTGAATGTTAATACCTAAACTGACAACATTTTCCATTTTTTACAGAAAAACAATTTCCCGATTAAGAATTAAATGTTTTTTTTTGAGTATATATGAATTGGTTATGTTTTAATGAAATAAAAAAACCTGCTTAGTTTTGGACCTGTTTTGCAAAAAAAACCCGAGCATTAACCGGTTAATAGGCATCTAGTTTGTTTTTGTTGGTGACCGTTCTTAGAAGTTTTAAATTTTCGGTTGTGATAGGACGATGGCAGGTGTTGATAAGAGATGCTACAGTGGACTTGTCTGTTCTGTTGTTTCTGTAATGGGCTAAGTGTTCTTTGAAACGTGTTTCTAATTTCCTTTTCGTTTGTCCAATATAAATGTTGTCACACTTTTCACATTTGATTTGGTATATGCCTGATTTCTTATGGGGGGTGGGGGTGGGTATGCTGTCTTTAGGGTTTTTATTTTCATTAACAAAAACTGTGTGTAATCCTATTTCGGAGAAGTTTTTTGAATTTTTTTGGTAGCATGAGGGTAGTAAGGTAGCGTCATAAATTTTTTGTTATTGGTGTCTTTGTTGTTGGGTGTTGTGCAGTTTCTAAGGTTCATTCTGTGTTGATGTTTTTTTAACATTTTATGAATGAGCAAGTTCTGGTTTAAAACCATTCTGAATGGCTGTGTGTTTTATATAGGATAATTCTTTGGAGAAATTTGTATTTGGTAGTGGTGTGTTGAGTAATCGATGGATCATGCAATAAAAAGGTGCGAGTTTTTATGAAATGTGAAGGTGAGAACTCATGTGGACGTATGTGTTGGTATTTGTAGGTTTTCTGTAAATGTTGAAATGTAATTTGTTGTTTTTCCTAGTTAGAAGAATGTCTAGGAAAGGTAGAGATTTTTTATTTTCTGTTTCATGTGTAAGTTTAATTGTGTCAAACTGCTTGTTAACAAGTTTAAGAATTCAAAAACGATTCCTTTCGATGTGTCGAAAATAGCGAAGATGTCATCTACATATCTTAACCAAATTTGAAGAAAATACGGAAAGGAGTTCTTACAAATGCGTTCGAAAGTAGTCATGAAGATTTCTGCTAATAAGGTAGATAAAGGGTTGCCCATGGTTGTGCCTTCTTTCTGTCGATAAAAAGAGTTATTGAACTGAAAATATGTTTTTAGCATACAGTGGGAAATTAGGCGGATGTATTCGTCCACAGTCGGACCAGGAAGGTTTTTTTCTTGCAGTGCATTTCTAGAAATTCTATTGTTTTTTTTATGGGGACACTAGGAAATAAAGATTTTACGTCAAACGATACCAATATTTCGTTGTCTGAAGGAGTTATCTTTTCTACTTAGTTGATGAAGTCTGTCGAGTTTCTGATGCGTGAATCATTAGGAAATTGCAGCTGTTTAAATTTGTTGTTGAGCCAATGGGCTAAATTGTATGTGGGAGCATTGATTCCTGAAACTATAGGTCTTAAAGGAATGCTGGGTTTGTGTAATTTTGGTAGGTCGTACATTCTGGGAACTGTCGGATTTGAGATGTTTAAGCAGTAAAGGAGTTCTTTGTTTATTAGTGTAGGACATGTGTTAAGAACGTTTTTTGTAGGGGTGATCATTTTGTTCGGTTCTGAAGGTTGAAGGCCGCCCAGAACATACAGAATCCTCAACCGACATTTGCCCACATTTGAACCATGAGAACCACTCGAAAGTCTGGGTTCTGCCCATGGCGTCATCACCAAATGCTTGTTTTAGCATTTCGTAGGTCTCCGACATGGTTTTGTGGAGTTTGAAGCAAAACTTGATGGACGTGTTGCTCCTTCAAGTCAGCAATTTCTCTTCTTGCAAAAATCGCAGAACATCACTAACACTAGTGCACAAAAATGCTTGTTAATAAAGACGCTTGGGTGTATCAACGTGACACTGCTTCACAATGAAGCTCTTTGGTGCTACTTACCGGCCCAGGTCCGTACTCCGTCCGGTTAGCTCCCCACGCGGACAGTCCGGATACTTTTTGAACAGACCTTGTATCTACGATGAATCTCGAGGACTATTTAAAAACTGATATTAAAACTATGTGTCTATAATTCTTAGGATTTTCAGCTGAGTTTTTTTATTAGAATTCCTGATATAATTCCAAGAGTATTATCCTTCTCAATAATAAGTTCACCATTATTTATTTAGATGAAGCTTATATTACGTAAGTCTATTTTGTACATTAAATTGCATCATTATGGGATGTTTTCAGATATTAAACATATTTTTTAATGATAATGCATGAACTCATTCACCCTTATTTTTTACAGATAAGAAAATGCAGCATTGCTTTGACACGGCTGGATTATTTATCATGCCTTCGGAAGAGAACTTGCTGTGAATCAAATGGACCATGTGAAAAGAGAAGTAACAGCGTAAACGATGGTGGGAAACTATTGTCAAAAAGAAAGAAAAATGTAGCAGTTGATGCCATTCCATGTGAAAATATAGAGTCATCAGGTTCTGCAAAGGTTAAACTTGAGAAAATGGATATTGAACTGGGGAGTGATTGTATATCTCCAGCTGACATAAACACAGTGGGATCCGGCGTTTTGGAGTTGAGAAGAGAGACTCTAGAGAGACTGGAGGAGGGAAGCTGTGTTGACACCAGTGTAGATTCCACTCTTGAAGCTGAAGAAACGTTTACATTAAAATTAGAGAGTGACAGTGCATCAGAGGGAGAGAGGGAGAGAGAAGAGGAAGCTCCTCTCGGAGTGATTGATAGAGAGGGAGAGAAGGAACGTTTTAGGTGTAATGACTGTGGCAAATGTTTTGATGAAAAGGAAGTACTAATAAGACATTTGGGAGACCATGGCTATTTAGTAAATGGGGAGAGTAGCAGTGGAGAAAGAGAGTCTCAAGCCAATGCCAATGTTAACTGTGAATCTAAATGTAAAAAGAATGAAGTTCGTAAGAAAGGGTTGAAGGGAAAACTGTCAGATAGTGTAAAGAAGGATCAAGTAGTTAGGAAATATGTTTGTGATTCTTGTGGTAAAGGTTTCAGTTGTATATCTCATATGAAAAGACATTTAGTAGTACACATTGGAGAGAAACCTGTTGTTTGTGCTATTTGTGACAAAAGTTTTAGTCATAAATGCAGTCTGAGAGTACATAAGCTCACCCACACTGGTGAAAAACGTTATAAGTGTAAAGTATGTTATAAGAGATTTACACACAAACGTAGTCTTACGACACATATGACTATACATCGTGGTGACAAACCACATGAGTGCAAGGTATGCAACAAATGCTTTGAGAATAGGGCAAACCTAATAACTCATTCAAGAGTACACACTCAAGAAAAGCCATATGCATGCCAGGTATGCAAAAAGTGCTTTAGTCATAGTTCAAACCTAAAAATGCATTTAAGAATACACACACAAGAAAAGCCATATGCGTGCCACGTATGCAATAAGTGCTTTAGTAATAGTTCAACCCTAAAAATACATTTAAGAATACACACACATGAAAACCCATATGTGTGCCAGATATGCAACAAGTGCCTTAGTAATCGCTATTCCCTAAAATACCATTTAAGAATACACACACAAGAAAGACCATATGAGTGCAAGGTTTGCAAAAAGGATTTTAGAAGTAGTTCTAACCTAAGATCGCATATAACAATACACTCGCCAGAAAAACCACATGCATGCCACGTATGCAACAGGTGCTTTAATTATAGATCTAACCTAAGAAAGCATTTAAGAATACACTCTCAAGAAAAAACATATTCGTAGAAAGTATGCAACAAATCACTAGTGACTTAAGAAGGAAGACATTTAAAAATACAGTCATGATAAAAATCATTTTAATGTGTTCAGTCACAAGTGTTATTAATGGAAAGCAGAATATGATAAAACAAATACTGCTAGATACGAAAGTATTATAATGAGAGTATGAAACATTAGACCATGCAGTACATTATATTGAATTATGTCATTTAGGAGAATAATTAAAATTATAAGGTTACTTTAAATTTGAAACATTAAAAAAATAAAAGAATGAATTAAATAATTTATGCTTCATTCACTCATTTATATCTTCCTTATCCTGGTATCATCATAAAATATTTCAAGATGAAATGTATATTTCAAAGTGCACATTATAAAACACATCGGCATATGTTTGTATGATAAAATGTTTAGAGATGTCCATGTAAGGCAGTAATTGTTAATCATGTAACATGCTCACTTCTCCTCACAAAAGTACCTATCAAAAAGTGAGGTGTGGACATTAAATGAGATTTGCCCATTCATCTTTTTTGGGGCAGGCCACCTGTGAAACGCCTATTCAACACACCTAGTCTGAGGTATGTATTGAGTCGGCATTCTTCTGTAAGCACGATATAACGTGCATGTAATTATAACCATGGTATTTTGTTTAATGGGTGAAATAATATATTAAGCATGTTACTTATGAGGTATTTTAGAAAAATTTTTGCCAGCTGTTAGTAGGAAAACTAAATCAGGTAAATATTCTATGTAAATAGAAGTGTCAGACAGAATCCATTCTCATAGAATAGGTGATGAAAGAGAAATAAACAACTGAATTGCATATATTTCTCATTAAATATATAACAATTCTATATGATTACCTATTAATTCGTTGCATGCGTTTTACTGTGACTGAATTTTTTTTGGGTTCCTTTGAAAATAATGCAATTTAAATTAAATAGCTTGAGAATATGTAAAGACTCAAAATGGAACCTTTCTGCAAAGTTAAGGACCTAGACTTCACAATAATTTTTTGAGTAGTCCAAATGTAATATAATGGCATTTGATGTTAATTTTTCTGTTTACATATGTTAAGAAAGTATTAAAAGTGATTTTTAGAAATCACTTCTTAAATATTTGTTTGTTGCCATAATTTAATCATCGAACCAATGTTGCCGTAAAATATCAAAATTTACATTTTGGAAGTGCGGGCATTACACGAAATCCAGTTTTTCTGAACATTTAGCTCTAAAATGGGATTGCGGGTATTACACACATGCAGGTATTACTCGAGTAAATACGGTATATATTTGTACTGTACAGCCATAGAAATACTACAGTAATTAGGTACTTTCCTATATAAATTCCTTTGTCTGCCTTAAATTGCATGTTTGTCAAAGCATACCCAACACACAGTTTTACTCCAGGTAGTTGCTAGCGAGGCATTAAATTTAAATTTCTTTCCTGAAACAAATTTTTGGAAAAATACATTTTTTAAAAATAGCAGATTATCTGGATTTCTAGGTAAGTGGAATCCTGTGAAAAGGTTCTATACTGTATACATATGGTAAATGTATAGAGATGTCCATATTAAAAAATGGACTAAATTAATTTAGTTTGATATCACTATTGAGATAATTTTTCAAATATATACAAAGTCAGAAAATATGTATAACAATGAAACCAATTATTGAGTTTGAATGGTATGATACGTTATGGCATACCAGATCTTTTAATAGATGTTACATCGTAATGGTACTTTGTGTATCAGTAACGCACTAGTGTCTTAGCACTGGATACTTTCTCTTTTGCTTTCCAATCATAATAGGAAGACAATATAGCATCTGATAATTCGAGGTATCGCAAAATTTCTAGCCTGAAATACCTTTGGGTCCTATAAAAGGGTGAGCAACTGATGAGGGTTACTCATCGGTACAGTAGGACCCCAACTTACACGGTTAATTCGTTCCGAAGGTCGCCGTGAATGTTGAAAACCGTGTAAGTCAACAATGCTTGAACACAATATATTTTTTGACATATACATTCGTTTTAATGGATAGTTAAAGCTAAAAAAGTAGTGCTTATGTGATGATGATGTTTTATAGTTGAATAATGAAGAGCAGTACAGAAACAAGACACAACTTCCACCCACAGGATAACAAATCTAAATGGCGAAAGCAACGCTGTTAGCTGTGCGTCAACGTACAGTAATCGCTCGGTTTACGAACTTAATTTTTCCTCGAAAACTTCTCGTAAGGCAAAAACTCGTAATATGAAAATTAATTTTTCAATAGATCCCATGTTATAAATTTTATAAACAATAATTACATCATTAATGTTGGGATGCCGTGATGTTCTGCACATTCGACAAGATTCTGGAATCGACGAAAGTTGAGAATAGGTGCCGGGAAAAACGACCGGTTTGTGAGAGGAAGTAAATCGTATAAGCGAAAGTTAGCTCGTAAATTGAAAATCAGGTATTAATTTGTGCATCTCGTTTAAGCTAAAACTTGTAAACTGATTGCTCATATCCATGTTTCTACGGATCCGTGTCAGGGACACACTGAATGTTAGAAAAGTGGTTCATATCAGGTTAGCCGTTATTCTCTCAAATTACTATTCATTGTAGTGCTCCAACATTATGACCATGATTATTTTTAATACATAACAAAACAACTAAACCAAAAAATAAAAGAAAAAAAGCCAATTCGATAAAAATAACAGTTAAAAGAAGAACATGACCAGATGGGTGATATACTCATGTCAGAGCAACAAAAATACTTCATCTGGTTTCGACTTGTTTTATTTTCACACTGAACTTGTACTTAGATACCAAAGAGCTAAACAGTTGGCTAGACATTGATACAAAGGACGAATAATATGTACGACTTTTTAGGTCCTAACTTCTCTGTGTACTTATTACATGATGAAGAAATCTAACAATGTTGCACTCTGTGCCACAGCGTGCCTGCTGGAGGGTTAAGATAAAACGTTTGCAGTGGCATTGGTGTGGCTCGACCTAACATCTTTGTCTCTGTTCATCCCTTGCGCTTTAGTACATAAGTTCATCTGACCACACAGTGAATGTTAACAACCAATTCGTTCTTGTGTAGCAGCATGGAGTAAAAGGGCAGGGGTCTACTTGTGAGTGGGTAATACACAAAATTTGGTGATTTGGCAATTTTCCTTAGTCTAATTTTCAAGTGTTTGTCCGTATGTCCCCATTTTTATCTCGAGGACCATTCGTTGTTGAAATATGCGGTAAATGATGTATCGTTTCAACTAGCTAGGAGGTCTCTGGAAAACTATTTTCACAAATTCCCAGGATCGAATCTTAGGCATCATTCATATTTTCCATAAGATATAACACGTAAAAACTCAACTTTTCAGCGTGCAGACTTTCATTCATTCACTCATATAAATTTAAAAGAGTGGCATAAGACCTTAGGACATGGATATTGCGTGCACATGTAAGTAAATTAAACGTGTGTTTGTGAGATTCTTTATGTTAGCAACAATGAAGAAGTAACCGTGCAAGAACATTTGTAAGTTCACTCGAATTCTTGTTCTATTTTATGGATATCGGCTACTCCTACGATAAAAATATATAAGAAAAGAAATACTCTTAATTTATTAGTACTACAAGTTTTATTTGAAAAAATATTTTGATATGAGCAATACTTTACGAGATATGAAGGAAAGTTGATTTTTTATCACCAGTAAAGTGATACCCCCAATTGGCTTACATGATTCATTTTTGCGATTTTCTTCTTATATTAGATTGTAAGTCCTTAATGTCAAATTTCATGAAAATCCGTTTAGTAGAAGCCGAGAATGAACGTGCGGATGGATGGATGGACGGACCGACTGACCATTAGAGGCGCTCACGCTGTAAGCGAAACCTTATCTTTGGGTTAGTACGGTATATATATATATACATATATAAATTACTAGCTGAAAGTACCTGGTGATGCCAGAGAGAACGTGAGCATATGTGAGAGAAACAGGATTTTGAGTTTAACAATGTAATAGGTTGGCAAGGCAACTTCACGTTAAAAATGCTAAATTTTGTCAAAATATGACATTAAAACATTAAATTCGAAAAATTTAATTTCGAAAGCGATAAAAGGCGATAAGATTAAGAAACTGCATTTCTTTTTCTTTAATGCAGTGAAAGTCCAAAAATTGTAGGTAAAAAATATGAATTTTAATAAGAAAAATAATATAAGGTTGGAGGTCGAAATATCGAGTTTTCCATGTTATCTTATGAGGAATGGAAATCATTCTCGGGAATCGAACCTGGGTCGTTATTGGAAATTTTTTTTCATAAATGGCTTCCTCTTTAAGAACCAATCATTCCCACCAAAAGTCCATCTTGTAGCTACTCGGAAAGTTATTTAAAAATAGCATTACAGAGTTCTGATTATCCATGGACGACGACAAAGCCAATTTTATATATTTGATATTAAATTTACAAAGCTAATGAATAATACCCTCAACTTAATTTCAGCATTCAAAAACATGGCAAAATATACCTGTTTGTTATTTATTCCACCTCAAGCAGTAGATGAACCAAAGATATAAATAATAAATAAATATACTAGTAGACATACAGGTATCTATAATATATGTATTTACGCTTCTGACTGATATAGGAGACTGAGGAGGTTACAAATTACGAGGCACTTCCAGATAAGCTAGAAACGAGAAATTTGGTAAGTAGGCAGGTCTAGTGGCAAAACCGACGAAAAAGAAAATTATAAAAATGTTTGTTTTTTGACAGTTAATAAAATTTAAAAATATTTCGTTGTTTAGGTATTTCTAAATATACTACAATGCTGAAATTTTTTCTAATGGTAGAATTTGCTAAATAACCAAAATGGTATCCTAGAAATTTACATAATTCATTTGGCCATTAAAAATTCATGAAACTGAAACAAATAGAAAAATATGTATGTACGTTCGTTTGGGCTAGGGAGCCGAAATTTTTTTTGGAAAGTTAGATATTGGTGTTCCAGCAAAAATTATGCATTTCTTAAAGGGGCTACATCATGAAAAGTTGGCAGAAATGTCTGGGATTTTTAAGAAACATTCAAAAAAATATAAAAATCTTAAAATTCTATTTTTAGTGGCTTTTTTGCCCAATATGAGGATGAAGTTTTTTATGAACCTCCAAATACCCTACAGCAGGGAATGCAAACCTTCTATTGCTCAATTGTCCATATTACTGAAACTGTCGAATTTTTTTCACCATTTTGTCAATCAAATCTTAGCCTGAATAGTGCAAATTCTTAGAGCTCTCAACAAATACGAAAGCACTGTAATCTTCGATAAAATATCACCATTTTATATAATTAAAAGGTTGCAAGTTACCTTAAATATTAAACAGCATCTTAAAAAATTCATTTCAAGTTTACTCTAACATCTGTTTGTTATAAAAACATAAAATAAATGCTCAAGTATATTCGAACCCAGTCGACTCCCACAGAAAAACATTGTTTGAAATACATGAAATGGTAATATAATATAAAAGTGGAATAAAAATAATAAATTACTTACCCAAATATTCACATACAGATTATGGCGAATCCAAGGAATTCTTAAGGTCCATCATTGTATCTGGAGTTGAAAACACAAAAGTTCTCCCTGTACATCAGATGTTCAATACAGAAATTTGGGATTCGTTACCAAATACCATATCGATAGACGAAATTGTATCATATAATAACATTACTATAATAATTATATTATAATAATTCTAAGTATATAATTGTAACCGTAATAATACTAGATATTACAGATTTTAAAAACTCCATACAAGATTGTGTAAAAAGATTTTTAAAACCTTTTACTCATATTTTCCTCTAGCTAAAGGCATTAAGCGAAAATATTTTCCCATAATAAGCACTAATATTAAATGTATTAAGCGAAGATATGATATTATCCGTACGAGTTATTTACTACTTACTTTCATTTTGGCATCATATATCAGTTCCAGTAATATTCCCGATTATTTACGCACTTATTTATCACTATTTAATACTTTTCTCTTACTTTCAATCGTTAAATTTCCGTATTTTTCACTCGTATAGACCTTCACGACATCCTAACATTCGAATTCCACTACAGCCAACATTCGAAATCCAAATATGTAAAAAATTAAATTGCACGGTGCCAACAATTGAAGTTTAAAGAAGCTGACTGTGAGTGTACAGCTTCTTTGGGTTTACTTTGGATCGGGTTTGGAATTAGATTTGCTTTTAGTCATAGTTATATCTCCAATAGATTTTATGCACAATTTCCAATCCCACCTTTTAAATATTTTCACAATAAATTTTACGTTTAAATCGGACGCTGTCACATGTAGTTCATATCCATTCTGCTAGAGCGCATAGAGCGGTCATAATTTTATAATAAGGATGGTATTATTCTACAGTAATAAACAGGGATAAAATAAGATTTTAAATGATGAAGCTGTTGGCTAAAATTTTCCCAATTCTTCAAGATAAGTCTGTATTAAACCACACCTGATTGTGAGATGTGTTTGATGTTTGTATCTTGGTTGAGAATTCAAATCGTGAAAAATGAATCTTACGTTATAGCGGGAAAGCTTTCACACACATGAAAATTATATGTTTAATGGATGCAAACGTTTGATGGACTTCATATATTTCAATGGTTAAACTTGAGAAGTAGCTACAGAAAATCCATATTATTTAAACAGCCGCGCATTTTTAAATCATTCTCAAATAATCTACTTAATACAACTAAATAGAGGTGCTACGGGATTGCAGTTTCAGAGTACATATTACGAATCTAACGAATAATAAAATGCATATATGGAAAGTCTTACACCAATCGCTTTCGGTTAACATTTACTCTAAAGAGACATTATTTATTTTCCAATTTGATGAGTTATTAGTTGCATTAAAAATAGGCCTGAATATATAAATTATCAACGTATGGATATGACAATAAGTAAACAGGAAGGTACAAAGGAAAATACATATGGGATATAGACGTATAAACATGAAGTAATATACGCGTTCGTACTAATGAGGAATACTTAATAAATAACACGTTGTTGTTCCTGCAATGAAATTTATAAAAGAAATTACGACAATTAAATATTGATAAAAACATTCGGTTTAAACATTATTATAACTTTATTATAGAAGAAAGTGCTTTGCTTCACTATAACACCCCGTCGACAATCGGTCACAGCGTACGGAATTACAAAGTAAGAAGTGAACAGACGGAAACGTTGAGAATAATGAAACCCTGAGGTTGGTGACTGCGAGATATCTGATAAAATTGAATGAATCGGATATTTTACCGGACATCGGAGATGACAATACTGTGGGAAATGAAGGAATACCGAATAAGATGTTCTACATGTTCCTCTCCATCAACAAGAATTCCTTCCATGATTTTTTACGGGATTCCGGCTTAATTAAGTGTAGGTTCGATCTTACGAAGTAAATTACATTCCAAACCGGGACATAACCTTCCACAACTTATTTTACAGCAGACCGTCGCACATTCTCACCATCGAACTTGACCTCTGCATCCGACGTTCATGAAAGTCGATTGGACTAATCGATGTAACGATACATCGAATCCATTCGATCCGGGTGTTATGTACGTAGGAATTGTTTATGTTGGACGCCATTTGGTGTGTGACGTTTATTTTTTGATATAACAGAAAGTAATTCTACCGTCCGGTAGGTTTTAGGCCCACACCAACAAGCCCTGGCTATCCAAAGGCTTTCACTGAAAATGGAGTCTAGACACGAGTTTACAATGTGTAGGCTTTGCCTTTGCGAGAATGAGTGTTTCGTTGATATTTTCCATGTGAACGAATGGTTTGGTTACGCTGCAGCCGAAGTTATAAGAGATCTTCTTCAATTTCAAGTGAGTTTTATTTCTTGTTTTTACTGTAATGCAACCTTTTCATCGCTATAGTATAAAGTATTTACATTTCGTTCATCGAAGTGTTGAGAACGTTCACAGTTTATATGTAGTATTATTTATTTACTTCCACAATAATAAGAAACGAAATATCAAATCATTAGTAATGAAATTAAGTATATAATTTAATGTATTATGTCATTAACTAAAATTAATGTGATTGCAATGATATAATTGTGCAAAACTTATTGTCTCTCTATCTATACATATCTTTAAGATGTAACGGACATTTACGCTAAGTACTGAAGAATATTTGATATGGCATTTAAAAAATAATTTATTTATACATATCTAGAAAGTAAGGTGTCGTATGTATATATGTTCTGCTAAGGCTCATAAACTACAACACGCAGAAAAAAGAGCAAGGTGTCATATTAACCGTCATCATGTGTACGGTGGTGTAGTAAGGTTTTTAAACCGATTCGGTGTACTATTTAATTATAATAAAATATTTTCGTTTGTATGGGATTTCCATTAAAAAATTTTTCGTAAATTTCTCGAATTTTTAACTCCTTACATATATATCGCAGACATATGCTCTCGCAGACTTTTTTGTGGTAAATTATCTCCTCTTTTGGAATAATTTTTTAAAAGAGGGGCTTACAGATCAAATAAGACGAATTGAAGGGAAAATCTTATTTTTCATTATTGCTCAGCATTTGGATATACTTAGAAACCGATGTAAACAAATTACGTTTGAACTATAAACATATCGTAAACGTAGAAATAGTTGATGAAATACTCATTTAATATCTTTTGATTGGATTGTATGTTTTTCTTTCATTTCTATGGTCTTCTATACACAGGTTAATTCTGCGAATAAACATTAGTAACTTTCTTTTTCTGTAATCGTGTCATTCGCATTATAGGTATGTTTGGATATAAGTTAAATGGTTTTTATATGCCTTTTGTCTTATTTTATTTCATATTTTGTTTAAGTGAAAATTACTGAAAATATATGATTAAATTACTACGTTAAAGTTTTTGTGTTTTGTTTTATCAGTTTATCAATAAAAACTGAATTGAGCATTTCATGCTAACATGCAAGTTTTTTCCTATGCTCATCCATTTTGCATTTCAATAATAATTAGATACTTTTTTGTAATATATAATATCGTTTTGAATTAAAAGAGAGTTTTATCAATTGGAAATAAGGTTCACTCTTGAGTAATTGTTATTTTAATACGAGAACTAAATTAGATTAACATTTTGAACATGTAACACAGTGAAATTCGAAAGATTTTAATTGAATAATACTTTTGTTGAACTTTATTATGTCTTCTGAACTAAAATTAAGAATTCGTGTCTGCGGTTCCATGGGTAAAATGTAAACATTACCGATACACTCACGTAATTAATTACGTTAGAAAAGTAAAACATTTTACTACATTATTTAAAATCGATTCGTTCGAATATCTCAATCTATTATTCAATTAATTACGATGGAAAACACAATTAAGATCAATAATTTTATATCTATTTAGAGTAATAATAGGTATTCTTATTTAGTTTCTCCTGTTATTATGTTGACATACAAACTCATATTCCGCGTAATCAATATTTACTCATCACTACGACACGCTATTTTGTGATTGTTGGTTGTATATTTAGCAACTGAATAGAAAGCGTCAGTCGCCATCGTCAGATACATTGAGCTTTAGGAGATTATTCGTTGGTTGGTTTTGGTTAGTTTGTTGCTTTCATTTGCTTTCGTTTCGTGTCCATTTTTTGTGTTCTTTGTTTGTTTTCGTTGTTAGTTGTTCATTTTGTAGTCTATGTTTATATTCTTTGGTTGTGCTGTTGATTTTTGTTCCTTGATTACCTATTAGTCGGTTTACACCTTTTATGCAGGCTATTGGTTAGCGTTTAATTCATTTCTTTTTTCATGGTGGTTTTTGTAGTTTTCGTATTGGTTCATTTCGTGTTCTTTCCACTTTATTTCAAGACTCCTAATGTAGTTTACAGAAAGGAGAGGAGAAATTTTAGTATGTATCATTTTCTCAAGCTGTCTTCTAAGCGGGAAAAAGTGTAACTATTTGCAGTCCGAAATGCACCCGGGCGAAGCTAGTTATTTATATTTACGTCCAATTCCAACCTTTCAACATTTCCGTATCAAGATTTCACTGTTTCGGATTAATATTTATCGGTTGTCTGGGGGGATGAAGCGAAACAAAGGAAAGAATAGCACTTATATTATTATCCATCTCTACATGAATATTTTGAAGTGTGTTTGTTGCGTATAAAGTCATACTTTGCTATTAATACTTTAATAGAATTTTGCACGAACAATCCTGCTGATTAAACTAGCTGAATGCACTACTTCACAAACCGGAATATGCTGTCTCTCTCTTGTGCTAACAAAGGGATAATCCCGGAAAGCTCCATCGTTTAGGCCCACAAACGTGTTCCGACAGCCCAGTAACTTTGTTTATAGCAGTTACTGTCTATATTATCACTTGATTTCTCTATAGGTTTTTGAGACAGATGGATATCCTCACGTAGTATGCTCGGTCTGCTTGGGAAAGCTGACGGACTTCAAACAATTTAAGGTGCAGTGTCTGAATTCAAGAGACACCTACAACAATGTATTCAGGTCCGATGAAAGTCACGCCGAACATCCAGCAGATATTGTAAGTACTAATTCTTGATGTTTGTTATAAATTCTGTGAATTGAATTTGAGATTTCAACGGAAATACTTGTTTTAAGGTCCCCTGAGTACGTTTTCAGTATTTTCTTGATGCCTGTGGTTGTTTATGTACGCGAAATAACTTTGTGAGCGCTATAACTAGAAACATAGATGAGTACAAAATTTGAAATTTAAGATTTTTATAATTAAACAACTGAAAAGGTTTTGGCTGGAACTTGCCATCTTGAAGTGTAGGTTTATTTTTGTCAATTTTACTTTTTTCTCTTTAAAACCTTATTTATCACTAGTGTAATGCCCATCAGAAATTGCGGATGGAAAGATATGATCGTTCAAACTATTATGGAGATCGTACTAACATCAGAAACAACTGTCTTGAAAAACGTTTCCCCCTCTCCCTCTCCCTTCCCTCTCTCCCACTTACTGTTTTCTACTAAATTATATTATTCTGTTTATTTTATACTATGTATGCTATATTATTTTTTCCCTTCTCTGTTCTATTTTGTGTGTTTCATGTATACCGTATATACTCGTGTATAGTACGAGTTTTTACGACCAAATTTTTATTGCAGAAATTGGGGATCGTACTGTACACGAGTAATGCATTTGAGGATTTAAAATTCATGTATCTTCACGGGCATTTTCGGTGAAGTTATGCCACCCGCACGCATTCTAATAGTAGGCTAACCTTAACAGTGAGGTCCTTTATCGTTGTTATGTTGCTTCGTGAAGAGTAGAATCTTTTTCATATATATACAGCTTCAAATTCACAAATACTTGATATAAGTGAATATTTACGGGCACTTCTTTTCTTGAATTTTATGTATGTACATCTTTCTTTTCGTCTTTTCACAAGGGATGGATTGGATCGAGTTGGACTAAAAGTATTGTAGACGGCGTAACTTTATGGAATTTCGACATCTTGGAAAAAAGAAATTATTTTTGTAATATTCGACAGTCTTTATTGTTTCCTCAATCACGCACCGATCGGTTTCCACTACAGTCATTCTAAAGGTGTTACGGTTAGTAACATCATTAGAATGATTTTGTAGTGGAAACCGGTCGGTGTGTGATTGAAGAAACAATAAAGACTGGAATATTACAAAGTAATTTCTTTTTATCCGTTATCCCTACCTATTAAGTAGATGAGCGAGTGAAACCATTACGTACTCGGAACGTAATCCAGAAGCACTAGAATTGAAACGATTTTATTTCATCTTGTGCAATCATGATTCATATCACTTTTTATTAAATGTTTTAGGAGTAAGATACTTAACCTATCCGAATTTTAGTGTACTTGCAAGAAATACTATTTACGACATTTACGGTCTATTCTATGGTGGTGTGGAAAATTAAAGTCGTTCGATATATCTCGCTAGTAACCATCGAGCTATCGAAACGAAATATATCGACCCCGGTGGAAAGCTAGAGTCGTACTATAAACGAGATCTATGATAAAATCAGTTTTGTTCACCAAAAAATCAGGGGTCGTACTATACATGGAGTCGGCATATACACGAGTATATTCGGTATTTACTTTTATCCTGACAGATTTTTGTATCTATCTTGTAAATATTGCCTATATCTTTATACGTATTTTGATGACGGTATACAGTATGATTGTTATCTCCTACGGTACATAATATTTAATGTTTTACTTTTATACTTACTATCTAGGGGTTTCTCTGGTTTTTCACACTCCCTTTCTCAGTGAGTGTTTTCCTGCGTGGGTTTTACTAGTCAGGACATGCTTGTTCTTATCTAGGTTTTCTCCACAAATTTAAATCTGTCTTAAACTTATTATTTCTCATTATGTTCGACTTTTATACTGTTCTGTACTCTTGTAATATTGTATTCTAACTTCAACTGAAACTGTCTGCATCAGGGGTTCTTAACCTTTTTTGTGCCGTGGACCCCTTTGAGAGTCTGGTGAAAGCTACGAATCCCTTCTCAGAAAAATGTACATAAACGCATAAATAAAAAATTTTACATATAAATAATAGATTGTATTACAAAGGAAAATCGTTGCGCTCACATACAGTCATATTCAAAATATAAAAACAATCTTTACAACGAATATATACCTCTTTTCATGCAAAAAATCAATCACAATCCCTGAATAAAATGAAATGTATATAAATTATGTAAATTAAAAATTAAAATTAAATTCTGTTTAAAAGGACATTTCAGTGAGAAGGCTGTTGCTGTGTAGCTTGAAGAAGGAGATGAAATTGCGGAGGGGTGTTTCACAAGGCAACACGCATGTCATGTTTGACATCCGATCGATTTCGATTTTTTGTTTTGATGGTGACAGGTGTTGAAAATCCTGACTCGCAAAGATATGTGGTTTCAAATGGAATTAGAGCTCCCATAGCTCGCTTCACCAGACGAGGGTAGGCTTGTGTCAAGGAACACCAAAATTCTGCAAGACTCTTCGAGTTAAACTCAAGTTGTATCAAGTTCTTTGTCCTAAGGTCAATGAGGTCATCTTTGGCAAGGTCTGCATCATTAATACAATTTATATCGGCAAGGAAAGGATTGCGAATCCACGGTTCAACTTTAACGTCATCTGAGCTGAAGTAACCTTTGAAAGAGTTCTGCAATGTTTCCAGGTGTCTGTACATTTCTGCCTGCAAAGAAATTGACAGTTTTTTCTCTCTCAGCTCCATCCTGAAAAAGCACTTCCTCCAGCATTGGAAAGTTTTCATAGTTGTCGGCCTCCAACCTCCTCTTCCACATCGGCAGCTTAGCCAAAAGAGCTTGTAGTTTTTCAGTAGCATCCATAATGGTGACTTCAGGACCTTGAATTGAAAGATTTACCTCATTGATATGGCTAAAAATATCCGCCAGGTAAGCCAAGCCATGGATAAACTCCTCCCTGTCAAACTGTTCCTTTTCTTTCAAAAAAAGTGAAACTTCTGCCCTACGTTCTAGCAAGCGCTTCAAGACATGTCCCCTGGAAAGCCATCGAACTTCTGTGTGGTAGAGAAGGACTTCATATTCTGCCCCCATTTCTTGACAAAACTTTTTAAAAAGGGTATGATTCAGGTACCTGGCTCTGATGAAGTTGACGACTTTTACGGTAGTTGACAAAACTTCTTTCAGGATTGTTGGCAGAGTCTTTGACGCCGGTGCATGCCTATGTAGAAAACAGTGAGTGACAACGACGCGAGGAGCTTCTTTTTTTTACAAAAGCAGCAAAACCAGATGTGTTGCCAAGCATCGCAGGTGCTCCATCTGTGCAAAGAGTATCAAGCTTTTCCTCCCAGTCAAAGTTTTGCTTGGCAAAGAAACTTTTCATCATTTCTAAGATGTCGATGGCCTTTGTAGTTTCCAAAAAGGGACTCACAAAATAGGAATTCTTCTTTGATGGCATCAGGAGCTGGGATGTAGGAGCTGGCTACATAAAGTATTCAAAAATTAAATTAGTCCTAACTAATCCTTAACAATGTCGCATTTTCTGGTGCAACACTGTTTATAACTGACTTTGAATGCTTGTATTTGATTGCAGTGGTATTGCGCAGGGTTATTAGAAGTTCAATGTATACGAGAAAGGTCACAATCTGTGAAGGCAAAGACAATTATCTATATTCAATAGGTACTTAATGCATTCTATATTTTGTATAAAATCTTTAACAGAAATAACACATGTCCAAAAATAGGACATTCCTCGGATTGATGGAAATGGCTTCTCTTGTCTGTGGCATCGCAAATGGCAATGGCCACATACTGAACTACATCATACCTTTAAAAATGATTCCGACGCGTGAAGAATTTATTTCGACAATTTATGCGAATGTTTGGAGACGAAGACAAGACCGTACGTTATTTAATTGACAGCAAAATCATTGAATCAAATGGCTGTGTAGGTGTTTCATCTCTACCCTATACACTAATAAAAGTTGTTTAAATTAAAAAAGTTGTCTCTTCTATATACTTGTTACAGTCATGAAAAGATTTCACTTTTTCACATTTTGCGATGATTAATAATCTTTTTTGGTTCTTTTCGGTTATATACCCCCTCTTTAATTATTTACTAATTATGTTGCCAATGAGATACTTAATAAGCAATCAAATAATTACCATACTTTATTATACAAAGAACCTTGAAATAATATTAACATTTCTTTCTAAACCCATCGTAAATCATAATGAAAATCGATTTAATTCATTTAATAGAGAATTTACGGTATTCTTCCAATATGTGGCCTATAGTAATGTTATTCTCATGGCATCCCTATGTAAAAATTACAAGTAACTGAGGATATTGGCTTTCTCCTTAGATTATAATGCTTTTTATAGCCATCTCCATGCGCTACCGCCTCTCTGGAACGAGACTGTCCCTCCCTATTTTCCAGTGATCGCGTGGGGAAATGTCGCCACGGGCAGATCAGTCATGGGGTTTCAAGCTTTCGTTTTGCGTGAAAGGGCTATCTCAAAAAGTAATTTTTCGAAAGGGGTCAGGGATAACATGGACCTCATACAAAATTGAAAATTAAGATGTCATACACGGTCTGCCGTTATAATCATTATTTGATTGTTTATTTACTAATCTCGTGGGCAACTATAACATAATTAGAGGGGGAGATATAACTGAAAAGATCCGCTTTCTAGGCACGTTTCGCTTACAGTGTGAGTGCCTATTATCGTCGGTCCGTCCGTCTGCATGTTCATTCTCGGCTTCTACCAAACGGATTTTCATGAAATTTGATATTAAGGACTTTCAGTCAAATATAATTAGAAAATCACAAAAATTAATCACGTACACCAATCAGGGGTACCACTTTGCTGGGGACAAAAAATGAAATTTTTGTCGTATCTCGTAAAGTATTGCTCATATCAAAATATTTTTCGAATAAAAGTTGTAGAACTGGTAAAGTAGTGTATTTCCTTTCCTATACATTTTTATCGTAGGAGTAGCCGTTATCGAGAAAATCAAACAAGAAAGTCTTATATCGAGTTGAACTTACAAAATGTCTTTCATGGTTACTTCATTGTTGCTAACATAAATCTCCCAAGCAAACGTTTAATTTCCTTACGTGTGCATGTAATATTATTAAATAGGAAGAAAATGGATTATTTATGATGAAGGAAAGAACTTTAAAACGCTATTTCCCTTACGTACAGGTATATAATTTCTTTCTAATACTCCATTGCATGAAACGCGCCCATTTGTGATATGTTGTATACTTTCTTAACTTGTTTAAACAAAACAACATAAATGGAAGGTTATGGTGCCATCCTATTGTCTCATGTTATCACTACGTACACTCATAAGGGTTCTTGTTGGTATAAATTTCCAATAAAGCCCATTCTCATCCACATTAAGTGTATCCACCTTCCTCAACCCAGATGTTCCATCTTTCCCAGCCGAAACCCCGTTGCTTTGTAATCACCTTAGCTGTTAATGGCGTAGCATTTTGAGCAATTAGACATTTTATCTGCATTTTCATGTATTGTACGCACAGGCGACAGAGGTAAACCTATCTGCTGACCAACATCAACTGCACGTTAATTATTTCTCATATGCCGTACCACCTCTAATTTCACTTTAAACTCAGAGTTCTACGAGGTTTTCTAGCCACTGTCTCAACCTTATCTCTATTAACACTCTTAGAACTCATTAGGGCTATTAGTAGTGCTGAATATGTTACCAAAACATCACGAAATACAAAACTATTGAATGCCACAAGGTAAATATTGGACTAAGGGATTTTGTAACAGCTGACGATGTTTTCAAAACCACAGTTTTCGACATAGACTGCTAATCTACTAGTTAGTAGTCCATGGCACAAATTATGAGTTGGTAGCAATCGATGGATAGAGATTTGTTTGGTAATCATAAATAAAAGTTCTTTTATTAATGACCTGTTGGTTAATAAACTTATCCTAGTCATGAAATTTTAAAATGTAATTTAACCTAACCACTTATAAGAATCAATTTCAGTAAAGTAATCTATATTATAAAAGGCATAGGATTCTTTCCTTTTAGTTTTCTTGTCTACGCAATTTTGAAGCCACTCTTGAGACGCAATTTAAGATAATTTCAGCGAATATGGGGGTTCTACTGTACAAAATCTAACCAAGGGAGAATCCCAACCAAATTCTGAAATTCCGTCTTCTTTACACTTTCTTTCCTAATTTACGAGTAAACAGTTGTCTTTTGTCTTAATACTTACAAATTTATATTAATTAATTATTGTAATTCGTTAAAAGTATCATGAAATCAGAAAATTGTGAAGATTTTGTGACTTTTTTCCATTTCCCGAAGAATCTGAGATAACGTCGTAACTTAGAAGCGAATCACGTATATCAGTACACGGGTACTAAGTGATCAACGACGTAACTTCGAATCAACGTAAATAAGGGTATCACTGTACTAAAATAATAAAAGAGAAGAATAAAACAATCCAACGTTCAAAACAAGTCTATTCAGTAAACCAATATAACACTAAAACCGTGCAGCTACAGAGCAGTATATAATTTCCTCACCAGAGGTCAGCCAGTATGCTTGGATCTCCCGATAATGCAAATCCTTGTGAAATTTCAGGTACCTTCAGTCTTCATTAAAACAGAACAAGAAGAGGGAGAGAATGATATTGACACTACCACTGAGGTGAGTCTAGCTATATAGTAAGTCTTCGTGTGTCAAAAGTGTTGCATTCCTCGGAATCCTTGTCATAAACAAATTTGCGATAAGTGAAAAATTGTTTCGCGTGCAAAATATGGTAATTGAAAGGTTGATCTCATTTGAGAGTTGGGGTAAAATTGTGGAAGATTTTACGTGTACTAGTAGATGGAACGTGCATTCTGCAAGCTTTTCAGCCTTATCTAATTAATAGGGTACAAGCAACCCCTAAAAATTGGAATTTTAATAATTTCGGGTTTTTTTCATTAGTGGTAGTTTAACACTAGGACGGCGGGGCCGGACGACGCCCCGTGAACGGCGGAGGCGGTCATTTTGACTGCTCGTTATCTCTCCGTAGTTTTTAAGCGGAAAAATTTACACAAAGATTCAAATCAACTTAATTAATTAACGATTGGTTATTTGTTTGCCTTTTTGCCTCAGCTTCAGTACATTTCTTTATGTGCTCGATCATGGAATTATCAATAAGGAGTCGCAGAGCACTAACCGGTGAGCGTACTAATATTCGTCAGCATCATTAGTGTGGAATCATATAATTAGTTAAATACAATGTAGACATGACGAATGTAACTGCCGATGACACAAAATGAGAGACAAATGAAGATCTGCTGTGAGGAAAAACGCGCAGTGGTCAAAATGACCGCTGCCTCCAGGTAACGTAAGGCTTATAAATAAAAAAGTATTACAGGGATCCGCGTAAAAAACAGCTGAATTGTGCTTGACATTATTATAATAAAAGTCAGCAAAAGGGAATGAGATCGGAGAAAAAACAAGAACACATCGAGATAAAATGCAGAGCCTAGCGGTCAAAATGACCGCGTCCGCCGTTGTAGTGTTATTATTAATGACATTATAATATATTGCTCTCTGATTCCCATTAAAAGCTTGCCCACGTAAAGGCATTGACCCCGTTGCCATAGTAGTCGAATGCGCATATTTTCACCTCAATTATGTCGTTCCAGGCGGACCTCGATCCTGCCAACTCCGAAGAGGAAGAAACTATAACTGATGATCTTCCTCTGCAGGTAAATTTTCTCACAATGCTATATATATACGAGTTTTCCATGCTTGATATACTGCAAGCGTTTAATAAAGATATGACGTGTTTATATGACTTTTTACATATGATTGCCCTGAGTATGTTTTCACTATTCTGTCAATGATGACAGTGTGTTTGTCAGATCAGATAAGCACAAAACTTTATATTTATGATTTTTATTTCTTTAATGAAGGTCAGACATGATTAAATAGACTTATCTAGGAGATTGGGGACCTGTTTCGCTATTAAAAACAGTGATCCAGAAACCATCTCAGTAACTAAGAGTACAATAGAGTATTTATATAGTTGTGAGAATAATTATAATTCGCGCTTCAATAAGACAGAAAAAGGGCGTCCAGTTTAACATGTCTGCTTTCAGATACATTTTCATTTTTTACGTTAAGTACGATGCTAAGCGATATCGCTGTTTCCATTGCTACGATAATATTTTCTAAGTGTTGATAGCGACGCGTATGCTGCCAAGGGTAATTGTAATTGCACATCGATGTTTTCTTATACATAAAAACCGCTATCAGTTTTATTTACTTATTTTTCACAATGAAAATGTTATTGAAAGTGTTTAATAATTATTTACACAAGTGTAAATTGCCATAATCATTATTAATGAGGATGCTTACTTAGAGAGAGCAATCATATTCATTGCTCTGTATTATGGAGAGAGTCATGCGCTATACACACAAATCAGATGTTTTTATACACGCTAGAGTAACGTAGGGTTAGTGGAAACATATTTTGAGAAGTGTAAATTTTGTGTCGTCCATTTTCATCCCATGTCTTCTTCGCTACACTTTATAACGATGAAAATCCACAACTCTTTTGTTACTAATGAAATTCTTTGCTCAATTTTAATCTAGGTGGAACTTAGGCATGTGAAGTTAGAACCTGAAGATCCTTTGGATATTCAAGAAGTACAGCAGGAGGTAATGTATAATTAATCCCTCTATATTTAGTATAGAGGTAAGTATTGTGTTCAGGTCATTCCACATCAACTGATCCAATTTACAATTATTTTTTTACCTTAGGTTTCCCAATTTTGATTTCACTCACAAGGGGAGTGTCAGGTTAACGGGAAAGAGATTTGTCTGAGTATTTGCGAGCTGGTAGAGCTAGACTTAGAAATCCTTTTGGGCATAGACGGTCAATGGTTTAAACAATAAATGGATTTGTTTATTTAGACACCTATTAAATACCTTTTTAGTTCCACCTGCTCGCTAAGCACGTTTGGCTGTGAGGTTATAATTCGTACTGGGAAGTCAGAGTTCCCTGGTTCGAATCCTGGTGACCTCTTTTTTCTTAATTTTTTGCGTTTATGTTATATTTATTTTTAAATATTGTTTTCAATTTGTATTCTTTCATATATTCTTTGTTTTTTTTACTTTTAACGTTTGGGTTTTATTTTTTTCAATTTTTTTCGTATATTCTTTATTAGAGTTACTATAATGTTTTAAAAGTTTTTTCTCACTTTTTAAAATGCCTTTCTCGTCTTCTATTACTTTCTTAAAAGGGGTTTCACAATGAACCCTCACAGTTTCCTGGATGATACATATATTAGAAGCAGTGGAAGCAATAATATTTTCAACACCGCGCACATTTGGAGAAACATTGTTTGCCAAAATGGCATTCTTTTCAAATAAAAGTTGTAGAACCGGTAAAGAAGAGTATTTCCTTTTCTACACATTTTTATCATAGAAGTAGCCGTTATCGATAAAATCAAACAAAAACGTCTTATATCGATTTGAACTTAGAAAATTTCTTGCATGGTTACTCCTTCATCGTTGCTAACATAAACAATCTCGCAAACAAACGTTTAATTTCCTTACGTGTGCATGTAATATTATTAAATAGGAAGACGATGGATTATTTATGACGAAGGAAAGAATTTTAAAACCCAATTTCCCTAACAGGTATATACTAATTTCTTTCTAATACTCCATCGCGGTTTCCTAACTCGTTTGAAAATTCCACGAAATTATTGTTATTTTTTTACAGGTAAGGAAAAGCAGTACTGCATTCACGTCGCCGGAATACTTGGCGCGCCATCGGAAGAGAACTCGCCGTGAATCTCATGATAACGCTAAAACCGGTACAGACGATGATGGGGAACCATCGTTAAAGCTTGAAAGTGATAACGAGGCAGAGGGAGGGGAGGGAGAGGAAGGAGAGGACCCTTCCTGTGCAGCGGAAGAGAGAGGGGAAGAGAGGGAGAGAGGGGAAAAGAGGAAACGTTTTCAGTGTAACGACTGCGGTGAAAACTTTGAAAATAAGTACGCACTAATAAGACATTTACGAGTACATGGATATGAGTTGAGTACGGAGACGGGCAGCGGAGGAAGCGGCTTCCAAGTCAATACCGGCGTTAACCGTCAATCTAAACGCATCACGAAAGAAGTCCGTAAGAAAGGATCGAAGAGGGGAACGTCAGATAGAGTAAAGAAGGACAACGGAGTTAAGAAATACGTTTGTGATTTATGCGGTCAAGGTTTCAATATGATAGGCAGTCTGAAAATACATATAAGAGTTCACAGTGGGGAGAAGCCTTACGCCTGCGCGATTTGCGGCAAATGGTTCAGCGTTCAAGGCAATATGAGGAGACACGAGCTCACTCACACTGGCGTCAAATCGTACACCTGCGAAGACTGCGGAATGCAGTTTGCCCGAAATTCTCATCTAATATCTCACAGACGAATCCACAGTGGAGAAAAACCTTACGTTTGCGAAGTCTGCGGGAAGAAATTTGCGCGGAGCGGGATTCTTACGAATCACAGGCGTATTCACAGCGGGGAAAAACCTTACAAATGTGACATTTGCGGCAAGAAATTCGCCCGAAGCGACATTCTGACGAGTCACCGACGAGGCCATGGCGGCGAAAAACCTTACGTGTGTGAAATTTGTGGGAAGAAATTTGCGGAAAGTGAGATGCTTACGATTCACACCCAGATCCATAACGGAGGAAAGCCTTATGTGTGTGAAACGTGCGGTAAGCCGTTTGACCGCAACAGCGCTCTCATAAAACATAGACGAGTTCATAGTGGGGAAAAGCCTTACAAATGCGAAATCTGTGGCAAGAAATACTCTCAGAGTAGCAGTCTTACGGTTCACAGGAGAGTTCATAGCGGAGAAAAGCCTTATGCGTGCCATGTGTGCAACAAGTGCTTCACCGATAGCTCCGTCCTGAAAAAGCATTTAATAATACACTCGCGAGAAAAGCCGTATAAATGTGAGGTATGCAACAGGTGCTTCGGTGATAGGTCTAGCCTCAGAAGGCATTTAATGATACACTCTCAAGAAAATCCGTGTTAATCTGATAAGTCGCAAATGCGGTCGACGGAAAGAGTTAATTAATGCAGCGGTGAAAAAGAAATACCCCAAAGGGGAAGCATTAAAAGTAAAGGAATATCATCTTTGACCAAACACTATAATTATACCCGTTTTCTACTCTTACGAAGCTTGACCTTGAAAATTCTAGTCGTACGCTTACTGCTGCAGCCAATGAAAGCTCGAGAGACTGTCGATGGGGAGGGGAGAAAGTCAGTCTGCTGTTCACATCGCTCCGAGCTCGACTGTGTTGCCAGATCTACCGCGTTTATGCCTTAGCGTTCGATTTTCTTCGAGAGCGGATATCGGGCAAGAGCGTATTACTTTCCCTCGCCTCTCGAAAACTTCAAATGATTGGCTATTCGCTGCACAACGGTCAAGCTTCATAAAAGTAGAAAACGGGTATAATTTTTTCATGTCGTTGATGAGAATCGATCGTGTTCACTTTATGAGCCGTACGTTTCTTTCCACTTGTATTAGCACTTTCAGTTTTCCGTTTATCACTCATGTTTAGAAAATAATAGGTGTAAAATGCACAAACAAAGAAACACTGCTGTACGTACAAACAAAGATGGTAATGTTGCCGAGACTGAGTAATAATAATTTATTGATTATTAACGGACTTTACAGTGGTATTAATCTTGTCAAATTTCACTACAATATTAAAAAACATTATACACAAATCTTACATATAATACGTATACTATTACATAGCATACTTTAATTTGGTGATTTGCTAAAAATGTTAGCTTGGCTGACAGACAGCACCATTATGAGATAGCTCGAAATGTTTGTTCGTCAGCTGATGCACAAAAGTCCGAATTCGGAGCACGAAAGGGGATTTAGGGGCGAGAATTTATAATGTACGAAAGACTGAATTGTATGGATGTCGAGGACTACCTGTACTGTACAATTCATTTCTCTCTTCGAGAAAAAATTGAATTAAAACATTAACAAATTGTGTACACTAAAAAAAGAAAACAATGAATTAAATAAATCATGTTTCATTTGTTCTTTTATATTTTCCTTATCCTGGTAGCATAATAGATCTAGTTGAAATGTATATTTCAATGTGCATATTATAAAATTCTTGGGTTTATGCAGTACTAGCAGAATTTCCCGTTGAATTTCAATGGATTTAGTGAAGCTACTACAGCACAACAAACAAACTCTTTAAAATATATAGTAGATACTTTTAAAATTACAATTAGCTTTTCATAACAATCGTACTTTCTTGTAACAATCCATTTCTGAGCCTATTGCATTCAAATATAACGATAATTGTATTTCCTAGCATATCACTTTCGCCAAATCCAGCTTCATTTCTTGTGTAATTATGCCTCGCTGAAATATTTACTTTTATGTCTTGAAAAAACAAAGTACAGTTGTCCATGATTGAACACTGACTCCGGTAAATGTACACCAGATGAGTGAGCTTATTTACGTTAATAAACATTATAATGTAGAATATAATGATTTTACTTACAAAAAATTGAAGATTCCAGTATTCAATAGACGAAAGAAGGTTCAATTACTTTCATCAATCGTTATAAATGCTTCCTGAATATTACTCGGTATCTATTTATGTTGCTATCCATAAACATCGATCGTTTTGTTGCTTAAACAAAAGTGGGAAGCGAATAACGCTAAACTTTCATCTATTTGTAAGTTTCATTGAAGCTAACTGAATCGGAGGTAACAATGATGGCCACCTTTGTTATGCCTGGAAAGACGACGAAAAATCCACAAAACTTCGAAACAAATAGTAAAGAAATGGATTCGTACGTGTTATCTTATGGAAAAATGTTAATCCCCTATATTGGCGGCACTGATTAATCCCGGTTGACGAAACCTTGACCATTCACTAAGTTAGGATATAAGGAAGAATCGTCTGAAATTTGGGTATTCTAGCTTGTATCGTAGAGGAGTTTCCAAAAACAAACAGAAATACACAAACACAGGCTTCAAAATATATTATAGTAGATATAACCTATTATCCAGCAAGCTTAGGATATAAGGATAGGTAGTCATCTGGAAATTCCTGTTATCTAGAATATACTCATAAACAGCGCTCGGAAAGAGCTAAAACCCACAAGAACGATGTTTTGCTCCATCACATGTGTCGATAATATCCTTCTGTCTCATCAAATATTTAGTAAAATCATTATGTTTAACTTCATTTAATAAGAATAACAAAAAGTTTTCATTACTTTTCTTCATCGCAGTATATAAGGAATAAGGCGCGGTTGCATAAAGATTTCGTTATGGAACCAATAACTATTGGACCCATAACTTCCCCCGTGTTTCTTGAAGCTATTGTCGTCATAAGTTACCTTTCAATAGCTATTGCTCCGTTCACGTAGTTTTGTGGAAGCCGCTAGGTGGTAGCATGCCCAAAAACAAAAAATTAAGCGAGAAATTCAAATTAAAAAATAAAATGTAATAAAAACATTTACAAAATCAAAATAATTCGTCTATTTTTTCCACTATCGGCATACTTGTCAATAACTTCATCAGTTATATTAATATCTCTATGTATGGATAACAGCGCCAGTCCTACAAGACGTGATTCAGATATTGTGTTTCGTAAATATGATTGAAGTCTTCGCAAGGATGAAAAGCGTCGTTCAACAGTAGCTGTGGAGACAGGAAGTAAAGCTAATATTTTGATAAGAACATATATACTGGCAGTCCCCGCTTATACGTCAGGTTACGTACCTGAAAACTGCGACGAAAGCGGATTGACATTTTTTAAATGATTACATCAACAAAAGAAAATTCATTAGTAGATCACATAACAGACATTTTATGTAATGATATCTAAATATAATAAAAACTATAATCCACTAGGGAAGCCTTAACTTATTGGAATTCTGTAAGTCGGAATAAATAGAACAACAAACTATGTCAAAATCCCACTATATTAATCAATAACACAACCAGAATAAATCAAACTGTAATTCGTAAAATAAAAATAATAACAAAACATTCTATATTGAACGAGACAAACGGGACAATGATAGCTAACAATAATTCATGATGTACATTTTAATTATTGAATTACAGCGAACTTTAATTGATAAACAATCATAATATTAAAGAAAAAGGCACGCTGTCTACAGTAATAGTAATGAGACGGTAATGTCAACAGTAATTATAACAACACGCTAATGTCGGGTATGTAAATATAGCATATAAGAAATTGCATCTTACTTAACTCAATGAAATTCTGCTATTTATCGTAATGTTATAAATGCACTGTTCCCGCCAATGTGCACACTGTATAAATATGTAACGAAAAACAAAACGTAAGGCGTAGGTATGTTATGACAAAACATCTGCCATCTTAGATTCTTATGGTACTCATACCCATCTTAACCATACCCATTGGTAGAGATAAGTTATGGAAAGGCTTATGGAACCAATAAATGCTATTGAACGTTTCAGAAACCGCTTTTAGCGATTTTTCATAAGTTATGTAGTACATAGGCCTATTGGTTCCATAACTCGCGTTCAAGAAACCGGCCCTAAATCAAATTTCTGTCAGTTATTTTGCATCCCTTACTTTCAGTTCCACTGTTAGAATGTACCTTCTGTTTTGTAATATTTTCCATTTCGAGCAATTATAATACTGTATTTATTTGTGTAACATCCTCACTTTTCCTCACAAAAGTATCCATAAAAAACGGGGGTATGGACATTAAATGAGATTTGCCCATTCATCTTTTTTGGGGCAGGCCACCTGTGAAACGCCTATTCAACACACCTAGTTTGAGGTATGTATTGAGTCGGCATTCTTCTGTAGGCACGATATAAGGTGCATTTAATTTTAAGCAAGTTTTAACCAAGGTATTTTTTTTAATGGGTGGAATAATATAATACGCATGTTATTTATGAGGTATTTTTGAAAATTCTTTGCCAGCTGTTAGTAGGAAAACTAAATCGTGTAAATATTCTACGTAAATAAAAGTGTCAGGCAGAATCCATACTCAAAGAAAAGGTGATGAAAGAGAAATAAAAAACTGAATTTCATATATTTCTCATTAAATATAAAAGAATTCTATAATATTACCTTTTAATTCGTTGCATGTGTTTTACCGTAACTGAATTTTTTGGGTTCTTTTGAAAATAACGCAGTTTAAATTAAATAGCTTGAAAATGTGTAAAGACTCAAAATGGAACCTTTCTGCAAAATTAAGGAGCTGGGCTTCAAAATAACTTTTCAATGACATTTGGTGTTAATTTCTCTGATTACATATGTTAAAAAAGTATTAAAAGTGATTTTTAGAAATAACTTCTTAAATAATTGTTTGTTACCATAATTGTATCATTGAACCGATGTTGCCGTAAAATATCAAATTTGGAAGTGCGGCATTACGCAAAATCCAGTTTTTCTGAATATTCAGCTCTAAAATGGGGTTGCGGGCATTATGCACATGCATGTATTCCTCGAGCAAATACGGTATATACTTGTACTGTACGGTAATAGAAATACTACAGTAATCAGGTACTTTCCAATATAAATTCCTTGTTCTGCGCCGGCCAGGTTTGACTGGTAGGCAGCATGCCTGCCTTCTAACCCAAAGGTCGTGGGTTCGAATCCTGCTTCGAGCATGGATGTTGTGATGTATGTTGATTTTCTCTAACAGAATTTGACGGTGCAAAATGACCTTAGCTGTCGACGCACCTAAAAACCTAATTACTACTACTCCTTGTGCTGTTATAAATGACATGTTTGCCAGAGCACACCCAACACACGGTTTTAAGCCAGGTAGTTACTAGCGAGGCATTAAATTTAAATTTCTTCCCTCAAACAAATTTTTGGAAAAATGCATTATTTTTTTAAAATAGCAGATTAACTGGATTTCTAGGTAAGTGGAATCCTGTTAAAAGGTTCTATACTGTATACGTATGGTAAATGTATAGAGATGTCCATATTAAAAAATGGACTAAATTACTTTAGTTTCATATCATCTATAGAGATAATTTTTCAAATATATACTAACAAGGAGAGTAGGGAGGCTAGTACCCTCGGATTTTGTTCAAATTTCACATGGTGATAGCTGATGTGTTCCGATTTAACGTGTAACTTGCCGTTTGTGTGAATAGGCCTTGGTTGTCGAGATATCGCCGTTTGAATTTCGGCCGATTTCCGCGTGCGCGTTAAGACTCGTGAAAGTCATGTCGCTAAGACGAGCAGGCCGTAGATGAGTTGGTAAGGCGTTGTGCTAGTAAGCCAGGCGTCTGGGGTTCGAGTCCCGGTTGTGGAATGTTTCTTTTTTGATTTTTATCTTTTTTAATGCTGAAAAATGTAAATTCCCATTACTAATTTATTACGACTGTAAAAATTTTAATTGTACTATTTTTCTCGATTATAAGAATATATTTTTTTATCTTATAGTTGCGATTCAGCAATCTTTTTAAATAAATTCTTACACTTTTTATTTCTACAAAATAATTTGTGTAATTTTTTTGTATTATACATCAATACCTTATAAATTAATTATTCAAATTCTTCTTTTGAAAAAATCTGTCATGAGTGCCGGCAAAGTGGGGGATGAAAATTGTCAAAAAAACAAACAAAGCACAAATGCTTCTGGCACCAGGAACACACAACAAACGCAATCACAGTTCCTCTTACGCAGGCTATCGGGGAAACAAACTTCATTTACGTTCATAAAAACACTCCTTGTCGTCGTTAATTTTGATGCAAACCATGCATATTTAATCATGTCTTCGAAAATGGGAATGACGAGTGAATTTTCAATGCGTTGTCTCTTGTATTAATCTGACTATTCTCTCGCAATAAATACGTACTGTTTTGCAGGCACTTTATGAAATTTTTGATTTGCCTGTAAAAATAGACGTCGCAGGGTTGGCAGAAAGGCTTACAATTACCTTTACAGTCGTAATAAATTAGTAATGGGAACTGTAAATTTTTTCAGCAAAGATAAAAATCAAAAAAGAAAAATTCCACAAGCGGGACTCGAACCCCGGACGCCTGGCTTACTATCACAACGCCTTACCAACTCATCTACGGCCTGCTCGTCTTAGCGACATGACTTTCACGAGTCTTAACGCGCACGCGGAAATCGGTCGAAATTCAAACTGCGATATCTCGACAACCAAGGCCTATTCACACAAACGGCAAGTTACACATTAAATCGGAACACATCAGCTATCACCATGTGAAATTTGAACAAAATCCGAGGGTACTAGCCTCCCTACTCTCCTTGTAAGTCAGAAAATATGTATAACTATGAACCAAATTCTTGAGTTTGAATGGTATGATGTGGTATAGCATACCAGATCTTTTAGTAGACGTTACATCATAATGGTACTTTGTGATTTCATTAACACACTAGTGTCTTAGATCTGGAAACATTCACTTTTGCTTTCCAATCACAATAGGAATACAATTTGGCATATGATAATTTGAGGTATCGTAAAATTTCTAACCTGAAATATCTTCGGGTCCTATAAAAGGGTGAGTAACTGATGGGGATTACTCATTGGCATATTAGAAAAGGAGTTCATATCAGGTTAGTCGTTAGCCTATCACATGGGCAAAACTACTATGCCGCCAGGTCTGCAACCATTGGGGGGGAGGTCCTCGAAGTCTCCGGGGGTCGGCGACAACATTCTTTTCCAGTCATTACTGAAATTCTTATTTTTTTCACCCACTCTAAACGGAGCGAACGAGTATTTGTGATGCTTGGCTTCAGCATTCTCTCAAGTTGCTAACTATCCGTTGTCGTGCTCCAAAATTACGACCATGATTATTTTTAATACAACAACTAAACCAAAAAATAAAAGAAAAAATAGCCAATTTGATAAAAATAACAGTTAAAAGAAAAACATGACCAGATGGGTGATATACTCAGAGCAACGAAAATTACTTGATCGCGTTTCGACTTGTTTTATTTTAACACTGAATTTGTACTTAGATACCAAAGAGCTAAACAGTTGGCTAGACATTGATACAAAGGACGAATAATATGTACGACTTTTTAGGTCTTAACTCCTCCGTCTACTAATTACATGATGAAGAAATCTAACAATGTTGCACTTTGTGCCACAGCCTGTCTGCTGGAGGGTTAAGATAAAACGTTAGCCGTGGCATTGGTGTGGCTCGACCTAACATCTTCGTCTCTGTTCATCCCTTGCGCTTGAGTACATAAGTTCATCTGACCACACACATCTTCTTGTGAGTGGGTAATTCAAAAAATTTGGTGATTTGGTAATTTTCCTTTGTTTAATTTTACAAGCGTTCAAGGAAGGTTAGGGATTGGTATGAGTTAGATACAACTAATTTTGCACGAACATCTAAAGATGAAAAAAAATTTTGTTACTGGGCGGTGCACAATTTGAAAGATGAAGAAAAATTCCTTTGTGTTGAATGGTGCAAAGAAAAGCTGAAGTTGTATCACCAAGGCGAGTCCAATTCCGTCTAAAATATCGTCACAGGTGACGAAATATGGCAATTCTTAATGAGATACAACCATGAAATTTGGCAGAATTATGTGTTTTTAGTAACAAGAGTAGGAGGAAATCCGATATTGTAAAAATTTGAAATCTTAGCAGTTGTTTTGCCACATTATTGCCCTATGCGACGAATAAGATTATAACGCATTTCTAAATGAGCAAAAACTTGAAATTTGACATGGTTATATGATTTTGTATGTAATCGATTGGGAAAAATTCTAGATTGTAAAAATGCTAACATTTAAAAATGCTTGAAGAATGCAAGCACATATTACTATAGTCGATCCGAAATCGGAAGACTCCTGGCCTCGAAAAAGGGGCGGACACCAGTTAGCAGCAGCCAATAGGAGACTGTTTGTTTGGGAAGGTAGTGGGGAGGAAACCAGTCTCACTCCTGCTCTCGAAGAGATCGCATCGGACTGCGTTGCCGTTTCTACCGCCGTTTCCTTGCTGTGGATCAAAAAGGATGGGAAGTATTTTATTTAGAAACTGCGTAGTATATCAGCTGAGCAAGAGCTGGCAGCGTGCACCGATATCTGCTCTCCCGCACGAAAGTTGAGAGGGGCGATGGAAGGGGAAACGTTCGTGATTGGCTACTTGCTCTAAGTAGGCCAGCAGTCTTCCGATTTCGGATCGACTATAGTATATGTATGTATATATATACGATGTGTAAGAAGCATCTATATATTATATATATATATCAAATAAGTCTCATATATAACTTATTTTAAATTTACAAAGTTAATAAACTATACCCTCACCTTAATTTCAGCATTCAAAGTTGTGGCAAAATATACCACTTTATTTATTCCACCTCAAGCGCTGGATGAACTCAAGATATATAAATAATAAATAAATATACTAGTAGACATATAGATATCTATAATATATGTATTTACGCTTCTGACATAGGATATAGGAGACTGAGGAGGTTACAAATTATGAGGCACTTCCAGATAAGCTAGAAAGAAATTTGGTATTTAGGTAGGTCTAGTGGCAAAATCGATGAAAACGAAAATTACGAAAATGTTTATTTTTTGACAGTTAATAAAATTTAACAAATATTTCGTTGTGTAGGTATTTCTAAATGGACTACAATGCTGAGATTTTTTCGAACGGTAGAATTTGCGCTACTATCCCATTATGACCCCGCAAATTTTTTGTTCAAATAATTCCCCCCTGCCACCATGACACAACAACGAAAATAAATAAAACCCATCAACAATGGCTTATTTGAGTTATAAAGATGGTGCTTTTATTGAAGGATAAAGGGAGTTGTATATCTTTCCTTCAACAGCATAACATATTACAAAAGAAAGGTCACGAAATGAAATTATATTCTGGTGATGGCACGAAAATGTCGCCAAGAAATAGGAATTCGGAAAATTGGATGGCCCCGCAACGTTTTTCATTGTGAAATTTAAAGCTTGCTAACCCGTGACTGATTGGCCGGCCACGACATTTACAAACTGGATCACCGGACAACTAAAATAAAAAAAAAGCGATCCGAAGGCTCGCCAATATCCTCTCCATTTTCGGCGCAACAGTCCACGTGATAATTTGCGGGGTGATAATGGGACAGTACGGAATTTGCTAAATAACCAAAATGGTATCCCAGAAATTTACATACATTCATTTGGCCATTAAAAATTCATAAAACTTAAACAAATAGAAAAATGTGTATATACGTTCGGTTGAGCTAGGGAGCCGAAATTTTTTTAGAAAGTTAGATATCGGTGTCCCAGCAAAAATTATGCATTTCTCAAAGGGACTATATCATGAAAAGTTGGCAGAAATGTGTGGCATTTTTAAGAAACATTCAAACAAATATAAAAATCTTAAAATTGCTATTTTTAGCTGCTTTTTTGCCCAATACGTGGATGAAAATTTTTTGCACCTCCAAATGCCCTACAGCAGTGATGGCAAACCTTCTATTGCTCACTTGTCCATATTACTGAAACTGTCAAATCTTTTTCGCCATTTTGTCAATCAAATCTTACCCTGAAGTAGTGCAAATTCTTTGAGTTCTCAATAAATAAGAAAGCACTGTAAACTTCAATAAAATATCACCATTTTATATAATTAAAAAGTTGCAAGTTACCTTAAATATTCAACAGCATCTTAAAGAATTCATTTCAAGGTTACTGAAACATCTGCTTGTTATAAAAAAACAAAATAAATGCTCAAGTATATTAGAACCCAGTCGACTCTCACAGACAAACATTGTTAGAAATGCATGAAACAGTAATATAATATGAAAGTGCTACCAAAATAATAAATTACTTACTCAAATATTCATCTACAGATTATGGCGAATCCAAGGAATTTTTAATATCCATCACTGTATCTGGAGTTGATAACACAGAAGTTCTCCCTGTACATCAGATGTTCATTACTGAAAATTGGGATTCGTCACTATATGACATATCGCAAGACGAAATTCTATCATATAATAACATCATTATAATAATTCTAAGTATATAATTATAACCGAAATGATATTAGATATTAGAGATTTTAAAAACTCCATTCAAGATTATGCAAAAAGAATTTTAAAAACTTTTACTCATATTTTCCTCTAGCTAAAGGCATTAAGCAAAAATATTTTCCCATTATAAGCACTAATATTAAATGTTGTATTAAGCGAAGATATAATATTATCCGTACGACTTATTTACTACTTACATTTATTTGGGCATCATATATTAGTTCCAGTAATATTTCCCGATTTTTACGCACTTATTAATCACTATTTAATACTTTTCTCTTACTTTCAATCATTAAAATTCCGTATTTTTCACTCGTATAGACCTTCACGACTTCCTAACATTCGAATTCCAGCACAGCCAACATTCTAAATCCTAATATGTAAAAAATTAAATTGCACGGTGCCAACAGTTGAAGTTTAAAAAAGCTGATTGTGAGTGTACAGTTTCTTTTGGGTTTACTTTGGATCGGGTTTGGAATTAGATTTGCTTTTAGTCATAGTTATATCTCCAATAGATTTTATGCACAATTTCCAATCCCACCTTTTAAATATTTTCACAATAAATTTTACGATTAAATCGGACGGTGTCACACGTAGTTGATATCCATTCGCATAGAGCGGTCACAATTGTATAATAAGGATGGTATTATTCTACAGTCATAAACAGGGATAAAATAAGATTTTAAATGATGGTGTTGGCTAAAATTTTCCCAATTCTTCAAGATAAGTCTGTATTAAACCGAACCTGAGATGTGTTTATTATTTGTATCTTGGTTGACAATTGAAATCGTGAAAAATGAATCTTACGTTACAGCGGGAAACCTTTCACACACATGAAAATGAAAATTATATTTTTAATGGATGCAAACTTTGGATGGACTTCATGTATTTCAATGGTTAAACTTGAGTAGTAGCTACAGAAAATCCATATTATTTCAACAGCCGCGCATTTTAAATCATTCTCAAAAAATCCACTTAATACAACTAGATAGGGGTGCTGTGGGATTGCAGTTTAAGAGTACATATTACGCATATAACGAATAATAAAATGCATATATGGAAAGTCTTACACCAATCGCTTTCGGTTAACATTTACTCTAAAGAGGCATTATTTATTTTCCAATTTGATTAGTTATTAGTTGCATTAAAAAACGGCCAGAAGATATAAATTATCAACGTATGGATATGACAATAAGTAAAGAGGAAGGTACAAAGGAGTCACAACTTATTTTACAGCAGACCGCCAAACATTCTGGCCATCGAATTTCACCTCTACATCCGACGTTCATGAAAGTCGATTGGACTAATCGATGTAACGATACATCGAATCCATTCGATCCAGTTGTACGCAGGAATTGTTGACATTGGACGCCATTTGGTGTGTGGCGTATATATTTTGATACAATAGAAAGTAATTCTGCCTTCTTGTAGATTTTAGGCATACACCAACAAGTCCTGGCTATCCAAAGTCTTTCTCTTAAAATGGAGTGTAGACACGAGTTTACAATGTGTAGGCTTTGCCTATGTGAGAGTGAGTGTTTCGTTGATATTTTCCAAGAGAACGAATGGTTTGGTTACGCCGCAGCCGAAGTTATAAGAGATCTTCTTCAATTTCAAGTGAGTATTATTTCTTGTTTTTTACTGTAATACAACCTTTTTATCGCTATAGTTTATAGTGTTTACATTTCGTTCATCGAAGTGTTGGCAGAGTGAAATCGTTCAAAGTTTATATGTAGTATTATTTATTTACTTCCAAAATAAAAAGAAACGAAATTTCAAATCCTTAGTATTGAAATTAAGTATATAATTTAATGTATTATGTAATTAACTAAAATATGTGATTACAGTGATATAATTGTGCAAAACTTATTGTTATTTATATTTACGTCCAATTCCAACCTTTCAACATTTCCGTATCAAGATTTCACTGTTCCGGATTAATATTTATCCGTTGTCTGGGGGGACGAAGTGAAACAAAGGAAGGAATAGCACTTATAATCTATTGTGCAATATGTTTTGTAATTCACTTGAATTTATATTAAACATAAAAGTAATAAATGCTTTAAAAATTGACTTTGGGTGTTCCTGAGTGCTAAAACCGCCTTCATAATAAAAGTGAGTACACTTCATTAGCTTGGAATCCCTTAATTAATAAAAGTGACTAAACTTCATGTTTAGCTGCATAAACAATTCTGCTGATTAAACTAGCTGAAACTTTACACACCGGAATATGCTGTCTCTCTCTTGTGCTGACAAAGGGTTCATCCCAGAAAGCTTCATCATTTACGCCCCCAAATGTGTTCCGACAGCCCAGTAACTTTGTTTATAGTAGTTGCTATCTATATTATCACGTTTTTTCTGTAGGTTTTTGAGACCGATGGATATCCTCATGTAGTATGCTCAATCTGCTTGGGAAAGCTGGCGGACTTCAAACAATTTAAGGTGCAGTGTCTGAATTCAAGAGACACCTACGACAATGTATTCAGGTCCGATGAAAGTCACGCCGAACATCCAGCAGATATTGTAAGTACTATTTCTTGATGTTTGTTAGTTTGTTATAAATTCTGTGAATTGAATTTGAGATTTCAACAGAAATACTTGTTTTAAGGTCCCCTGAGTACGTTTTCAGTATTTTCTTGATGCCTGTGGTTATGTACGTGAAATAACTTTGTGAGTGCTATAACTAGAAACATACTCAGATAAGTACAGAATTTGAAATTTAAGATTTTTATAATTCAACAACTGAAAAGGTTTTTGCTGAAACTGGCCATCTTGAAGTATAGGTTTTTTCTTGTCCATTTTACTTTTTTCTCCTTTAAAACGTTATTTATCAAAAACTAGCAGGAGTGGCCGTTGAATTTTAACGGATTTAGTGAATCTAAAACTTCGACCGTGTAACATGTAAGCATGACAATAATAAGTTAGTACTCCCTCCCCCTCTTTTTCACCCTCTCCTTCCCTTCTCCCCCTTCCCCCTCTCCCTCCCCTCTCTCCCTTTCCCTCCCTCCCCCTCCATCTCCCACCCTCCCCCTCCCTCTCTCCACCCCTTCCCTCTAATTCCCTCTCTCCATCTCCCCCCTCCATTACCATCCATCTCCCTTCCTCCCTATCTCGTATTAAAAGCGCAATCAACTTTTCAGTGGTTCTGGAAGATCTTCAAATTCTGGTAAGCGAACTTTACCATTCGAACAACACATCCCATCAATTTCCTTGGGCCATTTTTTTGCATTACAATGCCCACAAATTTTGTCCATTTTCCCTATCGAAATATCATGATGGTCAGCGTAGTTTATGGCAGGATCGTATGAAAACGCTGACTTGAATCCGTGGGTTGGGTCGGATGCAACATTCCTACTTTGAGCTGTGCTAACTCGTTGTTCTCTTAAACGGGTGTCTCTCCGTGTACTTGATTTGGCTGCTCTGTTTCGAGAATTATGCAAGCGATTTTCATTCAAACGGAGCTCTCTCTCTCAGGGCTTGTCTCGTCAAGGCGCCTGGCATTGTTCATTGAACGTATTTGAGAAAGTCGTAATTCACGTTCTTGGGGTGTTTCATAATTTCTCGATAGCGCTGCCCTCCTAGGCCTCGATGATGATTTAGACAACTGTGACATAACTTTCGGCATTTTAAAACCATAGAAATTTCAAAACACAATCTAAGCTGTGCTGGAAACTTAACGTAGAAAGAAAGTGCGCGGGAATGTACCAAGTGAGCGAGCGGAGCGCCGTGCGTGTGTGCGTGCAAGACGTGTGTCGCATGCGGTCCAAGCCGCACTGTCTGCCCCCCCCCCCCTTGGGTGGTCCTTATTTTCGATAGTTTGAAATGTTATGCTCCCACCCCCGGATTTGGTTTCTTTTAGTGTTGTAACACCACATGTAAAATTTCAGCTCAATCGGATATCATTAAGTGGTCTCGCATCGGCCCTGCAGTTCTGAAAATTAGCAATATTGTAACCACATGCTAAAACCAATTTTTTTCACCACCTCCCATTAAGAATGCAACTCAAGTTCGAAAACTCTCAGTAGACACAATGTTTTGTCGGTTATCAGTTCCCAGCGGCGCCCTCCCGTCCTGGCCGGCTGAAATAACGTGTCCAAACCTGCGCTGCGCAGTATGCGTCACCCTCGCAGCAGCGCGCTCTCCGGCGACTTGTTAAATGAACAGTCAGTGCAAGGCGTGACTATGCGCTGTGTGATTGTTCAAAAGACTTCGTAGTGCCGCCGATTTTCAGAATGTCGCGAGAGAAAGTATACCTTGTCGAGTGTTGCCCTCAGTCCGACATCACTGGCAGCAAGTTGCCCTCAAACAAGCAAACCCTGAGTTTATTTTTCTACCAGACGAAGGTTTTAAAGAAAAGAAATAGGGAGTGTGCTGCTGCTACAATTGAAGCTATAAAGTCCATCTGGTTGAGGGCAAGAATACCAATGCGCCGAGATGATCATGTGGTAGATAAACTTCTAAAATAGTATAAAGAATGGAAAGTGTTGCGCGGCACCTACCACCGCAGGAATGCATCTCAAATAGCCAAGGAAGACGAATTTAAGAATAAGCTTGAGTGTTTGTTCGACATTGCCCATCAGGATGCAATGAAAATGATAACCATCGAGGAAGACAGAGTTTTTAAAGGCACAGAGAGAGAAAGGTAGGCGTGGGGCTATGGTTGGTCAGGATCTCACGTTGGCAGGCAAGGAAGCTCGGGCAGCAGAAAGATCGGCTAAACAGGAGGCAAGATGTCGCAAGGAAGCACAGCGTCATGCAGAAGCGGCCGCTGTTAGTTCACAGGACGCAATAGACCACGACATGGAAGGTCTAGAGCCATTGCCGTCCACTACTATTGTTAATCCTCCTCCCTCAAAGAAACGTGCTCGGCAATCGTTCATCACAGCTGAAGTAGAGTCAGCTCTCGATCGGGCCAATTTGAGAGATAGATTTGCTGTTTTGGTCATTGCCAGCGTTGTTCGCAGTCTTGGTCACAGGATAGATGAGTTCAACCTTAACCGTTCGTCAGTGAAGAGGGATAGCGAGCGGATGCGAAGCCTGCACGCACACGCTCTAAGGGAGCAGTTCAAACCTGCTGGAAAGCTGACAGTACATTGGGATGGTAAACATGCCCGATATAGCTGGCAGAGAGACAGTGGACAGACTCCCTGTACTGGTGTCCGGACCTGAGCTCGGAAGTGATCAGTTGTTGGGAGTTCCGAAAATTGATTCCGGTACCGGGAAGCACCAGGCAGAAGCAGTGGACACAGCCCTCTCTGAGTGGGGTATTTCATCGGATACCGAGGGAATGTGTGCCGACACGACAGCATCAAGTACTGGTACATTCTATCGGTCGTAAATATGACTCCCTACTTTTATCACGGACGCTTACGTCAATTTTTTTCAGGTTGCATTAAAGGGGCGTGTCTACTTCTCCAGCAAAGATTGGGAAAGGAGTTACTCTACTATGCTTGCAGACGTCATATGTATGAATTCGTTGTAGGGGCTGCTTTCGAATGTTCATTCCAGTCATCAACCAACCCTGATGTTAATATTTTCAAGACATTTCGTAGTTCATGGCCGGAAATGAAGACTAACGAGTACTCACCTGGCACAGACGATATATTTATTAAACAGGCCTTAGCTGCTGATAAAGAGAATATTTTAACATATATAAAGCTGCAGTTGGAGTTACGATAAAGAAAAATTATAAGCAATCTTCATATTCTTCCCGAAATAGAGTAGGTTAATATCGGGATTCTCATTTTGCAGGCTACCCAATCCAGAGAAGATTACTGTGAGTTCCTGGAACTCATCCCCATGTTTCTTGGCGAAGTCCCTTGCGGCTAATATAGCTTTAGAGTCCCGGGTGCCATTCATTCCGCACGCTGGATGAACAGAGTTCGTATTCTCTGAAGATTTTCATATTTCGGAAGCAGTTTGCCCTCACGTCAGCTGAACAAGCAGGCCTCTGAAATGTGTGCATTTTTATTGTGAAACTTTATCTTAGGCCATGGTTTTCAACAAGCTCAGCTGTTTCTGCTCCAAACATTGACCTTCAGTTTCTCCAAGCCCTCATAGAATACAACAATATCAACCGTACCATTTCTGTCGCTGCACGGGAAAAGTTTGCTGGTCATTTATGGTACTTGAACAAGGAACTTGTAGCCATGGGCTTCTTTGATGATACAGTTCCCTTGGATATCAAGCGGAAGATGGTAAAAGCCCTTAAGGAAACCCCTACTGACCTTCATGTCCAGGAGTCTGCTAAGCGAGTTGGACGTAAGATGCAAAAGCTGGATGAAGGCGTGGCGGGAAAAGGACCTCTCCGATTTCGTCACTGCCAAGACAACCCAGTTCTTCAAACGATATGAGCTTTCAGTGGCTTTCATGGATTTTGAGCCGGAGCAGTGGGTCCAGCATGAGGATTACATGCATGGTCGCAAGTTCGCCAGTAAACTGAGGGTCGTGAATGACGTGGCTGAACGTGGAGTGGCTCTGGTGTCACAGTACAATAAATGCATCACGAACAACGAACAGAAGAAACAGAAACTTCTCGTGGTTCAAGATCATCGTCAATTGGTTCCTGACATGAAAAAGTCCACAATTGCCGCTAAATTAGCCTAAATTATGAGGGGAGCAGATCACTGTTTCGTTAATTCTTTTCAAAAGATTGCTTGTTTTGTAAAAAAAATGTGATATTTTACATAGCGGTATGAAAATCTGTTAAAATTAAATATTATCTCAATTTAATGTAAATTCTTGAAATTTAAGGTCCGTGCGAGACCCCTTAACGTCATCCGATCGAGCTGAAATTTTACAAGTGTTCTTACAACACTAAAAGGAACAACCTCCGGGGGTGGGAGCTGAGAAACTGTGAGAAAAAAATTTGAACCCCCTTTAAGGACCACCCTACCCCCCCCCCCCCCCGCATGAAGTAGCGTAGGAAAAAGGGTGTTCGCATGAGCAAGAGGGGAATGCGATCCTAGTTCCTAAGATCGCCACCGGGCAGAGGTAGATAGCGCAGTAAGTGGCGCACGCCCCGGAGTTGCTTTTCTCGCTCACGGAAAATGGGTGTCAAGTTTTTGTTTTTTCCTAAAATATGACCCTTCATACCTGAAAAAAATATAGCCTATGTCACTCCAGGAAGTATAAGGAATACACCAGTGAAACTCCCGTGCAGATCGGTGCAGTGGTTCTCGAGTTTATCTGTAACATACATACAAACGAACGATTTTATATATTAGTATGGATGATGGGTGGAAAGATATGATCGTTCAAACTATTACGGAGATCGTATTAACATCAGAAACAACTGTCTTGAAAATCGTTTCCCTCTCACCCCTTCCCTCTCTCCCACTTAATGTTTTCTACTAAATTATATTATTCTGTTTTATTTTATACTATGTATGCTATATTATTTTCTCCCTCCTCTGGTCCATTTTATGTGTTTCGTGTCTATTTCCTTTTTTCCTGCCAGATTCTTCTATATATCTTCTAAATATTATGTCTATATCTTTTATACGTATTGTGATGACGGTACACAGTGTGATTGTTATCGCCTACTGTACATAATATTTTATGTTTTACTTTTATATTTATTATCTAGGGGTTTCTTTGCAGGTTTTTCACACTCCCCTTCTCAGTGAGTATTTTCCTGCGTGGGTTTTACTAGTTAGGACAAGCTTGGCCTTATCTACCGTATATACCCGTGTATAGGTCGACCCCCCCCCCCCCAAATTTTTGATTAATTTTTACTTTCTCCATACGTAGTAATGGGAAAGTATTGTATTCATGAAAAAAATCGACTTCGAGATTTCAATGGAAATACACGTTTAGACTATTTTCGGAATGATGTCTGTGTGTGTGTTTATGTGTGTGTATGTTATTGTGGGCGCTGTAACTCAAAAAGTACATGCCATATCGTTACCAAACTTCATATATAACACTTTAACATGAGCACAAAGAACTGATTAGTTTTTGGACAATAACGGATAACCGGAAGTCGAGGTTTATTCGAAACCTGATTCAGTTTTTGCAATATTTCTTCTTTAAAACATCATTATTGTATATACAATTCTATACAAAAGTTATAGAGAATGTAATTTCCTACAGTTTTCATTTGAAACAATTTTCTATAGGAGTTATTGTTTAGGAGTTATTTATAAATAACCGGTTTTTCGGTTTCCGTTACATATCTCCTTAAAAACATCGTTATTGGTAATCTTCGTAAGGACCAAAGTTGTAGAGAATAATATTTCTTCCAAGTTTTGTTTGAAACTAATTTTCGTAGAACCATCCATTTCGGATATATTTCGCTTTATCTTAATACCAGTATACAGCGCCACCACCATGTAACGGTGAATTCTGTAAACATTCAAAATATACGTAATTTACGGCAACAAGGACGTGTCTTCTTTTACGATACGAAATAATAATTTTGCCTTATAATGCTACTCATAATAATTTAAATATCTATACCCAAATGTGGAGAAAGTCGTGTTGGCCACATCAGATTTTTTTGTTTTTCACATATCTCATGTATAAGTCAACCCTGGTTTTTTCCAGTTATTATTAATTATTAATAAAAATTATGGACTGCCAAATTTTTGTACAGGCATATTCTCACGTAATAACGGCTAAACGAGATATAAGTTAACATTTTTAACGTAGTGCAAATTCCATCAAATTTCAACACACGTCAAGTAACATCAAGTTTGAACCTACCATAAATATCTCTCGTGTATAGGTCGACTATTATGCTTTTTGCTAGAAATTTTGTATTTAAATGTCGACCTATACACGAGTATATACGGTAGGTTTTCTCCACAAATTTAAATCTCTCTTAAACTTGTTATTTTTCATTATGTTCGACTTTTATACTGTTCTGTTTACTCTTGTAATATTGTATTCTAACTTCAACTGAAACTATATATATTGACGAACGGTTAAATGTAAGAACGGACTTTTGGTCTAAATTTTGCCCAAAATAAAGACGTGTGTCTAGCTATCTCCCTCTTTCTCGTATTAAAAGCACGTTTTTACCCATAAGGATTTAAATAACAATATGATATGAAGGTGTAACAGTGGAATAGATAGGCAACATCTCGCTCACGTGATTTACCGAGAACCAATAGATGACGGCTCTTGCGAGGCTTAACCTGACTGAGCTTATTCTCTCTTAAGGCCCGCTCATACTAAGGAGAAACGCGGCGAAGCGAAGAGAAGCGCGACTCCAAGAAAAATATTCTTACCGTAGAGTTAAATGGACCCGCTCACACTTAGGCGCGGCGAAGGGAGCGGAAGCGAGGAGAAGCGGAAAGAATTTCTTCGGGAGAATATTTCTTCGCTTCATCTGACGTCACGAGGCGAACTTTTGTGCGATCGGCAGCCTTCGTGAAGGTTCGAGGGCATTCGTCATTTTTTCTTTGGCAATCACCAGCGGTCGCTGAGATGGGTATTCACAGGAGATTGGGAATCATCGTGAGGTTCGGGCGCATTCGTAAGTTTTCTTCCGCTTCCTTCTCTTAAGTGTGAGTCGGATGCTTTTTGTAGCCGCGCTTCGCTTCGTCACGTTTCTCCCAAGTGTGAGCGGGCCTTTAGACCTCCATTGTGCCTACATCATGTCTACGAGTGCAGTGTTGCCAAGCGTTTCATTCGTGTTGCCAGGGGTTTCGTTTCGTTAAGCCTAGAGAGAGAGAGAGAGCCCAATGTGAAATAGAACTGGCAACATAGGTGCTGAATTCCCCCGCGCAAACACCTCTCCCCACCTCCTCGAAGTGAAAGTGAACGACGTGTTCCGAGTATCTCCGAACAGCCACCCCCAAAGTCATATTTATAAGAGTATAACGGTAGTTTAATATTATTTACATTATAATATATTGCTCTCTGAATCCCATTAAAAGCTTGCCCACGTAAAGGCATTGACCCCGTTACCATAGTAGTCGAATGCCCATATTTTCACATCAATTATGTCGTTCTAGGCGGACCTCGATCCTGCCAACTCCGAAGAGGAAGAAACTATAACTGATGACCTTCCTCTGCAGGTAAATTTTCTCACAATGCTATATATATACGAGTTTTCCATGCTTGATATACTGCAAGCGTTTAATAAAAATATGACGTGTTTATATGACTTTTTACATATGATTGCCCTGAGTACGTTTTCACTATTCTGTCAATGATGACAGTGTGTTTGTCAGATCAGGTAAGCTCAAAACTTTATATTTATATTTTTTATTTCTTTAATGAAGGTCAGACATGATTAAATAGACTTATCTAGGAGATTGGGCACCTGTTTTCCTATTAAAAACAGTGATCCAGAAACCACGTTCTATTGCATCTCAGTGACTAAGAGTACAATAGAGTATTTATATAGTTGTGAGAATAATTATAATTGGCGCTTCAATAAGGCAGAAAAAGGGCCTCCATTTTAACATGTCTGCTTTCAGAGATATTTTCATTTTTTACGTCAAGTACGATGCTAAGCGAAATCGCTGTCTCCATTGCTCCGATAATATTCTCTAAGTGTTGATAGCGACGTGTATGCTGCCAAGGATAATTGCAATTGCACATCGATATCTTCTTATACATAAAAACCACTAACAGTTTTATTTACTCATTGTTTTTTCAATGTAAATGTTACTGAAAATGTTTAATAATTATTTACACAAGTGTAAATTGCCGTAACATTTATTAACTAGTGTATGTTCCCGTTGAAATATCAACGAAAACTTATAAATATTTGTATTATCTAAAACGTAAAATGCTTGATAATTTGGAAATATAAAAGTTGAGACACTATATAAAGGATTAAACCGTAACATCTGTGAATAACTTCCCGGATTATCGGAGGGAACTAAAATTAAAAAAAAAAGAAATTGTGTTTAAAACCCTCAAGAACGCAATGATCAACAGAAAATTAATAAACAAAAGAAATTAATTAATTAAACGAAAGACAAAAAAGTAAATAATGTTTAAGAAATGTTTGGAATTAATGAAACGATTTATCCAATCACAATTTGTGGACAATCTGATTCTAATTATTTGAGTTACTTACGTAGTTTTGACAATGGTTTGCTCTGTAGAACACAACGCCATGCAAAAATATCACTAAAACGTAGTACTATAAATAGTAGAAACACCTATCAATAATACAGGCTATCTTTAATTGTTTGTATTGTTGCCTTCCTCCATCTCTCCCCCTCTCACTTTCCCCTCTTCCCCCTCTCTTTCCTCTTCCTCCCCCTCTCTTGTTTTAAAGCATTCAAAGCGCACTTATATTCCCATAAGGATTGATATAACAATCGGATTTTGAGGTCTAACAATATAATTAGTCACCGTGGCAACACTCCGTTAAAATGGCAAGATTTCCATAAAATATTTAAATTAAACGTTTAACATGGGATATTTCGAACTGTGGGCGAAAAAAGATGAACAGAATAAGAAACTATAATTTTTTCTACAAAATGGTTCAAACCCAAAGGTCGTAGGTTAATCCCTTCTAATTTTAATTTCGAAATGAATAAGAGCCTGCACGTGGAAAAATCGCGTTTTTACATGTTAAGTAACGGGAAATGGAAATGCCTCCATTGGAGCCGAACCGAGGAATTTTTTCGAGATTTAAATTCGTCATCACCCGAAAAAGTGTTAACCCATTCCATGCGGCATGACTGGAATTCCAGTCATAGTGCTACATCTGGTTCTAGTGGTCTGGGTAAGGGACCGCCAGCGGAATGAGTTTCCTATGCATCTCCAGCCATCAGTTTGACCCTAACCAGCGCTTGAGGAAAGTCCGTTTTGCAATTGGTAGATTTACTTCTGAATTTCGACTTTTTCTTTTTTTTGGGTACGTACTCACTCTGATTTTCCTATAGTGATTGAGAATTAGTTTTATTACGAATTAAAGGTTATTTTATTTTCTTTCCAATTCCTTTTTATATTATAAGAAAATTCATTTCTACATCGTTAATTTTTTCGACGATTTGCGTGTTTTTCCTCTAATAATTTGTCGGTAAGTACTCGATTCAAATTACCGTCAGTGAATGAAAATTAGTCGTTTTATTATCGATTAAAGGTTGTTTTCTTTTCTTTCCAGGTCCTTTTTATATTATAGGAAAATTCATTTTGATATTATTACTTTTTTCGACGATTTGCGTATTTTTTTGTAATAACTCGTTGTATCGGTAAGTATTTCAAAAAATCGTTAAAAATCTATTTTTGCGTTTTTTCGTTAAATTTTTTCATATCTGCATTTCTTGCACTAAATTCTACTGGAAATGTAAGGAAACTGGATTCAGTCACCAGCAAAGAACTCGGTGCCGCGTTGAATGGGTTAATCAAGCATCCCTGCCAAATTTCGAGTTTCTATCTTCATTACTTCTCGAGTTATTAGCGTTTAAGTTAGCGTTATAAACAGAGAATTGCTTTTCATTATAATGATGAGGATGCTTACTTAGAGAGAGCAATCATATTCATTGCTCCGTATTATGGAGAGAGTCTATCTATAGTTCACCCTGCAAGCCACCGCAATGGTGTGTGGCAGGGGGTGCAATAGCACCAAGGTAAAGCGCATAATAATGTATAGTATCACTCTACGTCGGCTGATTTCCTTTAGTAACTTCTGTTCTGCTCAGCTATCGTTCTAGGGAAAAACGAGCCTTTATACCTACAGGCTATCTCTCTTATTTTACGAGGATGGTCCATTCTACCAATATAAGTTGGCGCTCTTATTATTTCTTCGACATCGCTGGAGAATATATGCGTTCTAAATCTTTCGAGAAGTTTTAACCTAGAGCGTGATCGGCGCTCAGTTAGTGATTCCCATCCTAAGTCCTGTATCAAGGCTGTAACACTTTTGTTTCTACCGTAACAACTTTTGACGAATCTAGCGGCTTTTCGCTGCACTCTTTCTAACTCTGAGATTGATCCTTTCACGTACGGATCCCATATGCTCGACGCGTACTCTAATAGCGGTCTTACTAACGAGAAGTAACATGTCTCTTTGACTTTTTCCTCACTTTTACCTACTATGCGTTTGATGAATCCTAGTTTCTGTTTAGCCTTCCCGCATATATTTCGTATGTGCATATCCCACGAGAGGTTGCTTGTTAAAGTAACGCCTAAGTATTTGACGGAATGTCATGTGCTATACACGCAAATCAGATGTTTTTAAACACGCTAGAGTAACATAGGGTTAGTGGAAACATTTTGAGTTAAATGTAAATTTTGTGTCGTCCATTTTCATCCCATGTATTCTTCGCTACACTTTATAATGACGAAAATCCGCAACTCTTTTGTTACTAATGAAATTCTTTGTTCAATCTTAATCTAGGTGGAACTTAGGCATGTGAAGTTAGAACCCGAAGATCCTTTGGATACTCAGGAAGTAAAGCAGGAGGTAATGTATAATTACTCCCTCTGTATTTATTATAGGAGAAAGTATTGTGCTCGTTAATGAAAATGAATTCCAGATCTCAGTAGAAATACACTTTTTGACGTCCTCTCGAGTATGTTTTCGCCATTTTCCTGGTGTTTGTGTATGTACTCGAAAAAACATAGAAAACGCTGGAATTTTATGTGGATAGTTTTACCTTTAACTGCTAAGTTTTATAATAATATTATAATTGTACAATATATTTATCTTTATTTCATAAGAAGTGTAATATTTTTCGTTGTTAGCCGTTAATAAAAATATTTTTGTTGCGGTATAACGCATGAGTAGCACTGAAGGCACGAAAACATTTAACGTGTGAAGGCATTCACAGCAGTTAAAGGGTTTATATAAATATACTAAAATAATAATTAAAATATGTTTAAAACACCAACTTAAGATAAAATCATTAATACGCATCAGACAATAAATTATTACATGTAAAATGGAACCTTTTTATTTCGATTCGGAAAATAAGGAGAAACTACGTAATACCGCTACGATTGTTCTGTACATTATAATCTCTGAATCTTTGAAGAAAACAAACTATTGATCCCTATTTTCTTGATGTCTCGGGGTGTGTCTGTATGTGGGTGCTCTAACTAAAAAACTAACGCTCAGATAAGTACAAAATTAGGTAGTTAACATTTTTATTGGTAATTCACGATCTGAAAAGGTTTTGCCTGAAGCTGGTCATCCAAAAATGGAGGATTATTCTTGTTCTTCTTTCCTTTTTCTCCTTTAAAACCTTTTTTATTTTTATATTTTGAAGGACATATAAAAGTATTGAGCTTATTGACATTTCCGTTCTTAAACCCAGAAAAATTCACACTTTTTCCGTTAGACATTAAAAATTTCTGCTAAATACGAAGGGATTTCAATTCTGTTTTCAAATATAAGATACTGTAATCTTTTATTTTTGAGATAGTTCAAATCATGAGTTCGAATCGTCATGGGAAATAATTTTAAAAAGAAAATATGTAAAGTTTTGTATGATAATCATAATATAATTTGTCGATTGATGTCCGAAGCCAAATAGCAACCAGAAGCATGGTGACAGAATAAATAAATAAATAAACAAGTCACTAGTAACACTGAATAACAAATAGGTAAAACAAAACAGCATATCAAAGTAGACACATAACAGATTAGATGATTGTTATTGGTTCAGTCAAAGTATTTAAGAGTGATTTAGAAAAGAGTATTCAAGATACACACAGGTATAATCTACTATAATATATATTTGAAGCCTGTGTTTGTATATTTGTGTGTTTGTTCATGGAAATCCTCCTAAACGATAAAAGCTAGAATAACCAAATTTGGTACGATTCTTCCTGACATCCTAACTTAGTGAATGGTCAAGGTTTGGTCAACCGGGATTAATCAGTGCTGTCAATATGGGGGATTAACATTTTTCTATAAGATAACATGTATGAATCCATTTCTTGACTTGCAAGGTATTCTTCCTTCAAGCATAAAAATACGTAAATATGTACCGATTTCTTTCGTTTTTGCTTTATTCGGTGAATAAAACTCTATACTATCTTATTCCTGCGAAGTTTACATGTTACACGGTCCAAGTTTTAAGAAATACGCTATTTGTTTTGAAATTTTGTGGATTTTTCGTACTCTTTCCAGGCGTTGCCAAGGTGGCCATCATTGTTACCTCCGATTCAGTTACCTTCAATGAAGCTTATAAATAGACAAAATTTTAGTGTTATTCGCTTCACACTTTTGTTTAAGCAACAAAACTATTGATGTTTATGGATAGCAACTTAAATAGATACTGATTATTATTCAGGAAGCATTTATAACGATTGATGAAAGTAATTGAACCTTCTTTCATCTATTGAATACTGGAATCTTAAATTTTTTGTAAGTAAAATCATTATATTCTACATTATGATGTTTATTAACGTAAATAAGCTCACGTATCTGGTGTACATTTACCAGTCAGTGTTCAATCATGGACAACTGTACGTTGCTTTTTCAAGACATAAAAGCAAATATTTCAGCGAGGCATAATTACACAAGAAATGAAGCTGGATTTGGCGAAAGTGATATGATAGGAAATACAATTATTGTTATATTTGAATGCAATAGGCTCGGAAATGGATTGTTACAAGGAAATATGATTAATTGTTAAGAAAAGCTAATTGTAATGGGTTTGTAAATGTCGAGACGGGCCAATCAGTTTCTGTTAATGTTGTACGTAAGTATGGCATGGGGATAATATGTAAGTACTAGGTCCTGCGATGGATCCTGGAGGTATTCCCGTTAACAGGAAAGTGGTATTCCCGTTAACAGGAAAGTACCTAATTTTATACCCTTTTGGAGAAGTTTAGGGTTAAAATTTTAACAATTTCACATTTCTTCCATTTGTTGTAGTTTAACATTAATGGCATTATGATATAGCTCTCTGATTCCCATTAAAAGCTTCCACATATACAAGCATTGAGTTAGTCGTGATAGAAGTCGAATGCATGTATTTTCTCATCAATTATGTCGTTCTAGGTGGACCTCGATCCTGCAAACTCGGAAGAGGAAGAAACTATAACTGACAGCATTCTTCCACAGGTAAATTCTTAGAAAAAATAATGTCCTTTTAGCAAAAGAGCATTTATTTAGTTGAGAGAAAATTACCATTCAGCCCGTAATAAGGCAGAAGACGTTAGAAAATATTACGAAGTATCACAAAGGGACACGTTTTGTGCAGTGGAGTATTAGAAAGAAATTATATACCTGTTTTCAAGTTTCTCCTACGTCATAAATAATCCATTTTCTTTCTATTTAAAAATATTGCATGCACACGTAAGGAAACTAAACGTTTCTTTGTGAGATTGTTTATGTTAGCAACAAAGAAGAAGTAACCGACCCACTCGAGAGTTGGACTGGTCGAAGCCCGCTTATTTGACCCAGCTGATTGATTGGTCGAATTAGGAACTAGTTTACGCGAAGTAATTTTCGGCCCGCCCAACCACGAGAGGTTTGGTTTTAGTCTAGACATCGTTATTTCTGCTCTAATTGTTTGAATTTGTGCTGATTTGCCTCTTCGAGATTTGACCATGTTTTCAGGAACGCATCCCTGTCGAATCTCGGGAGTCGTCTGTATTCTGAAACGCTTCAAGGACGTCAGATACCAATGCTTTATCAGAGTCAGTGCAAGTTGTGCTTATTGCTATTGGTTTCAAAATATATGTGATTTGTTTTAGTTTGGTCCAGAATGCATTACTTTCAAGCACAATGTTTAATGAGTTTGTCAACATTTAAATCTTCCTGTATAACTGTTTCCTTAAGGGAGTCTTTCCCTTCAACAAACTTTCATAGGTAATAATATTACTGTTCCGTCGTGTAGGTACTGAAAGTTTTAACGTGCTTGCATTTTCTCTCATTTTAAGTTTCTTTCTGGTTGTAAAGCTTGCCAAGACAAAATGTGTACCTTTTACATATTATATTAGTCTTTTTGCTTGAAGATGTGCACCATTAATAGAAGCTTCATTATATCTCCAGACAACAAATTTAGTCCATGAGCAGCACAACCCAATGTGTTAATATGGGGATATTTTCCACTGACAATTTTCCATGCAGCTTTCATATTACTAGCATTGTCACCTTCTCATTTCCAACTTCCTCTGTGACTTCAATTATGCTCTTAGCTATATATTCTGCAATATGACAGTTCTCCCCAGTCTACACAGATTTGTAAAACAGTGGAGTTGGAGTAGCAATAATATAATTAACTATGCTTTCTCCCCATACGTTAGACCATCCATCTGTGAGTAGTTACAGTGGGTGTTTTATTGATGTTTTCTTTTATAGTGTGTTGCACATTCATATATTCGGCATCAAGTACAGCACCTTTAATCCGGCACTATCAGGATATGGGGTAAGCCGGATCGCGGATTTTTCTGGAACTTGGGTGCTATGTGGTAACTTTTGTTTTTTTACTTTCTCCGTACGTAGTATAGGGAAAGTATTGCGATCACGAAAAAAATCGACTTGGAGATTTCAATGGAACTACACGTTTTGAGGTCCCTAGACCACGTTTAGACTATTTTCGGAATGATGTCCGTGTGTGTGTGTGTGTATGTATGTGATTGTGGGCACTCTAACTCAAAAGGTACTTGCCATATCGTACCACAAAACTAAATACATTGTTTAGTCATTTAAACATTTTTTCCAGGCCCGTTTCTAGTGATCTAAAAGTAAAAGTTTGTATTTATTTATTACAGAAACAATTTTTTTTTCATTTTAAAAAAAAATGTACAAACAACGTTTAATGGCATTCTGTATTGTACAAATTAGCTGGAGAGTTACAAGAAAATCTGGCTTCGGGCAATCAAAATTAGGGACGGGAGACTTTTTTTCTGTGGGACTAACATTTTCAACAAAAATGGCTCCGCATTTCTCACGTGCATCACATGAAATGGGCTGGCAGTGAAAGGGTTAAACTTTTTTTGAAAATTACTTGAAATTACTCTGTCATTTTTTTACAGGTAAGAAAACGCAGCACTGCATTCACGTCGCCGGTATACTTATCGCGCCATCGGAAGAAAACTCACCGTGAATCTCATGGACCATGTGGAAACACTAAAACCAGTACAAACAATGATGGGGAACCATCGTTAAAGTTTGAAAGTGACGACGAGGCAGAGGGAGAGAAAGGAGAAGACCCTTCTTGCGGAGCTGATGAGAGAGGGGAAAAGAGGAAACGTTTTCGGTGTAACGACTGCGGTGAAAACTTTGAAAATAAGTACGCACTAATAAGACATTTACGGGTACATGGCTATGAGTTGAGTACGGAGACGGGCAGCGGAGTAAGCGGCTTCCAAGTCAATACCGGTGTTAACCGTCAATCTAAAGAAGTTCGTAAGAAAGGATTGAAGAGGATAGATAGAGTAAAGACGGACGAAGGAGTAAAGAAATACGTTTGTGATTTATGCGGTCAAGGTTTCAATATGAAAGGTAATATGGTAATACATATAAGACTTCACAGCGGGGAGAAGCCTTTCACCTGCAGTATCTGCGGGAAAAGGTTCACCGTTCAGAGCAGCATGAGGAGACACAAGCTCACTCACACTGGCGTCAAATCATACACCTGCGAAGACTGCGGAATGCAGTTTGCTCGAAATTTTCATCTCATATCTCACAGACGAATTCACAGTGGAGAAAAGCCTTACGTTTGCGAAGTCTGCGGGAAGAAATTTGCGCGGAGCGGCAACCTCACGAATCATCGGCGCGTTCACAGCGGGGAAAAGCCGTACGAGTGCATAATATGCGGCATGAAGTTTGCTCGAAGCGACATTCTGACGAGTCACATACGAGGTCATAGCGGCGGTAAACCTTACGTGTGTGAAATATGTGGTAAGAAATTTGCGGAAAGTGAGATGCTTACGATCCATACCCAGATCCATAACGGAGGAAAGCCTTACGTGTGTGAAACGTGTGGTAAGCCGTTTGACCGTAACAGCGCTCTCATAAAACATAGACGGGTCCATAGTGGGGAAAAGCCTTACAAATGCGAAATCTGTGGCAAGAAATACTCTCAAAGTAGCAGTCTTACGGTTCACAGGAGAGTTCACAGCGGAGAAAAACCGTACGCGTGCCATGTATGCAACAAGTGCTTCACCGATAGCTCCGTCCTGAAAAAGCATTTAAGGATACACTCGCGTGAAAAGCCGTATAAATGTGAGGTTTGCAACAGGTGCTTCGGTATTAGGTCTAGCCTCGCAAGGCATTTAATAATACACTCTCAAGAAAATCCGTGTTAATGTGATAAGTCACGAATGCAGTTAATGGAAACAGTTAATTAATAAATTAATGCAAAAATGGAAAAGAAATACCCGAAAGGGGAAGCATTAAAAGGAGAGGAATATCATCCTTGACCAAATGCTACAATTGTTTTATGTCATTCATGAGAATCAGTGAAATTATAAAGTTAATTTAAACGGAAACATTTAAAACAATAAAACTGAATTATATAAATTGTTTAATTCGTTCATTCTTATTTCTCTCGAGCCTGTAAGTGCGATACAGGATATTTGGTTTCGCATAATTACTTTTTCTATGAAAAATTATATGTTATCGGTGCTGAATGGGTGAAACCATTTATCCATTCTCCCAGCCAGCAGCCCCTTCCAATGAAAATTTGCCAACTACTAAATTAATAAACCAAGTCCATTAAACAGGGTTGAAAAAGAAAATGTATTTCCATTTTTATTCGGTCTTAAGTTATGTTATGCCTTTTATTGATTTAATATTGCTTTCTGATGTAATTAAGAAACGAGTCAGGAAAGTGTACAACGTATCACAAATGGGCGCATTTCGTGCAATGGAGTATTAGAAAGAAATTATACACCTGCACGTAAGGGAAATAGCATTTCAAAGTTCTTTTCCTCATCATAAATAATCCATTTTATTCCTATTTAAAAATAGTGCATGCACACGTAAGTATATTAAATGTTTGTTTGTGAGATTGTTTATGTTAGCAACAATGAAGAAGTAACCATGCAAGAAAATTTCTAAGTTCAACTCGATTTAAGACATTCTTGTTCGATTTTATGGATAACGGCTACTCCTATGATAAAAATGTATAGAAAAAAAGAAATACTCTAATTTCTTAGTTGTACAAGTTTTATTTGAAAAATATTTTGATATGAGCAATACTTTACGAGATATGATGGAAACTTGATTTTTTCATCACCAGTAAAGTGGTACCCCTGATTGGCTTACATGATTCATTTTTGCGATATTCTTATTATATTTGATTGTAAGACTTTAATATCAAATTTGATGAAAATCCATTCAGTAGAAGCCGAGAACGAACATGTGGACGGATGGACAGACCGACGATAATAGGTGGTCATGCTGTAAGCAAAATGCGCCTAAAAACACCAAACATTTATGTAAATCAGATATATTGTCAATGAGAAACAGTAAATGAATGAGAGTCAAAAATACAGGGTCATCCATTTAAAACGCAACCTACTAATTTGTCTAAATATTTAATTGCATTACAAAGTTCTGTAAATCGCTACAACAACAATGTAATAACACTGATCAGTCTGTAATTATCTACAAAAAATGCTCCCAGTGTCCTCGTTGCTGTTCAAGACAAGCAGTTGCTCGCTTTAATGTGTTTCGTGCAACACGGCGCACAGTTGCTTGGTCGATTGAATGAATATAGGCTTCAGTGTTTCTCTTTAATTCATCAATGTTATGTGGGTTGGGTTGGTAAACGCCTTACAAGAAATCCCACAAGAAAAAAATCTGCAGGTGATAAATCAGGGGCTACAAGCCCCTCGAAACAATGCGATCATCAAAGAATTGGTGCAGTTGCGCCATTGATGCATGGGAAGTGAGGGCTGTGACTCAGTCCTGCTGCAACCAGCGACATCTTTCTCCCTCTTCAAGGAATTGCCGAATGATATCCTGGTACACCTTTTATTTTGCACTGGTCTGTTTGGGAACTTTCTTCTGAAGGCCTCCTGGCACTGTCTAAATGATTTCACTGAAAAATAACTCTCTAAAATAAACACTTGCTCTTCTTGGGCAAAACCCATTTTTCGCTGCAGGAGAGTCTGTGCTAAACAGAACACCTTGTACGACTGACAGTAAGACTCACGGCCATCGGAGCACGTGTCATTTAATGCGCTGTTGCCATATTTACTTCGCCACGCATAGTTATGTGATGGGTTGCGTGATAAATGGATGACCCTGTAAAATAATGAATAAATATCTTTGGAATCTTGAAGACAGAACAAACTAAACAAGTTAGGAAAGTGTACAACGTATCACAAATGGGCTCGTTTAGTGCAATGGAGTGTTAGAAAGAAATTATATACCTGTACGTAAGGGAAATTGCATTTTAAATCATAAATAATCCAGTTTCTTCCTATTTAATAATATTACATGCACACGTAAGGAAATTAAACGTTTGTTTGGGAGACTGTTTATGTTAGCAACAATGAAGTAACCATGCAAGACATTTTCTAAGTTCAACTCGATATAAGACATTCTTGTTTGATTTTCTCGATAACGGCTACTCCTGCGATAAAAATGTATAGGAAAGGGAATACTCTACTTTTCCAGTTCTACAACTTTTATTTGAAAAATATTTTGATATGTGTAATACTTCACGAGATATGATGAAAATTTAATTTTTTGTTCCCAGTAAAGTGGTACCCATGATTGGCGTACGTGATTCATTTTTGCGATTTTCTTCTTATATTTGATTGTAAGTCCCTAATATCAAATTTCATGAAAATCCGTTTGGTAGAATCCGAGAACGAACGTACGGACGGACGGACCGATTGACAATAATAGGCGCTCACGCTGTAAGCGAAATGTGCCTAAAAAGGGAGGGTCTCATGACTAGGAGACGGATTTCTGTTAAACTTATCCCCCTTTTGGGTATAACTGACAAAGTTTAAACGATAAATGGGTTTGTTTATCTTAATTTATTTGAATTTCGTCCAAGTACACTACAGTATGTGTTCTGACCAAGGTGGAGTAGTAGTGAAGCACGTCAAGTGCATGAGTTCTATATTGTAGGTCAGTGGTTCAAATCCTTGTCACATTTTCTTTTTGTTTATTTGTTTATAAAGTTAAAACAGACCTACTCATTCTTAATTGTTTAATTAATTTTTATTATGTAATCTTTGTTTTTAGGGTCCTTGTTTTATCCTTTTGTTTTTCAGATTTCCTTTAGTATTTAATTCATTTTTTCATATATATAAATCAGTATCATGAGAACTATTAAAGTTATTTATATTGAATCAATTTCAAGAACATATTGCAACGTTTTCAAACGTTTCGTTCGAATGATGTACCCAGCTGAACCAATCAGAAAAAAGTTTGTCAAATGTCAATTTTTTCATGTCTCGACTGAAAATTTGAGACGAAAGTTATGTTTGTTGAATTTTTTAAAGGCACGTCATAAACTTTATGTTTTCATTTACGGGAATATCATTAGGAATCATTAAAGAAGTTATATAAAAATAATTGGCACTTTTCGATCGATGTAAGCCGAGATATGATGTATGTTTTAAAAAGGATGACATACATGGAATACAAAAATTTGAAGTTTATAAAACTTTGAAAGTAGTTGCAGATTTTTCAGAAATTTAAACGTACATAATGCGATTCTGCATGGAGTTTACTAGAAGAAAACAAACTTTTTTCTAATTTATGTACACACTGAATATTTTCGTCGTTTCAGAGTTTGACAGGGGGAGTAAAAAAGGACCAGAATAAGGCTTTTATATATTACCAACTACCAGAATTTCCCGTTGAAATTCAACGGATTTAGTGAAGCTACTACAGCACAGCATACAAACTCTTTAAAATATATAGTAGATACTTTTTAAATTACAATTAGCTTTTCTTAACAATCAATCATGTTTGCGTGTAACAATCCATTTCCGAGCCTATTGCATTCAAATATAATGATAATTTTATTTCCTATCATATTACTTTCGCCAAATACAGCTTCATTTCTGGTGTAATTATGCCTCGCTGAAATATTTACTTTTATGTCTTGTAAGCAAGAAACCCGTGAAAAAGCAACGTACAGTTGTCCATGATTGAACACTGACTCCGGTAAATGTACACCAGATATGTGAGCTTTTTTACATTAATAAACAGTATAATGTAGAATATAATGATTTTACTTACAAAAAATGTAAGATTCCAGTATTCAATAGACGATAGAAGGTTCAATTACGTTCATCAATAAACGCTTCCTGAATAATATTCAGTATCTATTTACGTTGCTATCCATAAACATGGATCGTTTATGGACTTAAACAAAAGTGTGAATCGAATAACGCTAAACTTTCATCTTTCTGTAAGCTTCATTGAAGCTAACTGAATCAGAGGTGACAATGAAGGCCACCTTGTCAACGCCTGGGACGGTACGAAAAATCCACAAAATTTTGAAACAAATAGAGTATTTCTGAAAACTTCGACTGTGTAACATGTAAAATTCGCAGGAATAAGATAGTATAGAGTTTTATTCGTCGAATAAAGCAAAAACGAAAAAAATCGGTCCATATTTACGTATTTTAATGCTTGAAGGAAGGATACCTTGCAAGTCAAGAAATGGATTCATACGTGTTATCTTATGGAAAAATGTTAATCACCTATATTGACAGCACTGATTAATCCCGGTTGACCAAACCTTGACCATTCACTAAGTTAGAATGTAAGGAAGAATCGTACCAAATTTGGTTATTCTAGCTTTTACCGTTTAGGAGGAGTTCCATGAACAAATGCACAAACCAACAAACACACACTTCAAAATACATTATAGTAGATAAGAAAGTTAAATTATGTTAGTGAGAATTGAAAACATAGCTATAAATATTTTGTGGTGAATATGGCTATTCTAATTTTATGACAACTTATTAAACAACATTTGGAATTCAATATCATTGGATTATATCTTTACTTGCTTTTAAAACACCAAGAAAAGAAATGAAACACATCTGGCGTATAGTTAAAAATGAGAATGTTGAAGATGATACCGTTACTCAACAGCCCAAACTGGATCCTTTTATTGAAAATGATAATATTACTGATGAAGGTGATTCTAATTATTTTATCTATTATGATGATCCATCCATGTGGCCTCCTGAGCTTACAGCAAAATCCATTGATGGATTTGACGATTGGGTACATGCTTCTTGAACTTTAAAAATATATGAAAATTCACCAGAACTTATTGAATGTGTTAGAAAATGGAAGGATTTCTAAGAGACTTCAGTCTGTAAACACAGTAGGTAGATGATTGCAACTCCAGTTACAAAAGGAAACACCATTGGAATAATGTTCTGAAGATAATTTTTACTTTCTCATACGTAGTAATGGGAAAGTATTGTATTCATGAAAAAATTCGACTTCGAGATTTAAACGGAAATACATGTTTTGAGGTCCCTAGAACACGTTTAGACTATTTTCGGAATGATGTCTGTGTGTGTGTATGTTATTGTGGGCGCTCTAACTCAAAAAGTACATGCCATATCATTACCAAACTTCATATATAACACTTGAACATGAGCACCAAGAACTGATTAGTTTTTGGATAATAATGGATAATCGGAAGTCGAGGTTTATTCGAAACCCGATTCGGTTTTTGCGATATTTCTTTGTTAAAACATCATTATTCTATATACAATTCTATAATAATGTTATAGAGAATGTAATTTCCTACAGTTGTCATTTGAAACAATTTTCTATGTGAGTTATTGTTTGGAGTTATTTATAAATAACCGGTTTTTCGGTTTCCGTTAAATATCTCCTTAAAAACATCGTTATTGGTAATCTTCGTGAGGACCAAAGTTGTAGAGAATATTATTTCTTCCAAGTTTTGTTTGTAACTAATTTTCGTAGAACCATCCCTTTCAGATATATTTCGCTTTATCTTAATACCAGCCTACAGAGCCAACACCTTGTAGCGGTGAATTCTGTAAACATTCAAACTATACGTAATTTACGGAAAGGACGTGTCTTCTTTTACGATACGAAATAATAATTTTGCCTAGTAATATTATTCATAATAATTTAAATATCTATACCCCAAATATGGAGAAAGTCATGTGTTGGCCACATCAGATTTTTTCTGTTATTTTGATGATGGCATCACAAAATATGTCATTCCATGGATCTTCTGAGCAGCTTTATTCAAGAAATAATGGATGTTCCTTAAAACCAGTTGAATTACTAGCTGAATACGATGATGTAATGTAGGAGCATTTGGAGAGGATTCAAAGAAGAAAAGTAAATTGTCATTATCTTGGAAAAAATAATTATAAGTTTAATTGGCAATGCAGTAAAAGAACGTATAATAGAAAAAATTAAAAATAATAAATACTTTTCCATCATCCCTGATGATCGCACTTCAGATAACAGCCACAAGGAGCAGGTTACAGTTGTAATTAGGCATGTAATTGCAATAGAGAGATCAATAGATGAAACTGCAAAGGTTAAAGTTGAAGAAAATTATCCAATTCATTCTTATGAACAAAACCATTGGAGCTAAAATAAGCGAAGAAATTGTAAAAAGAAACTGGAAGAATATGGTTTAAATGTTAAAGATATTAGAGGACAATGATCACGGAGCAAACATGAAAGGGAAAAACAAGGGAGTCCAGAAAAAAATATTAGAATTAAATCCCAGAGCTCCGTATATCCCATGCAATAATCACACTTTGAATTTGCTCGTAGTTTACACGGTAAATCTTCACTTGAAATGGTCAAGTTTTTTGACATAATTCTGTCAGTTTATCTGTTCTTCTCAGCTTCTGCTCATAGATGGGAAATTTTAATGAAAAGACATCCAAAACTTACACAGAAAAATTTAAGTGATACACGGTGAGAAAGTCACGTAAATGCTATAAAAGCTCTTAGATTTGGAACTGCAGATGTGTATGTATGAAGCTTTGAAGGATGTGGCGAAAGCAGATGCTTCAAATATAATTTAAATCAAAGCTGGTATCTATTGCTGCAAGCATTACTGATTAAAATTTTTTAACAATGTTGATAATCTGGGATGATATTTTGAATGAAATAAATGTACCTAAGTAGTAAACTTATACGTACTATCACAACAAATCTATGTCTTGTTACCAGATCACTTGAATCAACCAAAAATTTCTTGATTAGTTTAACCCCTATGCGCGGATCTCAGTATGCTGTACGTCAGCAGAAGGGAGGCCCTATTCGCGGTTCTCAGTACATTGTACATTCAGGCATGCCACGTCATAAATGAATTTTTTCGGCTGTGCCAGCTGCTTTTTCGGAGAGATAAAGGACAGCATTGTCTTGTAGAAGGGTTCAGCTTCGTAAACATCTCTTCTGTTACATGGTAAGTCACTCAGAGAGCTAAAAAAAAATAGGCAGAAATATTTATTCTTATCTCATCGGGAGGGTTCGAGAGGGCCTGCTTCGCCAGCACTTGGAGTCGCTCTTTCATTTTCTCTTTGTGTATACGTGGCCGGCATCTGGTTTATGTAACTCCTTATTAAATTCTGATTCAGATAGAATGGATTGCATTCCATATTGCTTCCTAGTTCTCAGTCGAGAGATTTCTTTCGTGAGAGCAAGTCGAGACGACCTGTTCGAAAATGGAGTGTGAAAATAGTGGTTCCTTTTTGAGAGAAGATGAAATTCAACATTTACTCGAAGGTGAAATAGAAGACAGTGAATTACACGTTGATTCTGGCAGTGGAAATACTAGTGAAGGTGAAGTTGATTACACTGCACTAAATCTACCCCAAGTGTCTCAGAATGAAGACGAAAATGATGGTGTATTATCAGGTAGGGCTGACGATTTTAATTCCTCGTGGGATTGGGCTGATTTTGACGAAGGTAATGTTCCGAGAAAAAATCCTTTCATTGGTGAATGTGGTCCAACTATTTCTATTACTAATGTCCTTGAGTCTTTTAAGAATTTTTTTGATGAAACCCTAATTGAGGCAATTGTTTTAGAGACTGACAGGTATGCTGAAAATTATTTTTAAAATGTTGTGCTGTCTTCCCGATCTCGATTTAACAAATGGAAACCTGTTGATTTATCGGAAATATATGTGTATTTGGGAATCATTGTGTTAATGGGTATTGTACAAAAGCCTGCAATACGATCTTATTTTTCAAGAAATCCACTTTTGGAGACTGAAATTTTTCCCAAAATAATGTCTCGAGATAGGTTTGAAAGCACCTCAAAATTTTTTCATTTTGTCGATAATTCAAAAATTACTAATTATACTGGAAAGAAAAAGCTTTTTAAAATTGAACCTATCATTGATTATCTACAAAGTAAATTTCAAAATATTTATCTGCCAAAGGAAAATATTGCTGTAGATGAATCTCTCAAGGTCACTGCACACCGGGCGCTATACTATGAAGATATAATATAAAGATATATCGCTAACTTTTGTGCAACATGTAATTCAATGTAAGCTCGCAGACTGACGGAAAGATATAGCGTGCTATAAGCTATAAAAGCCCGCTATATAGCATGCGATATGGTCTTGGCTATTTTAACAAAATATAGCAGAACTGGCGCATGCGCAGAATGCACGGGCGACCACGTGTACAGTGCTCCTAGCGTCATATAGTTGAAGTCTTTACTTGAGCAAGTGTCATGCTGCTTGTTTTTATCTTATACAGTGTTTGACATGGAAAAATTAATTGAAGAGGTGAAATTACATCCCTGCTTGTGGCGGACAAGTAGCAGTGACTACAAGGAAGTCAATAGGAAGAACAGGAGTTGGGTTGGCGTGTTGCAGAAAAACGATGAAAGCCAGGAACCACAAGACGATTTAGATTTGTATTAATTTCATGAATCCACTCCCTTTTCTTTGGCTTTAAAGCCAATGTTAACAACAGCAATGCCTCGGCGTTTATTCTCTTGGTTTCCTGGGAAAAAATAAAACATGTTATAGTATCTGGTGGTTGCATATTTATATATTATCGCTAGCTATAACATCGTACAAAAATATAATGCTATATAGTATAGCGCCCGGTGTGCCGTGACCTTTAAGCTTTGGAAGGGGCGTCTGTCATTCAAACAATATATTCCTTTGATATCTTCTAAATTTGGTATAAAAACTTCTGAGCTTTGGGAATCTGATACCGGTTACTTATGGAATTTTATTGTTTACTCTAGTGCAGATTCGACAATTTCAGTTTTGGATACTCCAGACGGACTCAAAACATCAGCAATAGTAATTAAATTCTTCGTTTGGGGGTTTTTCGCAGCCTTTGATGATGTGGGTTGATGCTTTTGGGAGGCACTGCGTATATATAGACGACGCAGGACTGCCCCTGCACTTCACTCCTGAAGAAGCCTTCCGCAGCGAAGGCGAAACGACGAGAGCAGTAATGCCGTCCACGCAGTGCCTCCCGAAAGCATCAACCCGCAGTAATTAAATTATTAGAACCTTTATTAGGAAAAGGTTATACTCTTTGGATGGACAACTACTATAATTCACCTGATTTGGCAAAATTTTTAATGAATCGAGGTACCATCGTTGCGGGAACATCACGTTTAGATAGAAAAAACGTTCCAAAAGAGATAAAAATCGGCCAAGTTGAAGAAAGGTGAGCATATTTCTAAGGTTAGCAATCGAGTTATGGTTATGAAGTGGAAAGACAACAAGTTAGGAAAGAGTACAACGTATCACAAATGGGCGCGTTTCGTGCAACGGAGTATTACAAAGAAATTATATACCTGTACGTGAGGGAAATAGCGTTTTAAAGTTCTTTCCTACATCATAAATAATCCATATTCTTCCTATTTTAAAATATTACATGCACACGTAAGGAAATTAAACGTTTGCTTGGGAGGTTGTTTATGTTAGCAACAATGAAGTAACCATGCAAGAAATATTCTAAGTTCAACTCGAATTAAGACATTCTCATTTGATTTTATCGATAACGGCTACTCCTACGATAAAAATGTATAGGAAAGAAAATACTCTACTTTACCAGTTCTACAACTTTTATTTGAAAAATATTTTGATATGAGCAATATTTTACGAGATATGACGAAAATTTAATTTTTTGTCACCAGTAAAGTGGTACCCCTGATTGGCGTACGTGATTCATTTTTGCGATTTTCTTCTTACATTTGATTGTAAGTCCTTAATATAAGATTTCATGAAAATCCGTTTGGTAGAAGCCGAGAACGTACATACGGATGGACAGACCGACGATAATAGGCGCTCACGCTGTAAGCGAAACGCGCCTAAAAAACCGGTAACGCTTATTTCGACCTTTCACTGTAACAATTTTCGGGAAAAAGACGGAAAATCTAAACCTGTCTGCATTTTAGAATATAACACTGCAACGGGAGGAGTGGATCTAAAAGATAAAAAATTACAGCCCTACCTACTTGAACGTAAACAAAATAACAAATGGTACATCAAATTATTTAGAAGATTGTTAAATGTTTCAACGCATAATGCCCTGGTAACATTCAATACTTCTCAAAAAAAAATGATGAACCATCGGAGCTTTTGTCTTCTTCTCGTACAACAAGTATTGGAGAAATACGGGAATATTTCTGAGTCACCAAGTGCCAGACGACCTCCCATAAATCCGTCACCTCGCCGTTTAGTCGAGAGGCACTTCATTGAAAAATTGCCACCGACAGGGAAAAAGACTAGACCGCAAAGAAGATGGCCAGTGTGATCTGCTAAAGGGAAAAGAAAGAGTGTTTTAAAGTCTACCAAAGTACATTTTTAGAAATCGAGTGTACGTTGGATAAAACACTGAATATATCGTGAGTAATATCTTTTTTATATTCATTTAACATTATTCAATAATCTGCCAAATTTTTATGGAATTCAATATGTAATCAACAAAGATATAAAATACTAGTGAATGTGTGCTTGCATTCTGCAAGCATTTTCTCTCACCTTAAAGTGAAAATAAAAGCCGAAAAATAATTTTCAATGCATAAGTTCACATCTCGGCTCCGAATTACGTGTTTTTCTGTTTTGAAAATATTGGGGTATAAACAACCGCTAAAATTTATAATTATAAAACATTTATAGGTTTTTAGCATTTCTTAGGAATACCTCACATTTATGCAAAATTTCATGTATATAGCACCTCTAGAAGTGCATTTATAAGAATTTCATTGTTTAAAATTTATGAATTTTTAACAGCCACAATATAAAACTTTCGTGAAATTTCAAATGTTATTTTCTACCGGAACATTATTTCCTAACTTGGTTAAAATTTTCAGCTTCCTGGCTCTAATTAAAGTACATAAACATTAGTCAATTTTTTAAACATTTGAGAATTTATTACGGCCGGACGAATAAAAATTTTCAAATTTCTATATTCCCGTTTTCATTATTTGGCGAATTCTACAGGTAGAAAAAATTTCAGCTTGATAGCACATTTAGAAATACCTAAACCATGAAATGTTAGTAAAATTGTTTATAATTTTTTACGGCCAAGAAAATAAACATTGTTGCAATTTAGCATTTATTCCTCCGATAATTTTTTTGTTTCACCTGTGTATTAAATTTCAGCTCTCCAACTATAGTAGTTTGGGCCGGACATTAGTATCCTCCTATATCGTATATCCTCCTCTGTAAGAAGGGTGCTTATAGAATGATTATTTAACAAGAAGCACGCTGAGTGATTTTTGCAAATTTTACTATCGCAAATAGGGCCTGCGCGCACAAAAATCTCGACCGGCTTGAGGGGTTAAAAAGCGATGAAAAATTTGCAAGTTTTTTATTAGTTGGTAAAACTATCTATGATGATTTGGATGTGCCTAATGATTTTGAAGAAGGTCAAACTAGAATATGGAAATGAAAAAGATTTTTTGATGAGAACATATTATATGAAACTAAATCAATTCACAATCCCAGACTAGAATTTAGAGAACTTTATCATTTTTTTGTTGAAAAAAGTTTATATGTAACTGAAGAAAGATTGTCTATTTAAAAACTTGAAAAATAATCATAATTTTTTGTTTAATATTAGTAACTTAAAACGTGAATTATAATGAAATTCTTGAACTTTGTTAAAATCTAGAAAAAATCGACATATGAAGAAAAAAGGATATTTGTGGTGATAGTTTGTGTTCAGAACTTAAACTTGTCACACAGAATACAAGAAAATTCAACTACGTTGAATGTGTTATTTTATATTTGTGAAAACCAAATCAAAGAAATTTTTCCAAAATATTTTTTGAAGAATTCTATTAACTTGACCTATTACTGTGGCAAGTGGTGAAAGGTCATTTTCAAAATTAAAGTTGATAAAAAAAGTATTTGCGCTCCACAATGGGGCAAAATAAATTGAATGATCTTGCAATAATTAGTATAGGTAATGAAACAGCAAGAGAAATTAATATGGACAAATTAAGAGAACTTTTTGCCCGGTTAAAATCTCGATAAGTACCATTTTATAAATTATAGTTTTGTAAAAGATTTTTTTATAATTTACATTTTTTGTTGTCTGTAATTTCAATGTGCAAAAAGTATTGCAAATTTTGTAATGAAAAATATAGAATTTTGAAAAAAAAGTTCGCACCATTCACGTTTTCAGCTTGGGCCGACACTGCATTTAATGTTATTCTACAAAACATTGAATACTAATCCTTTGTACACATAAATGAATTCATTTCACTACAATTGGTATCGTTCACACCTTCTAAAAGTCAATCTCTAATTTTGTTGCAATTAAAAGAAGTATTTTTAATACACGTTATATAAAAAATAGTATTTATCTATTTATTCTCAATTTGCTGAAATCCTTCAAAAGTGGATAATTTTGAAAAAATATCAAATTAGATTTAGTAAACCGGGATTTAACCTTTTCCAACATATTTTGCAGCGATCTTTGAAAACGTCAGACCATTCCGGTCTGCAAAATTTCTCCCTCGTTCCCCCGTTTAAAAGTTTCGATTGGATGAATCGATGGAACGATACATCGAACCCATTCGATCCGGATGTTATGGACATGGCGATTGGGGTCATTTGGTGTGTTGAGTGGATCCTTGAATAGGAAAGAGAAAGTCTTCTTATCGAGTTTATAAAAACTAACAATGGAGTGTAGACAAGTTTACTATGTGAAGACTTTGCTTTAACCTGAGTGAACGATTGGTTTGGTTACGTTGGAGCCGAAGTTATAAGAGATCAGCTTCAATTCCAGGTTAGTAACAAGTAGAGTTTTACCCATGAACACGGCTTGATAAATTAGACCAAGCCGTATTCACCAAAACGAAAAATGCATTCGCTATCCCCAGAACTGGGGAAATGCTTTTTTAACGCAGTGATAATAACTAGCAAGCCCGTTGCAGTTTTACTTGTAATGACTAATTTTTACTCTAATGAAATTTTGCTTTTTCGCTAACTTGACGTCGAAATATTGCGTAGCAAATAGTTGTTCTGTTTTACGGGCTCGTCGTTCCTGTAAATGTTGTGTGGAATGGTGTTTTTGCGTAGAAAAGATTTATAGACGCCATATATTATAAAATTATGGTACATAAAGTATATTAGTTTCAAATGTAGATATAATATATAATAAAGCCGCAATTTATTACAGCAGTGTTCTCGGTACGAATTTGTTTTTATCGATAATACTTCGTCAACTGTGTATCAAAGAAATAATTTTAAACATCGCATAATAATCCACACGTAATAAGATTAATTATTCTTTTTACTTTCTCCATACGTAGTAATGGGAAAGTATTTTGATCACGAAAAAGATCGACTTCTAGATTTCAAAGGAAATACACGTTTTCCGGTCCGTAGAACACGTTCAGACTATTTTCGGAATGATGTCTGTGTGTGTGTGTGTATGTTATTGTGGGCGCTCTAACTCAAAAAGTACTTGCCATATCGTTACCAAACTTCATATATAACACTTTACCATGAGCACAAAGAATGATTAGTTTTTGGACAATAACGGTTTACCGGAAGTCGTTTATTCGACACCCGATTCGGTTTTTCGATATTTCTCCGTTAAAACATCATTATTGTATATACAATTCTAAATAAAAGTTATAGAGAATGTAATTTCCTACAACTTCTATTTGAAACAATTTTCCATAGCAGTTATTGTTTAGGAATTATTTATAAATAATCGGTTTTTCGGTTTCCGCCAAATATCTCCTTAAAAACATCGTTATTGGTAATCTTCGTGAGGACCAAAATTGTAGAGAATAATATTTCTTGCAAGTTTTGTTTGAAACAAATTTTCGTAGAACCATCCATTTCGGAGATATTCAATTTTTTTCGTAATTTCCAGTATCACCATTTAGCGGTGAATTCTGTAAACATATTCAAAATATAATTTACGGCAATAAGGACGACTGTGTTCTTTTACGATAAGAAACGATAGTTTTGCCTTATAATGCTATTCATAATAATTTTAAGATTTATACCCCAAATATGGAGAAAGTCATGTGTTGGCCACATCTAGATTTTTTTACTTGGTCCCGGTGAATGACACATAAGAACAATGGTAAAAGTTAACGGATTTTACTTTTCTGCGAATTTCCGTTTACCTTGAATTTACATTCCAAATTTGGAGTCCGGATAATATTATTTGCACCCAGGGGTGGCTACTGTATAGGTAAAGTGACCAGATTTTCTAGATGTAAAATCAGTACATTTTTTTTATTTCTTATATCCATGACAGAAAACTACATTTCAATATAATACTTTATATATTGAAATTTTATACAGTATACATAGGTATATAACACTATTGTTATATATATATATATCGGATACTCTTGCTGAAGTCGATCAGATAATGTTTTTTCTTCTATTTATGGCAGGATCTTTAAATATAATTAAATAAGAATATTAATAATCTATTCTGAGAATAATGTTACTTTACTAAACAGCATTAAAATATTATACTACTCACATAGGGCTCTCAGATTGCCAACAGAACAAACCGGGACAAATTCAGTTGAGCGGGGAGGGGGGGGGGGGGGATGTAAAACAAAAGTGTGAGAAAAAAATGGTGTTACATGAACCTATTGTTTTTGTGTTAGTATAATAATATGTTCATTTTCATTAATAATTTGATATATCTTTAGATAAATTAACACAGAAAGAAAATGTTACATTTTCCCTGAATCACTTATATAAATCAAATAGAAATAAAAAAAATCAATACATATTTGGTTTCTTATTACAAAAAAATCACAGTAGTTGGTATATAAATATTTACCACATTGTACCAATTCATAAAAAAATAACATATTTATATATATTTTTCATTTGATTTGGCTGCTTTTAACAATTTTTTTTGTTAGAATGTAGTCATACATTTCAGTACAATTAAAATCAAAATTTACCAAGCACTGTAAAATAGCTTCTACAGTGTTACAAGATAATGAATTATGCTCGTCGGTCCATTGAATTTCCATTAGGGAAAAAATACTTTCGACGTTCGCATTGTGTCCGGAATAGAGAAAACATATTTGCAGATTTTTAGCATATCTAAATACTGTTCTGGAAATTCTTTGTCCATCTTGGATAAAACTATTGTTCACTTTTCTGAAACAGTCCCATGCAGGTTATGACAAGTGATTCCCACTCCCAGCAGCCAGCGACCAGATGCTAAAGCACGGCACGAACTGCTAAGATCAGTTCGGATCGGCGCCGCTCGGAAAGGTACCCAATACCGCACGGAATGGCATTCACAAATTATATTAATTTTTTGTTTGTAATTTTAAATAATTGTCTAAATTTAGTCAAATTAAGTAACAAATTATTGAAATTCGTAAATCCGGGACAAACAGACGTCCCGAAAGACCCTCTCGGGACACTGGGACGTAGGTCTAAAAACCGGGATAATCCCGGTTTTCCGGGACGCCTGAGAGCCTTATACTCACATGACATACACAACCATAACTACTATTGTCTGGACGACATTACTTTGGAATTGAGACTTAGTTGTAGAGAAGGGGTGGGGGTTTGGAAGGAAAGACTGAAAAACTCCCCTCCCTCACAGCCAATCATAGGAGGAGGGGAGGTAATGTTTGCTAGGGGGAACTACGCAGCGTTGCCGCAAGTCCTCTTTACACATCCTGGCAACATCGCACCCGAGTCACCTCAACCGTCAATCCCACAGTAAATGAACTATAAATAATTATAGATTTTTTCTTCTTTTGAAATCAGTACAACATTAAAATTCAGTACATATTTGAAATCAGTACACAATGTCTAAAATCAGTACTGTACTGATTAAATCAGTACGTCTGGTCACTTTATGTATAGGGCACGGGAGCACGTGAACACCCTGTATTTGCTTGTAAAAGTCATGCTTTGCTTAAGATTTCAATGCTTTGCAAGTCTTCGTGTGCCTGTTACATTATTTGTTCTTTCCGCCGTATACTGCTACAGCCTATGTAAACCTGTCAACATTGTGGTGTTCACAGGCGGTCTGTGCGCATGCGTGAGTCAAAGGTACGAATTTCTTAAAGGGACACAAAACACAGCGTCCTCCTCGTCTGTTGCACTATAATGAAGATTAGTTTTCTGCTAACGCCGACAGATGTCAGATAACAGCACACTAGTTGCTCGATCTATGATGCATAACAGCTGTTTAGGGTAGTTTGGAACTACTACTACGTATATGTGGTCAAGTCAGTTTTCTCCCACGCGTCCCGTGCGAAAGTAACGAGAAGTATTTAGGTTGTGCATAAATCGTTAATTTACGGTGATTAGTGTTATTATTTGTATTAGTTAATTTAATGGTGCCTGTGTATGTAGGACACAATTATTCCCTGTTGCGTAAGATCTGTAAGTACTGAAAATAACGTGTTTGTGGATTGCATGGGACAGTCATATACCTGTCTGTTATATACCCGTTATACGATTTTGTACGATATCAAAAATGGCAGTTTGTATGATACACCATTCTCAAAGTTTCCAGTGTGGCAATTTACGTAGTTGAGAATTGTGAACACCCAATGTTTTATATCACCCAATTTTACGTTCTTAAGAGTTAATCTTCCTTACAAAATTTCCCCCAGAACGTCGGCGCTAGATCCCTCATCCCTTTCTTTCTGAAACCGACCTGCAGCGGCGCGTTTGCGCATTAGGGGAGCCAAACCCTTCTCTACCTTTTCTTTTAAATAGTGATGCCGCGGTAAAGACACCTATAAGCATCTGCACTTGCAGTAATATTGGTTCTTTTCTTTTATATCCTCCCCTCTGTGTACTGATCATGTTTTTAATTTGCCTAGTAACCAAGGATATTGTATAACGAGATTAGTAATAAACCAAATTATGATTATAACATTCTAAATTATACTATTTATTCATTTTTACCATGTTTTGGTGGAGAGAACAAGGTTGGATTGGTTTCTACTAGATATCTGTAGTCTACAGAGGAATTATATCTCACTTGACAGTTGCGCCGCAGTTGGAGAGGATATTGGCGAGCCTTCGGCTCGCTTTGTTTTTAGTTTAGTTGTCTCTGGGCACTACCACGCCCTTCGCCTCGCTGGAACCAAACTATCCCTCCCCATTGTCCGGTGATTGGGTTTGTAAATGTCGCAAAGGGCCGATCAGTCGTGGGTTAGCAAGCTTTAACTCAATGAAGCCATTGCTGTTGTGTCGTGGTAGCAGGGAAGAGTAAATAAACCCCCTTTGAGAACTATAACATAATCAGTAAACAATTAGAGGGATATATAAAGGAAAAGAACCATAATATTTTCTTAGAATATGTAAAACACATTTTCCAAAGTTCGCTTCTAGAAACTCTCTTACCTGGGGGTGATTCACTTTAGAATTTCATTCCCAGAACCTTTAATAGCTTCGACTTCTCCCTCACATCTTTCACTGCTTTTGTAGTCTCCCTAGAATAATGCAGAACTGTCTTGCAATCAATTTCCGTTGGACGGTCTTTGAACCAGCATAGTGTGCTTATTTGCGTGAAGGAAAGTGGTTTTCCAGTATTTTTCTTTTAAAGAGAGGATGCGTGAACATCTTCTGCACACACACACAGCATCTGGAATTCATGAGGTAACTATTTTTTCTATTAAATTATTACAAAAATCTGATGTGGCCAACACATGACTTTCTCCATATTTGGGGTATAGATATTTAAATTATTATGAGTAGCATTATAAGGCAAAATTATTATTTCATATCGTAAAAGAAGACACGTCCTTGTTGCCGAAAATTACGTATATTTTGAATGTTAACAGAATTAACCGTTACATGGTGTTGGCGCTGTACACTGGTATTAAGATAAAGCGAAATATATCCGAAATGGATGGTTCTACGAAAATTAGTTTCAAACAAAACTTGGAAGAAATAATATTCTCTACAACTTTGGTCCTTACGACGATTACCAATAACGATGTTTTTAAGGAGATATTTAATGGAAACCGAAAAACCGGTTATTTATAAATAACTCCTAAACAATAACACCTATGGAAAATTGTTTCAAATGAAAACTGTAGGAAATTACATTCTCTGTAACTTTTGTTTAGAATTGTATATACAATAATGATGTTTTAAGAAAAATATCGCAAAAACCGAATCGGGTTTCGAATAAACCGCGACTTCCGGTTATCCGTTATTGTCCAAAAACTAATCAGTTCTTTGTGCTCATGTTAAAGTGTTATATATGAAGTTTGGTAACGATATGATATGTACTTTTTGAGTTAGAGCGCCCACACTAACATACGCACACACACACACAGACATCATTCCGAAAATAGTCTAAACGTGTTCTAGGGACCTCAAAACATGTATTTCCGTTGAAATCTCGAAGTCGATTTTTTTCATGAATACAATACTTTCCCATTACTACGTATGGAGAAAGTAAAAAGAAGAGTACTTTTGCCATATTTCAGTTTCCGACCATATTTATGGCTATGGGTGAATTGCAGTAAAGATTCATTCACTGATACCACTCTAAATTTTCACTTTTCTTCCCTCTCCTGCAATGCCACACATTGACTTTTAGTTAGTACAGCATAACTGTCTTACAATTACTGTATTTCTGATGGACTTCAAACCATTATGAAGAAGGAATACGTCAGCAGATTATTCCATTGGCGACGGTCGTCTGCATAAAGTGAAATAATCCAGAAACGAGGAGGTAATTATTGTTTTTTCTGCATTTCTTAAGTATACCAGATAATTTTAGCTGCGTAGTTTCATCCACTCCAGGATTTTTATTTTTCTCGCAGAATGTACGTGCTCAGCAATTTATTGTTAATTCACTGAATGAAAATCTTTAATAAATTTCAGTTTCGTACATTTCTTTTTTCCGGTTTTTTTACTGGTGTGAGGCCTTTTATTATTTGGTAGAAATAAAACTACACGCTTAATTTAGCACCTACACCGATAACAACATGAGTTTGCTGTAGATGCCTGTATCATATAGTTGTTCTTTCGTCTGCAGTGTATTTTCACGGACTTGCAAACATTCTCCACATCAAATTTATTATAATACGTGTAGTTTTCAAAATTTATTGAATAAGCCCTTAACACGTTCCCTGCGGGACTCTTGATTGGCCAATCACACCCCCATGCTGACGACGGTTTTTTGTTTAAAACTCCATGATAAGACTGTATGTTATATTACATTCATATCTCTACCAATTCACCCCCGAATTCGCTAGAAATACTAAGAATATCGTGCTCGTCCCGCCATTTGCAACAGCAAATTCCCTCATCGGTGTATTTGTGTATTGTTTCCCCTTTGTTTAGTTTAGCGTTCACAACTTCGGTGGGATTTCCCTTTCTTTTTGGCTGCAAAGTTCCTGAACAATAAGTTTTTAGGCGCGTTTCGCTTACAGCGTGAGCGCCTATTATGGTCGGTCGGTCTGTCCGTCCGCATGTTCGTTCTCGGCTTCTACTGAACGGATTTTCATGAAATTTGATATTAAGGACTTTCAGTCAAATATAATAAGAAAATCGCAAAAGTGAATCACGTACGCCAATCAGGGGTACCACTTTACTGGGGACAAAAAATTAAATTTTCGTCATATCTCGTAAAATATTGATCATATCAAAATATTTTTCAAATAAAACTTGTAGAACTAGTAAAGTGGAGTATTTCCTTTTCTATACATTTTTATCGTAGGAGTAGCCGTTATCGAGAAAATCAAACAAGAATGTCTTATGTCGAGTTGAACTTTGAAAATTTCTTCCATGGTTACTTCATTGTTGCTAACATAAACAATCTCCCAAACAAATGTTTAATTTCCCTACGTGTGCATGTAATATTATTAAATAGGAAGAAAATTGATTATTTATGATGAAGAAAAGAAACGCTATTTCCCTTAACCCGTCAGCGTCGTCATGCGTACTGGGAACGTCGGACGGAAACTCCACATGCGGTCGTCATGCGTACTGGGAACGTCGCGGAGGTCGCTAGCTTTCTTTATTTTTTTGACACAGTAAATTTTCTTAGATATGGAAACCTTTATATATTTTTAAAGAGGAACCTTTGGCCTTCCTATTGTGCTTAATTCTGTAATTTTTACTCTCCTTCTTTTTACTTTTATTATACGTTAAGTTTTGTGATTAAATTTTCACATAGATAGGAGAATTGGGGAATTTTGGCTTCTAAAAAAGCTCCTATTCAACGAAATCTTTGCACGAAAGCAACTGTGAGGTGTAAGAAGAGGATATAGGCCCCATTTGTCTACTATCAGACATCTCCAAGTTCGGAATCAAGACCTTCGAGCTCTGTGATTTGACTGGCTACTTATGGTCATTTCTTGTATACACAGGGAAGGATACTGTGTTTCATTCGCCCCTTGTCTCAGCTAATGTAAACAAGACCATGGCAATAGTTTTGAATAGGTAGGCCAAAGGTTCCTCTTTTAAAATTATGAAGGTTACCCATATTTAAGAAAATTTACTGTGTCAAAAAAATAAAGAAAGCTAGCAATCTCCGCGGCGTACACAGGATGGCGCTGAGGGGTAAGAATCCTTATTTGAAGGTTTTTTTTCTGAAAAACTTACGGGGAAGAAGTTGAAATCCAAGATAAAACAGTAGATGTGAAGTACTCCGTAAACTTTGAATAAAGAAAAACTGAGTAAATGGCTTCCGCAAAAACTGCGAATTTCCCTAAATCTCTTCCGACCTGCGTGACGTATTATAGTTAAATGTCCTGCGCGCTTGAGGGGTTAAGTACAGGTATACTATAATTTCTTTCTAATACTCCATTGCACGAAATGCGCCCATTTCTGATACGTTGTACACTTTCCTAACTAGTTTTTTAAAAAGCTCTTCAGTGAGATTACACGAATTATAAAAATTGTCCGTAAATAAAATAAAACTTCAAGCTTCGCTGAAAAAATGGCGTAAATTGGTGAAAGATTTAGATAAGGTTTGAACTGTATGAAAGGTCGTTTCAAACTGAGTGCGGGAGAGCAAGACTGGAGCCTCTACCCCCAGGCGTAAAGGCTACAGAGCAGCGAGAAGTGGAAGGGAGATATCACGCGCTAGGTGCGTGACCCACCTGTCTTAAGGAACAACAGTCACGCGCTAAGACTGACATTTTAATGGAGAACGATGCAAATATGGGAACATGCCTTCAATTAACGTCTCGCTTAGGAATAACCGTGTCGACACTAAACACGATCGTGAAGAATCACGACGATATAGAAAAGAGTTATTTGCAGCGTGGGCCTTTTTCTAAACAAAGGAAATCTTTGAAATTTTCACCGCTAGAAGAGCTGGAGATGGCCCTTTCTGTTTGCTTCAGGCAGGCACACGCAAGCAACGCTTCCTTTGCTGGCCCTTGCTTGAAAGAGAAGGCATTACATCTGGCTGCAAGGCTTTGTATACCCAAATTCACTGCATCAAACGGCTGGATTGACAGGTTTAAGGGACGCCTTAATGTTGTTTATAAAACTGTATCTGATGAGGGCTAGAGCGTTAATATAGAAACAGCTGAAACATGTAGAGCAGGAGAGTTATTGGAAGAGATAAAAGATTATGTGCTCTGTAACGTTTACAGTGCAGATGAGATGCCTGTTTTACAAACTGTAACCGAATAGAACTCTTAACTGTGCGAGGAGTATCGTGCCATGGAAGTATAAAGTCTAAAGAAAGGATAACTGTTCTTCTTGTATGCAATGCTGATGGGAGTGATATACTACCACCTTTGGTTATAGGTAAATTTAAAAATCCTTGATGTTTTAAGAATAGCTGCCTACTAAGTATGTGGCTAATAAAAAAGCTTGGATGACTATACAAATTTTCGAAGACTTTTTAATATCTCTGGATGCACGCGAATGAGATCTAAAAACCATAACATTATACTTTTTGTTGATCAGTGTGCCACTCATCCTTGAGACACATTTCATTTGGGAAACATCAAGGTAGTTTTCTTCCCGCCAATCATCTCCAGCCACTAGACTTGGAAATAATCCATTCTTTTAAATGCAGCTACAGAAAGCATCTCATCTGGAAGGCCGTGGCACTGATCAATGGAGGAGAACTTCAAGACGCCACAAAACTGAAGTTGACTCTGTTAGATGCTCTACATTTTGCAGCAGAAGCCTGGTGCTTAATATCGTCATCCGCATTGCGGAACTGCTTTAACAAATGTGGCTTTACAATCATTGTAGACCATGAAGACGTTACGATCCTTAATGGCAACAAAGAGGATGATTGGCATCGCGTAGAAATAGCTGGGGTACAATTTGAGGGTTACGCCGCGTGTGACAGTGCTCTTGAAACGTGTGAAATGAAGACTGTGGACATGGTGTTAGATGAGCAGTTGGTACAATCTGAAGAGAGAGAAGCACCAAGGAAGTATTTGTCAAGATTTGAAACTACAAATGACAGTGTAATGGTGATGTGCAATGGCATTGAAAATGAATTATTTAAGTTAAAAGGAACAGAGAAACATCAACGAGTATGCACAATTTTTACTTTCTCATACGAAGTATCGAGGAAGTATTGTTATTGCAAAAAAATTCGACCTCAAGATTTTTACGGAAATATACGTTTTAGGTGTTGCTGAATCCGAAAAAGTGGTTTTTGCAATGCTGTCTGTCTGTTACTGGCTCTGCAGCCTAGACGGTAGAGAGACACATGGATGTGAACTTTATTTTAACATTTTCTTATTTGCCATTACTTGATTCTAATAAGCGGAACCCACTATGTTATGCTGGTAATATATTTTTAAATAATTTAACACTTCGCATTAGTACCTTTAATTCAAATGTTGAGTCTATGATGGTACAGATGTAGGTTATTATTATGGTTGTGAATTGAGGCATTTTAAGGCAGTTAGTGTTAGTGAACAAAACATTTAATACATACACCTTTCTTTTCATTTGAAAAACCTCAATCAGGTTACGTTATGTTACTGCACGTTAACGCGCAACAGGTGAGAAACAAATAAGATGCTTTATTAGCGACTCTAATTGATTATAATCAATTATGATCATAAATTGTTCCTCCGGTGAAAATTGATCATTTCTTTTCCCTTGCGAAACTCTTTCAGCATACGTGAGGAAAATATTGTTTTGAAGTTCTTTGTCACAATCTATCCATTTTCTTCCTTCTTAAAATTATTGCATGCTTGCGTAAGGAAATTAAAGTTATTTTTATGAGATTATGTTAGTAACGATGATGATGTAATAAAATTGCCTCGTGATGGTATGTTTTGCAGATATTAAGCTTATGTTTTTAAACCAATACATGAAATACTCTGTTATTTTTGCAGATAAGATATATATCGTCGTGGTAACTGCCGAGCTGCTTTCACGTCACAGGAATATTTGGAGCACCATCGGAAGAGAGCAGGCTTAGAATCTCACGGACCGTACGAAGGCAGCGTGAAAGAGAAGGGAAAAGGCGTCAGTTGATGGCGACACGTGCGAAAATATCAAGTCGTCAGGTCCTGCAAGAGTTAAACTTGGAGGAAATGGATGCCGGAGCGAGGAGGGATCGTAAAATGTCCGGTGGGAGGATATACATGCTCCCGGTTGAGGGAGGCGACGTAAACCGGGTGAAACCGCGTGCTGGAGAGTTGATGAGAATCAGGATAAAGAGACGCGAGGAACTGAACTCGGTTGATGCAGGTGTGGATGCCACAGTAGGAGAGGAACAGCTACAGGGTGATAAAGAGGGAGGGAGAGGAGAGGACGCCTCTCTTGGAGGGAACGAGAGGGATGGAAAGAGAGAAGGTTTCAGTTGTCACGACTGTGGGACGGAATTTGAGAAAAAGGACGGACTAATGAGTCATCTGGAATCACACGGTTATGCAGTATACAGCGAAAAAAGAGACCTTCGAGTCAACGCCGCTTTTAATTGCGGATCTGAACGCAATACGAGCGAGTTTTTTAACGAAGGATCGAAGACGAACACGTCAGATAAAGTAACGAGGGATGAAGAAGTTAGGAAATACGTTTGTGATTCGTGTGGTCGACGTTGCGACTGGAAAAGTGAGATGAAAATACATTTAAGAGTGCACAGCGGGGAGAAGCCTTTCGGCTGTGCCATTTGTGGCAAAAGGTTTATTACTAAAAGCGGCCTGGAAGAACATAATCGCACCCATACTGGCGAAAAACCATACATGTGCGAGGTATGTGGAATGCGATTTGCTCGAAACACTCATCTTAAATATCACGGTGCTGTCCATAGCGGAATAAAGCCTTATGCCTGTGAGGTGTGTGGAAGGCGGTTTACTCAAATCGGATATCTTTCGAGTCATCGGCGGACGCATACCGGAGAGAAGCCGTATATGTGTGAGGTTTGCGGAACGCATTTTGTTGCGAAAACTTATCTTACGAGACACATGCGCGTCCACAGCGGCGAAAGACCATTCGCCTGCAAGCTGTGCAGCAGGCGCTTCAGTAACGCATCCAACCTAAAGAAGCATTTCTTGGTGCACTCGGAAGAAAAACCGTACGCCTGCCAGGTATGCGGAAGGTGCTTTCGCGATAGGTCCAACCTAAAGAAGCATTTGAGTACGCACTCGCGATAAGAACGACGTTAACGTGATGAGTCGCAAATGCGGTCAACGGAAAGCCGGACGCTGAGAAAGGAATGCCGTAAATGGGTTAAAAGGAGGGGAATAATGTTTTACCACAAATTAATTGAATTGTAATTGAGGAGAATGAATAAAATATAAAGTTAACTTAAATTGTGAACGTTGAAAAAAGAAAACAATGAATTATACAAACCGTTTCCTTCATTCATTCGTATTCGCCTTATCCTGGTAGTATAAAAGACATCAAGGGGAATAACGTTTTACCACAAATTAATTGAATTGTAATTGAGGAGAATAAATAAAATATAAAGTTAACTTAAATTGTGATCGTTGAAAAAAGAAAACAATGAATTATACAACCTGTTTCCTTCATTCATTCATATTCGCCTTATCCTGGTAGCATAAAAGACATCATGTTGGTATGTAATGTATATAATCATGTGTAACGATCAGTTTGAAGACCAAATTTTAGGTTAAAAAATAAGGGTATGCATTATGTGCAGCACTTCTGTGCACTTACAATCTGAACTTCAAGTGTAAGGACATCAAACCAGATTCCCACTAGGGAATTAGAGGGAAAACCACACTAATTATCAATAATAACAAGATAGGAAAGTGTACAACGTATCACAAATGGGCGCGTTTCGTGCAGTGGAGTATTAGAAAGCAATTATATACCTGTACGTAAGGGTAATAGCGTTTTAAAGTTCTTTTCTTCATCATAAATAATCCATTTTCTTCCTATTTAAAAATAGTGCATGCACACGTAAGGAAATTAAACGTTTGTTTGGGAAATTGTTTATGTTAGAAAGAATGAAGAAGTAACCATGCAAGACATTTTCTAAGTTCAACTCGATATAAGACTTTCTTGTTTGATTTTCTCGATATCGGCTACTCCTACGATAAAAATGTATAGGAAAAGAAATACTCTCCTTTACCAGTTCTACAACTTCTATTTGAAGAATATTTTGATATGAGCAATATTTAACGAGATATGACGGAAAGTTGATTTTTCATCATCAGTAAAGTGGTACCCCTGATTGGCATACGTGATTCATTTTTGCGATTTTCTTATTATATTTGATTGAAAGTCCTTAATATCAAATTTCATGAAAATCCGTTTGGTAGAAGCCGAGAACGAACATGCGGACGGACCAACCGACGATAATAGGCGTTCACGCTGTAAGCTAAACGCGCCTAATAAATATTATACATTTAATAATTATCCGTATATAACACCTACTTACTCCAAATATGCAATCCATATTTCATTAGCAGATTGCCGCAGTCTTTTCAAAATTGCTAGGCAGGCTTCCCAATTAAAATGCATCACAAAAAAACATAGAATATGCCAGATTCATTTAGATAATGATTATAGTGTGTATAATTAACAATGTAAGTAATTTAAAACAGATAAAATTTATAAAAACATATATGAGCTTAATCTTACCTGTCGCGTTTCCTGTTTCCAGATTTGTTTGTTACATTTTCGTGTTATTACTTCTATTAAACAGTGTTAGAGTGAGATATTAAACAGAGAACCAAAATCCACTATAAAACAAAACTTGCTTTCATTATTACGTGACTAGTGTAATGCCCGATGAAATATCAACGGAAGAATTATAGATAGATTATTATTATTTTCATTTACAATAATTAATATCACACTTTTACATGTGAAATATTTTGTCAAATACATTTCTTGTGAATATTCTGTTGTTGACGGGCTATCATTAGTTAAACTTAAAATAGTTGCCTCTCCTTCCCTCCCTCTCCCCTCCCCCCTCTCTCCCCCTCCCTCCCTCATACCCTCTCCTTTTCTCCCCTCTCTCCTTAGGGTTAAATGGAAGAGGGGACCTTATGGTCTCAATTTTGCCCTGAAAATAAAGCCACTTATCTATCTATCTATCCTTTCCCCCCTCTCCTTTTCTCCCCTCTCTCCCTTTCCCCCTCTCTCCCTTTCCCCCCTCCTTTCCCCCCTCCTTTCCCCCCCTTTCCTTTTCCCCCCTCTCTCCTTTTCCCCCTCTCTTCCCTCTCCCTCCCCCTCTTGTATTTAAAGCATTCAGAGCACACTTATACACCCATAAGGATTGATATAACAATAGGATTTTGAGGTCTAACAATGTAATTGGTACCCAAGGCAATATTCTGGTAAAATCGCAATATTTCCACAAAATATGTGAATTAAACATATAACATGAGCGATTTCGAACTGTATGCAGTAAAAAGATGAACAGAATAAGAAGCTTGTAATTTTTTCTTCAAAATGGCTCAGATCCGAAGATCGTAGATTAATTTCTTCTAATTTTAATTTCCTAAACAATAAAAGCCTAGACATCAAAAAATTTATTTTTATGTTACCTTACGGAAAATGTCTTCCTTGGAGTCAAACACAGCACTTTTTTAGAGATTTATTTTCGTCGTTACCTTAAAATATGTTAATCAAGCATCCTTGCCAAATTTCAATCTTCTACCTATTCGGGAAACGCTCTATATCGGCCATTGTGAAAGCGTGACCAACCAACCGACAGACCGGGGCTATTATAGTATAAAACATGTTTCTAAGACATACTGTAAAATTTATTGAACATAATGCTTATGGGCAAGTCCAAGCATTTAAAAATTGTTAACTGGAGATAATTCAGTGCTATAACCTAGGAGTTGGCAGCCTACGGCCAGCGGGCCTCATGCGGCCCCAGAGAGTGTTTTGTGAGGCCCGAGAAGCTATAATGCAAAAGTGTTCAGAATTATTTAACACAGCTAATTCCCTATTTTTTGGTGAAATTATGCCTCAAAACCTTTTCTAGTAGAGTAGTAACTAATTAGAATTGGTTTTCACTAATATGAGACCATAAAATGTCTAGGTAACTTCTGATTTAAATCCCCATCCCGCCCGCCAAAGCTCTCGTGAATTCCAATGCAGCCCTCCATAGCATTCGCAACAGCGAATGTGGCCCGCAATATAAAAAACGTTGCTGATAATTTAATGTTTTAATGCATTTATTAACGGTACTCTACTTAATACTTACCGTGACGATATAATTCTAAAATTTTGTTCTTATAACTCACAAAAATCAAGGTTGTTCAGGATATAAGAGGAAGTTGGGATTTTTTTGGCAAAAAGCATTATACACGAGTATATACAGTCAGCCCAGTAACTAGATAGTTCCCGGGACAAACTAGAAAATTTTCTTTTGCCCCTTGCTTAGTCGCCGCCGGGGCAGATGCTCCGCCCTAGTTGCGGCGCTGTATACGGCAGTGGTTCTCAACCAGTGCGCCACGAGGAAGAGATTAGTGCGCTGCACACTCCGAAGATATTTAATTTTTAAATTATGTACGTATTTGATGTACGATAAAATTATACAATTATTGCTTTACCAATCGTAACAATATAACTGCGGCTTTTACTTGTTACCTTAGTTTTTGTATCTTTAAAAATGAGTATTTATGCAGTGAAATTAATTAGGGGTGGTTTGGTGTGCCGCGATGTTCTTAAGCATGCATGAAGGTGTGCCGTGGAGCAAAAAAGGTTGAGAAGCACTGGTATACGGTATAACCAGGGTGAAAGGATGGAAATTTCAACTTATATGCATGAGTGCATAAGGCTGATCACAAACCTGGGTCTCCCACTTGCAGGGTAGGTGCCTCAACCGACTAAGCCAGCGTTTCCCGATCTTTTTAGAGTCGCGGCACCCTTAAGCGACTCTTCAGAATTTGGCGGAACCCCTCCCTGTCCACCGTCAGTAATAATCGTGATGAAATTGAACCCCTAAGTCCGACCTCCAAAACCTCTTTCGTTTCGAAGTGCCTTTGCGACGAAATAGAAGGTCGACTTAACTCTGGTTTGCATTTTAGAAAGCCGACGATGCAAAATGTGGCTAAAAATGAGAAAACGGAATATTTTTTGCGGCACCTTTCAGAACACTTCACGGCACCCAGGTTGGGAAACACCGGACTAAGCTATCAAGCCAGTCTTATTCTTTATTCTCGGATTTGGAAATTTACGGTGGAGAAAGGGCCAACTCAGTAAATAAACCTTATCGCACTAGGTGTCCATTCTGAGACATAATGGCAGACATTTGAGAGAGTAGTTTCTCATTTGTGTCTCTAGAACAGGGATATGGAAGCTTTTAATGTTGTGGTTGATTAGATGAGCCACATTAACAGATGAAAATGCTTCTGCGGGCCACATTAGGATACAGTAAGTCCCCAACTTCCAGGGTTAATTCATTCCGAAGGTCGCCGTGTAAGTTGAAAACCGTGTAAGTACAACACTGCTTAAATACGATATATTTTTTGACATATATGTTCGTCTCAATGGATAGTTAAAGCTAAAGAAGTAGTGCTTATGTGATGGGGGTTTATAGTTTGTTTATGAAGAGCGGTACAGTAACGAGACACAACTTGCACCCACGGGATAACAAATCTAAATGGCGAGAGCGACGCTGTCAGCTGTGCATCAACGTATACAGTAATCCCTCGGTTTACCAGCTTAATTTGTTCCTCGAAAAATGCTCGTAAGGCGAAAACTCGTAAAACGAAAATTAATTTCCCAATACACCCATGTTATAAATTTCATAAAAAACAGTTACATCATTCAAGTTGGGATGCCGTGACGTTCTGCGCATTCGAGAAGATTCGGGAACCGACGAAAGCCGAGAATAGGTACCGGGATAAACGATCGGCTTGCGAGAGGAAAGAGATCATATAATTGGCTCGTAAATTGAAGAACAGGTATTAATTTGTGCATCTCGTATAAGCGAAAATTCGTAAACCGATTGCTTGTATACCGAGGGATTACTGTACTAGTAACGCCATCTATTGAGCGGCAGTTGAACTAAAAATCTGATGTGGCCAACACATGACTTTCTCCATATTAGGGGCATAGATATTTAAATTATTATGAATAATATTACGAGGCAAAATTATTATTTCGTATCGTAGAAGAAGACACGTCCTTGCCGTAAATTATGTATATTTTGAATGTTTACAGAATTCACCGCTACATGGTGTTGGCGCTGTATACAGGTATTAAGATAAAGCGAAATATATCCAAAATGGATGGTTCTACGAAAATTAGTTTCAAACAAAACTTGGAAGAAATATTATTCTCTACAACTTTGGTCCTTACGGAGATTACCAATAACGATGTTTTTAAGGAGATATTTAACGGAAACCGAAAAACCGGTTATTTATAAATAACTCCTAAACAATAACTCCCATAGAAAATTGTTTCAAATGAAAACTGTAGGAAATCACATTCTCTATAACTTTTGTATAGAATTGTATATACAATAATGATGTTTTAACGAAGAAATATCGCAAAAACCGAATCGGGTTTCGAATAAACTTCCGGTTATCCGTTATTGTCCAAAAACTAATCAGTTCTTTGTGCTCATGTAAGAGTGTTAGATATGAAGTTTGGTAACGATATGGCTTGTACTTTTTGAGTTAGAGCGCCCACAATAACATACACACACAAACAGACATCATTCCGAAAATAGTCTAAACATGTTCTAGGGACCTCAAAACATGTATTTCCGTTTAAATCTTGAAGTCGATTTTTTTCATGAATACAATACTTTCCCATTACTACGTATGGAGAAAGTAAAAATGGAACGTGCTGATAAGTTACGTCATGTATCTGTGTATCTACAGATCCGTGTAACTCAGACGCATGTAAGTCGGGGACTGACTGTACACATAGGAAATTACTTGAGAGAATTCCAAGGTTTCCATCTTTGAAAATTGATAATTAATAACATTTTATTGTATAAACTTCACAAGAAAAGACTTTCAGGCCATTATCTTAACCAAAGAATGTGTTACATTTCGTGGTTTGCTTTCGTAATGACATTGCGGGCCATATAAAATGGTCCCGTGGAAGGATAAAGGATAAAGTAGAGTGGTCGTGCATTTGCCGATAATCTAGTAACAGAAGTTTTTTGCACTTTTACTTAACTTAAAGTTGTCAAGTATTCTCAGTGTCTGAGAAAAGACAAACTTTACGTACTATTACTAACATAGCATGGCATCATATGATGTTTATTTATGATATTTCTATTTATGTATAATAAACCTGAAAATAAATGAATGAATGCATCAACACCAACCCAGTTAACATTAAATTTATTATAAAATTATGTGGGTCATCCATTAAGACGGAAGTACAAAGGAATCGTTGAAAAAATTTTTAATTTTCATTCTTGGGAAGTAGGGGATTAAAGAATTGGTCACTATAAACTTTACTGCACCTGGTCTCTTTAAAAATGCATTCGAAATTTACTGTGACATCAGTTTGTATTAAAAAAACACGAAAGGTATCCTAAAGTATATTTGATCCCAGTCCATTTGCACAGAAAAATTTTGTTAGAAATGCATAAATGCTAGGTTAATATTAAAGTATAATAATAATATTAATACTTACTCCAATGCACAATATTCAGCTACTGCTCATGATAAATCCAAGGAATTCTTTATATCCATCTTTGCATTTGGAATTGACAACACAGCAAGTGCAGATGTTCGCGCCTGAAAATTTAGATACATTACCAAATGACATGACGAAATTCTACCGTATAGTAACATTATTATAATAATTATATTACATTTATATAATAATAAATGAAATAACATGGGATATCAAAGCTTATAAAAAAATGTACCTGTCTCGAATAGATCTTATGTACAATTTCTAACCTCAACATTTAAATATTTGCAACACAAATATTTAAATATGATCACATGTAGTTCATATGCGTTCTGATAGAGCAGATGGCAATACCTTGTTTTTATATAATAAAAATGGTGTTATTCTCCATTCAAAAACATGGAAAATATAGTTCTAAATGACGAACGTGCCTAAAATATTGCCAATTTTTCGAGATAAATCTGTGTTAAACCAAACCTGAGATGAGTTTGTTGTTTGTATCGTGGTTTAGAATTCAAATCGTGAAAAAATAAATGAAGCTTACGTTATTGAGGAAAACGTTTCACACAAATTATTATTTTTATCGATACAAACTTTTCATATATTTAAATCTTTAAAGTCGAGTCGTAGGTGCAAAAATTCCATATTATGAAAGCGTTGCTTATGTTAAATGATAAAAATTATTTGGAGGCACAATTTAATTTAACTAAATATAGCTCGCCATGTTGACGGTCTTTTATACTAGCGGTAATAATATAAAATACAACATAAACATTCGTTTTAACGTTTTTAGGCGCGTTTCGCTTACAGCGTGAGCGCCTATTATCGTCGGTCGGTCCGTCCGTCCGTATGTTCGTTCTCGGCTTCTACTGAACGGATTTTTATGAAATTTGATATTAAGAACTTTCTATCAAATATAATAAGAAAATCGCACAAACGAATCACGTACGCCAAGCAGGGGTACCACTTTACTGGTGACAAAAAATTAAATTTTCGTCGTATCTCGTAAAATATTGATCATATCAAAATATTTTTCAAATAAAAGTTGTAGAACTGGTAAAGTAGAGTATTTCCTTTCCTATACATTTTTATCGTAGAAGTAGCCTTTATTGAGAAAATCAAACAAAAACGTCTTAAATCGAGTTGAACTAGAAAATTTCTTGCATGGTTACTTCTTCATTGTTGCTATCATAAACAATCTCCCAAACAAACGTTTAATTTCCTTACGTGTGCATGTAACAGCATGTAATACTATTAAATAGGAAGAAAATGGATTATTTATCATGAAGAGAAGGACTTTAAAATGCTATTTCCCTTACGTACAGGTATATAATTGCTTTCTAATACTCCATTGCACGAAACGCGCCCCATTTGTGATACGTTGTACACTTGCCTAACTTGTTTAAGTTCAGAGGAAAGTCCTAATAATATTTTTCATTATGCTGCCTTCAGTTACGAATTTTAATTCATTAATATACATTTATTTTGGATTTGAAAACCGGTTGCTTTCTTCACAAGTTCACGCTGAGCAAACTATATACATTTTATAATGAAATTAGGCGAAATTATTTCGTGGTTAATCGTTCAAATTAGCGAATGAATGACATTCCGAACCGGGACTTAACGTTCCCCAACGTATTTTACCGACTTTCGAAAATGCGATAGCGTACTTGCCCACAAACTTCTGTTCTCGTTCCTAGGTTCAAAATTTCGATTGGATGAATGGATGGAACGATAGTTCAAATCCGTCCGATCCAGCTGTATGGATTATGGACATGGTATTTGTTGTTGAAGGACGTCGTTCGGTGTATGATCTCATTTTTACTTTCTCCATACGTAGTAATGGGAAAGTATTGTGATCACGAAAAAAATCGACTTCGAGATTTCAACGGAAATACACGTTTTGAGGTTCCTAGAACACGTTTAGACTATTTTCGGAATGATGTCTGTGTGTGAGACGGTTAGTTTTCCCCACGTAGTGTGTTCCACTTACTTGGGTAAGCAGACGGACTTCAAAACAATATAAGGTTCGGTGTCAGAATTCCAACCATGCGAAAATCGATTTTTGTACTTCTTTTCTTTGCCATAAATAATCCGTTTTCTTCCAGTGATGTTTTGCAGATATCAAGCTTATATTTTTGCAGCGGTACATAAAATCATTCTGTTATTTTTGCAGATGAGATACATATCCTGGCGGTAACTGCAGAGTTTCTTTCACATCCGGGGCACGTTTGGAGCGGTAGAGAACTGACTTAGAATCTTACGGACCACAGGACGGCGGCGAACGTCGACGGAATACTGTCGTTGAAGAGAAGGAAAGAGGTGACAGTTGATGCTGATCTGTGTAAAAATATCAGGTCTTCAGGTTCCGCAAAAGTTGAAGTTGTAAAAATGGATGCTGAAGTGAGGAGTGATAGTAAATCTCCAGTCGAGAAGGGCGACTTAAACAGAGAGGAATCGAGTGTCGGAGATTTGATGAGAATAACGATAAAGAGAGAGGAGAAAGCGAAATGCGTCGACGCAAATGCGGGTACCGCGCTTGGAGACGAAGGAATACTGGAACTGAGGATAGAAAGCGAAAATGAAACGACTGAAGGGGGCGAGAGGGAGGGAGGAAAGGAAGCTCCTCTCGGAGCTGAGGGAAAGAGGGAACGTTTTAGGTGTCCTGACTGCGGGAAGGATTGTCAAGAAAAGGACGTACTGATAAGACATTTAGAATTACACGGTTATGTGGTGATTGAGGAAAGTTGCGGTGAAGAAAGAGACCCACAAGTCGATACCGACGTTAACTGCGGATCCAAACGTGATACGAATGAGTTTTTTAAGGAAGGATTAAAGAATAAAACGCCGGCTGAAGTGACGGGGGATGAAGGAGTCGGGAAATACGTTTGTGATTTATGCGGTAAAGCTTTCAAGAAGCTGAATCTACTGAACGATCATTTAAGAAGGCACAGCGGAGAGAAACCTTTCCCCTGTACTACTTGCGGCAAACGGTTCAGTGCGAAATCTTATCTGAGAGTACACATGGTCACCCACACAGGTGATAAACCATATAAATGTGAGACGTGCGGTTATCGTTGTTCTCAAAAAGGCTATCTGAATACACACAGACGAATGCACAGTGGGGAAAAGCCGTACGTTTGTGACGTGTGCGGTAAGCGATTTACTCAAAAGTGTTCCCTTTTAAGACATGGGGTAGTTCATGGCGGTGGTAAACCATATGTGTGCGAAGTATGTTTCATTTCCTTTCGTAGTAAAGACTATCTTAAAGGTCACATGAAATTCCATAGTGGAGACAAGCCGTATGTGTGTGACATATGTGGTAAACGATGGGTTCAAAAGTGCGACCTTACAAAACACATGCGATCCCATACTGGTGAAAAAGCATATAAATAAGAACGTGTGGAAAGAATTTAGCTAGGAAAGATGTTCTTATACGACATATGCACGTCCATAGTGGAGAAAACCATATATACAGTAGTCCCCCGCCATTAATTTGATAATAACCCTCGCAAATGGCAAATTTGTAAACGGTAAATAGTGGGATGTACGGAAAAAATAGAGTTACGTTCTATGAGTCCCTATTTCGCTACGTGACGTGTATTTTAACCCTTAAAAAGTAATGATTTACCCACTGACAAAGCAGTGCAAGCCTGTCTAACAACTTCAATTTTCTCTCCCCTCAAATTCATCACTTTTTTGTCCCTTTTGCAGACTTTTCTTTCGTTTCACTCGTCACTCTCTTTGGGGCCACGATATTACTAATAAAAACTATGGAAATGGTACGATGAATTCACGAGATAGGCGAGGAACTGCATGCGTACGCTACCACGGCGTCTGCGAGGCTGTTCGAGAAAGAGCGACGTCAGAATGAGGGCTACTTACGCGACTGGTGGTGCCGCATGGCCTTTGGATGAAATTAGTGGAGAAGCATCAAAAGAAATGTTGCGGAGTGGGCGGTACTTGAGTGATCATTGGCGGATGTGAAAATTTCAATCTCACGAATGAAAAAAATGATGCTCAAAATGAAAATTACAGATATGGTAATGGCGATGGATTATTGTATATTATAGAATGTATGATAAAATGTATGGTGATGTATATATTAAAAGAATTGTTAGTTTTCTTAATAAATAATGGACTAAAACATTGATTAAATATTTACCTGTTGCAAAAATATTTCAAAGAATACCTTGTGTTTTGTCATATTTTTTGTTAATCTAATATTATTTATTGTTATTTCATTTGATAATAACCTAAAAAGCATTGAATTGTAATCCTTTGTACACTTAATTGATTTCACTGAAATAAGGATAGATCACACCATTTAAAAGTCAATCTCTAATTTTGTTGCAGTTAAAAGAAGTATTTTTAATACAAGTTATATAAAAAGTAATACATACCAATTTATGTTCATTATGCTGAATTTCTCATAAATTAATAATTTTCAAAATATCGACTTTGATTTAGTTTATAATATGAAGTGAAACAATGCAATTATATCAGGGTTTCCATTGAAAATGATTACATATGACATGGATTAAGATTAAAATCTATGAAAGATTCAATCATGAGCGTGGGGCCTAACTCGGAAATCATAAGAACAAGGACAAAAAATAATTATTAGAATGATTTATAGGTCACACTATAAAACAAGAAGCACAGTATTCCCTCAATAACCAGCAGTTGGCAGTACAGTGTTTATGGGAAATCAGGGTTTTGGAGGAGCAATCCCTGAGAGCTAAGCTGAAAATCATATAATGTACTTCTCAATGTTAAAAATACGGTTATATGTAATACTTCAAAAAACATGTTAGTCATATAAACTGGAGCTAAAAATCCACTTTTCTCCCTTACGATAAAGACTAGATAATACTTAGCTCCTTTACTAATGCAAATTTTGATATTAGTAAAATTAGACATGGCCGAATGAAGAACTGCAGATACTTAAAATTGGGTACCACAATTGGAAAAACTGCAGTTGGTGAAGGGGGGAAATCATTTTATTCGTATTTCGCGTTAAAGTTAAAGGACAGTTCTTGCTCAAGACATCAAGAATACTTGACAACTAACTGAAATTGATCAGTAAAAGTGCAGGAAAGTTCTAGAACATGTGATGCGTTGGCCCCATGGGACTCTTAATCCAGCAATATATCTTTTATGGTGTAGTCAGTGGTAGTTTCAGTTAAAAAACACACGTAAGCAAGCTTGAAATTACCATTCCTCTGCACCGCCAAGAACGTTAATTAAGGCAGATTGATATATTCATTAAAATAAGATTCTAAATGATGAAGGCATTGCCTGAAATTTTGCAAATCTTTCGAGATGTCTGGATTAAACCACACCTGAGATGAGTTTGATGTTTGTATCATGGTTAACCGTCCACTGGATGCGCTAATGCAAATCTGCTACCACTGATCAATAAACGGGAGTGGCGCCACTGTACATCTATAAACTATAGCTACCCTGCTCAGTATCTTTACAGCACCTGTTTATATATCACTAGTTGAAACGCCAGGCTTTGCTCGGGAAAGAGTTTTCTTTTTAGTAGCGAACGATTTTTGTTGCTTTATACTTTAAAAGTATTCATAGACTATATTTAGGCATGAAACCATTTGTATCCTTTATCTTGGCGTTAGCTATTCTTCCTCTACGGCACACCACGCCGTGGATCTTCCTTGCATTAATCTTTACGTGGCTATCTCCCTTTGAAGAGGACAACAATTAAGAAATTTAGCTTTGTTGCCGCCTGGAAAATGGTCATCTAAACCAATAAAAAAAAGAATATAGTAAGTAAGTAAATTATGAATTTTGTGTAATTAAAGAATCACAAGAACAAGGTAAATGTCTAAATAGTTAAATTTACCCTTGCTTCACCGCATTTGGATGTATATTTATATGCTGCCACATTCTAGTATACCCAACGCCCTTAAAAAAACTTTCTATCGATGCCGCCGCACTCAGTAACACCTCTTTGCCTTATAGTACTCTCCTTATACCTCCGACTGCTCTCATTGGTGTACCGCACCCTCTGTTGTGGACTGTGCGCAAAGGCGCATTTAGGGGCAGCCTTTTCTTTACTTTGGCTATGAACAAGCAAAGCAGATAAACCATACTTGAGATGTTCCCGTTTTTGAGAGGCTAAAGAAGCTTTTATGATGGTTTGAAAGTCAACAAAATGACATATTTTGTCAGTGCGCTGGTATTTTTCTCAGTGGCTGGATGTCCTTCTTCCGGTTTCTTTATGAAAAGTATGGTGTGAAAAAAGTGACGACGAACCAATTTCTTGGTTAAAATCAAATGATTCTCTCTTTTAGGAAGTTTGGCAGAGTTCCACAAATTCTTTCGTGCTAAAGATGCCTTTAAAATTGGTGTAAAACGACTTGAATGAGCAAGTATGGGTTATACTCGAGTCAATTATGGAGGAAAGCATACGTTAAAACAGAAATTTTCTGCCGTCTGAATTTCAGACATAGTATTGAAAAGAACGATGAGTATAATAGGTTACATTGAAATATTTATTCGGTTAATTTGACAGGTATTCAAAAAAGTAGGTGAAATTGAAACGTACGTAATTGTCAAGTATGGTTTTAACGAGATTTCAGTGTAGCTATGGTTGTATATTACTCTTGGAAATGCCGCCAAACTGACTATGTAAGGGCGACAGAATAACGATGCACGCTGGGGATTCAAGCTTTCCGGCCTATGTCCGATCTTCGCTCGGACAAAATTTCTGATACCCAGTAAGTGGCTTTCAACATATTTGGACCAAAGAAGTTGGACAACCTTATTTGAGATGTAGAGATAAGGAAAGAATTTTGTTTGTGTACATAATAATATTGCCGGTCATTTAACAGATCTGTGTGATACCTCCTCCTACTCCAGTACTCCTCTCATGGAGACAGACAAGCAACTTTATTTGGGCGAATTTGAGACTACATAAGCCCTTCTTAAACAGGGTGTCACCAGACTCTACGTTTAAAAATTTTTTATTGAAAATTTAATCACACGAAATACATTTTAGTTGTGTTTTACATAGTTGCTGGTATATTGGACGGTGTTTAGAGTAAGTGTTGGAAATGTCCACCTTTTTCCTGCAAGCACAATTCCACACGCTTACACATATTCCGCGACACGCGTCTCAGCATTGTGGGAGTGATTGCGTGATGTTCTGCTTCAGATCGGATCCCCGTGAAGCTCCAGCTTGTTGAGACAAACGCCGAACAGATTTCTGGGGCGATTGCAACAATCGCCTCCGGATATCTCCGATGAATTCCGGAGTGATTGCTGATGGTCTGCCACTTCGCGGCCTATCCTCCACAGAACCAGTGTCACGAAACTGACGTACCAGTTCGTAGAGTGCGGCCTTGCCTGATGTCGGAATATCAGGATATTTGCACTGCCATACGTCTACACACCTCTGATAGGATTTGCATTGAAAGTACGCCTCCAGTAAAGCAATCCTCTGTTCCCACGGAAACCTCATTTCTGACTGATGCACAATCTGCTCCTTTCCTATAGTCGATCCCACTTCGGAAGTCTCTTGGCCTACTTAGAGCAAGTAGCCAATCACGAACGTTTCCCCTTCCATCGCCCCTCTCAACTTTCGTGCGGGAGAGCAGATATCGGTGCGCGCTACCAGCTCTTGCTCAGCTGATATACTACGCAGTTTCTAAATAAAATACTTCCCATCCTTCTTTTTGATCCACAGCAAGGAAACGGCGGTAGAAACGGCAACGCAGTCCGATGCGATCTCTTCGGGAGCAGGAGTGAGACTGGTTTCCTCCCCACTACCTTCCCAAACAAACAGTCTCCTATTGGCTGCTGCTAACTCGTGTACGCCCCGTTTTCGAGGCCATAAGTCTTCCGATGTTGGATCGACTATAGATGTTACTGATTGTTTGCGCGCCCTATACATGGTTCCAAAATGTAGTACAAAGTTGTACAATGTCTCAACATAAAACACGATTTCATGCTGTTTCTCCAATAGATACAATACGTTGTCAAACTTTGAGTCTGGCGACTTTATGGACACCCTGTATTTCACCCTGGACTTTTAGAAATAATATTTTCCCAATTCCGCCAAAGGGTTTTTCCAAACCAGATCATGGTCTCCAGAAATCAGTTCCACAGGATCCCATCAATTCTTATTTGAGTTTACGCTTCACCTACCAATCTTCCCTCGGTAGTTAGTGAAGGAATATCGTTTCATTCCTGAGTTTCGGACGCATTGCACTGCCAAGGGTAATTTTAATTATGCATCGACATTTTGTTATCCATAGAAACAGCTAACAATTTTATTTACTTATTCTTTTTTAATGACGACCATTAAAATGTTTTAAAAGTATTCACGAATGTAACTGATGATAATTATTTCTGAGGACGCTCATGTCATGCATGGAGAAAGTCATCTGTTGGCCACATCAGATTTTTAGTATAGTTTTAGTCTTTATCGTTCTTTCACCAACAGCTGTTGTTTTAAAATACTCTGGTATTATCTATATATTAATACGGAGGGGTAATTTACATCTGGCCTCTATTTACAAACTGCAGAAGCCTTTTTGAGAAACTCTTTCCCCCTCTTGTTGGAATTGGTAGATTTGGTAATCATCATTCTATATCGACTCGTCTTACAGAGGATATATATAGGAGGATACTAATGTCTGGCCCAAACTACAATAGATGGACAGCTGCAATTTTCAGTAATTGTAGATGGCATGGATAAACCGCCAGAAAAATTGAGATCTCATACCTAGGTGTCATGGGTTCGACTCCAGAAATTCCTAAATTTCCATTTTTTCCCATAAGAAAAGCATTGCGGCATATTTGAAAATTAATTTATGGCACTTTCCGACAAGGTAGAGAATTCAAACTTGGAGGGTTGTTAGATACCCAGGAGATCTATAGGGAACCGTTATCACTTTAACCGCAAGTGTCCTGGGTTCGACTCCGGATGACCCGGTATATCTCCCATAAGAAAGCATGGAAAAAATGAATTCCTTCATATAGACGAAACAAAGAGGAATAAATAAATGATATTTTCAGGGTTTGTAGATGTCATGAGTATATCTCCATAGTATTTGACAACTCCTGCCTAGGTGTCATCGGTTCGATTCCAGGTAGCCTCAAATTTGAGATTATTTCCCAAAAGGAAAGCATTGAAATAGGTGCAGGGCTCTTTTGCATTGAGAATTTTTTGTCGGCTTTTAGTCTTTTTTATTAAATGAGAGAAAATGCTTGCAGAATGCAAGCACACATTCACTTGTATTAATTATATTGTGTTATAAAGTACAGGTTACAAAATTTAAAAATAAATTTTTCACGTTTACTTCATCATACCTTTAATTGTTTGTGCGTTAGATAATCTACAGTATAAAAAGAGGATAGTTCAAAATTATTTACTGTTTCAGCATCTAAAAGTCATACTTTTAATTTTTGTATAGGATTTTAATAATACCAGGATTGGGAATTTTGAATCCCAGAATCCTATGATTAAAGAATCTACCAGGACTGCGATTCCTGACCACAAAGTTGCAGATTCATAAGGTCAGTTAATTAAATATCCTATTAATTGTTTATGTTATTTTTGTGTATCATTTGGTGTTAATTTAAAGTTTTAATCTGTACGCAAGATATTATCGCGAGGTGGTTTAATAACCCGGGACTGGTAACGTCTGTCTCTTAGATGGCTGCGCTTAATTTGCTGCTCGCCAGGATCAGCACCAGTTGTGATGTCCACTTCCAATCCTCAGTATGCTCTGTTTGACTGCTAAGGTCAGTGTTGCGTCAGTATTTGGAAGAAAGTGTTTTATTACTGGAGTTGTAAGTGTCTGGAGTATTTTATACCCGTCTGCTAGACGGATATTTCTTTTACGGTAAGTATGTTTACCGTACTCGCAGTCAGGTATTACTTATTATGGCTGTTTTCATTAGGTTTTTTCCTTTCTTTGAAAGTAGCATTTGTTAGCAAATCTTACTAAGTTTCTTCCTTCCTTGTTCTTCAAATTTATGATGCATCATTTTTCTATTTTTACAATTATTTCATTTTAAATATATGATTCTAATAGATGAATGTTTTTTACTGTGTAGAAATAAAATAGAATGCAGTTAAAAATGAAAAATACTAACTATAATGCAGTATGGGCAGCACAAACAAAGAAATGTTGCATTCCCGTCTCTGAGACGGGTGTTACCTATTATGTTACCAGTCTGGGGCATAAATTATGGCGCCTTTTCAGTTGAATTTGGTCCTTATGACTTCAAAGAATGACCAGCTCTATTAGGCTTCTCATTCCAAATCGCAAAGCAACTGAGGAGACAAACCTGATAGCAGCATTACCTACTCTTATCGAGAAGCGCCAAGGGGACCAATGGCTTTACATCCATCCTGAAGGACAGTGCTCATTTGCGTGTTCTCCTCTTAACTACGAAAATAGGAGGCCGCAGGATTCGTATCGGTTATGCTCGGCGTAGCAGGCCATCCTCCCTCGCCACTACGCCAAGCCACACCCAAAAATTCAGGACTGAAGGGGTTAAGGCGCCTTTTCAGTAAGCTTGCTCTAGGTGCAAAATTACCACAGAATGGTTCTGTATGGATATTTAAAAAAATGAAACAGTAAGGAACATAAAAAGGATAACTGAAGGAAAATACGTGATACTGACGTTCTTACAAGTATGAAATTATATGTGCGTTAGTATTAATGCAGATATCCCAAATAAAATGTGCTCGTGTTAATATTCATAGCTACACACGAGTTTGTTTATACTGGTTGCTACAATGAAGTTATAGACAAACTATGGTAACATAATATTGATAAAAACATTTCGCTTTGAACATTTTTCAATTTTAGAGGTAAACCCGAATAATATTTTTTATTATGTTGACTTCAGTAATGTATTTTAATTCATTAATATACATACGGATTTGAAAAGTGGTTGCTTTCTTCACAAGTTCATCTTGACCAACCAACATCCATTATATAATTAAATTATGCGGAAATTATTTCGTGGTAATCATTCAACCTTGCGAAATGAATCACATTCCAAACCGAAAATTAACATTTCTCGACGATATTTTACAGATACGTGATCCCGCGCTGTTCCACAACCTTTCCCTCTCGTTCCTATGATCAATTTTTCGATTGTATGAATATAAGGAACGATCGGAACGATACATCGAACCCATTAGATCTAACAATAAGTCACTAGGTCATCAACATGTTATGGACGCGAGATTTGTTGATGAATACTGTTATTGGGAGTATGACATGCATTTTTGGATAGGAAAGAGAAATTCCTCTTATCGAATTTATAAAAGTTAACACCATGGAGTGTAGACACAAATTGACCATGTGCAGGCTCTGTCTATGCGAGAGTGAGTGTTTCATTGATATCTTCCAAGTTAACGAATGCTTTGGTTACGGTACATCCGAGGTTATAACAGATCTTCTTCAGTTACAGGTAAGCAACAATTATCACACGTATTTTACCGTAATACATTCTTTTCTTTGCTATTGGTCATAGTATTTACATTTACGTCATAGATGTTTTAGCATTACGAGACAGTTCGAAGTTCATAAATATTATTATTTACTTCCAAAAGTAAAGGAAGCGAAATAACAAAAGCTTACGATTGAAATTTAGCTCTATAATTTGATGTATTATCTCATTCGCTAAAATAGAATGTGATTACAATATTAAAATTGTACAATACTTAGTACTATTTATATTTACTTACACTTCCTACCTTTCGTGTTTTCCATATCAAGTTTATCGGATTAATGTTTATCGGTTGCGACGGAGAGGAACGAATCATTATAATAGATGTATTTCTTTAATATTATAACTTGTTTTCTCTATAGGTTTCCGATAAGGATATTTATCCTGACGTAGTGTGTTCCATTTGCCTGGGAAAGCTGACGGACTTCAAACAATTTAAGGAACAGTGTCAGAATTGTAGAGACACCTACAATAATCTGTTCGCGTCAGATGAAAGTCACGACGAACATCCAGTGGATATTGTAAGCGCTATTTCTTTATTTTATCATTTTATTATTGATTCTGCGAATCGAATTCGAGAGCTAAACTGAAATACTGGTCTTGAGATCCCCCGAGTACGTTTTCACTATTTTCTAGATGTCTGTGATTGTTTATGTACGTGAAAATACACTGTGCGCTCTTAACTATAAAACCAATACTCAGATCAGTACAAATTTTTATATTTAAGATTTTTATAAGTAATTCGGTATCTGAAAAACTTTTTCCTGAAACTGGTCACATGGAAGTGGAGGTTTATTATTTTCGTTTTTCCTTTTATATTAACTTCAAAAGTAGTATACACCTATCCCTCGATTTACACGGTAAATAGGTTCCGCAAAAGCACCGCGTAAATCAAGACTAACATTTATATAGAAAATGGGGGAATAGGATCCAAAAAAATCCTTATTATTAATAAAACGAATAATTAATGTTTTATTTGTACATATGTACATAGTTATTTATCACAAATTTCAATTCAGTCATTTATGTAACATATATATTGGGTATGTTTTATTTGCACTAATCCAGATAAATATTAAGTCATTGATTAAACTTAATTAATATGTACTTATGGTAAGCATAAAAAATGTAAGCTCCTCAAAATTAAACGTTTACAAACAAAAGAAAGTTTCACTCACATTCATATAAAATGTCTTATTATTCAGTATCTTCGTCGCTTGTTAATATAGCAACAATTTTCCCCTTCTTCCTCGGTTGAAATTCGTCACTACTGCCACCAACTTCCTCTGCACGAGAATTTTTTTTAAAATTCATTTTCCATATGAGACATTATGGCCCTCATTTCAATAAACTCCGTTATCGAGGTTTGTTTTTTATTTTTTTCCAATTCCTTGTAAATTTTGTGGTACGGAGGTAAGCAGTTTTTGAATTTTAAGCTGCGATCCGTGCTTGGATCATTATCAAGAAAGTAATTTTCCAATTTGATAGCCATTTCTAGGCCTTAACTCATTGTGTTAGGACTGGGTCATCGCAATCGCTTTCAGGATCATTGGAATTGGTATCCATGTCTAACAATTCATCTTCGTTGAAACCTCTTTCCATCAACAATTCTTCAATTTCCCCAACAGCCAAATCATCTAAACCTTCACCTCCCGCTAGATCAGCAATCTGAGAATATGCATTCTCTGCCGGTGGGATACTAACACCACTCAAAACTACTTCGGGCCATATAGCTTTCCGACAGGCATTTAAAATTGATGTTTTTATTTCACGAACTGCCAACGCCGTTACTTTCACGCAATCTAAAATTGTATAGTTTTTCCAAACTTGGCTGACATTAAGCGTTTTATCGTCATCCAGTTCATCCAGAATTTTTGAAACGTACTTTTTTGATATTTTACTTACTTCCACCATCAGTACCGTGTAAAACCGAGTCTTTTATCCTGTAAAACAAATCTGGTTACATTTTCTTGGCCGTGTTAAACCGAAACCGTGTAAATCAAGCACCATGTAAATCAAGGGATAGGTGTATATATCTCCTATAATATATTTTGAAGGGTGTATCTGTTTGTTTGTCCATGGAACTCCTCCTAAACGATACAAGCTAGAATAACCAAATTTAGTACGAGTCTTCCTTACATCCTAACTTAGTGAATGGACAAGGTTTTGTTTCTGTCCGTCGCTTTCATTCGAAATGGCGAACGGTTTAATTATCAAACTTCACGTATTTTGCCGCGTCCTGCAAGTGAAATACAGGGATGAGTGTAGACTACTTTGAATTTGCACTTTAAAATTACTTAAAATCACGGTACAAACTTGAGACTTGGATACTTCTTTGCGGCAAAGGACAAAGTTTATTTTTATTGAAGACAGATTCCGAATTCTGATGGAATTTGCATAAAAATGTGGTTAGAATCAATAAAATACGTGATTTTATCAGTTTTTTACAATACCAATTATAAGCTACCATGGCAACTCCCATTGTCGCCAAAATTGAGAGTTCAATGCATTTATATTGAGACTATATAGTCCATTCTTACATTTAAGAGAGAGAGGGAGGGAGGGAGACACAGACAGACAGACAAACGACTTTATTTAGGGCGAAATTGAGGGGGGAGAGGTAGAGTGTGGGAGGGAGAGGGAGGGAGAGAGAGGGAGGGACAGAGAGGGAGGGAGGGAGAGAGAGATATGTCGGATAGAAACTGTTTGAACGACTAAAGCAGGGACCCGTGGCTCCAGACGTTCGACCTCCCACCTAAGCAAACCGAGCTGAATTGACGCTCCCATGCCATCGTCTTGACATGTCATCGTTTGGGAACTTGATACTTTTTATTTAAATGCTTACTTTGTTTACAAACGTCTATCCTCTCATATTCACTATGCAACGTGTGATCAAAAACAAACCAATACAATATTTTACACGATAGCCGTTTTCTGTGATATCAGAGGATCGAATTTCGAGTACCAATATTACAATGTGGAGAGATAAGGTTCTTGATGATATTGTCAGCTTTCAGCTGCATTCGGAACATGATGAAACCGACGTTTCTCGACCGTTGCAGGTAGCTTCTTCAGGGCGAAGTGAATTTGCAAGAAATTGGCCACGTATATACAGGGTGTTTCAAAAGGTAAGGTCAACCAGCGAGGAGGCGATAGAGGACATTGATTTGAGCAGAAAACTTAAATAGTGTTTTTCTCAATTCACTACTTTTGATACTTTTTCACTACAAATGATTAGATTACAAACTGTAAAGAAAAGTTTCCTTTATTTGCTACGGTTTGTTAGATACAGCGTTTTAAACATTTCAGCAAGAATCTTAATAATAAAACTCACAAGGGAGGTGCTCGTTATTGGAGCAAATGCTCCTCCCTCACGCAAGCATGCCTCAGCGCGGAATCTAATAGAGATTTGCACACTCCCTAACAACATCTGCTGGCCTCTTAATTTCTTCTGCAGCGGCATGAATTCGTTGCAGGAGATCTTCCCCGTTTGCAACCTCCGTGGCGTACTACACCTTTTCTATTGTGCAGCCCCATAAAAAGAAATCCGTCAGAGTTAAATCGGGAGACTGCCAGTCAAGACACAGGACCTCCATCGTCTTGGATAGTGTTGATGCGACCACTGATGTACTGGGCGTGTGAAATGCGCCAGTGTACCATCCAGTTGATACCGCATGTGCTGACGAATATTTAGAGGTACATCCTCCAGTAATGTATGCAGTGTCGCTCGGAAACGGTAGTGAATTGAGAAGAACTTTATTTAAGTTTTCTGCTCAAATCAACGTCCTCTACCGCCTCCTCGCCGGTCGACCATACCTTTTGAAACACCCTGTATAGCCAAAAAGCGTCGTCCCCTCCTCCTCAGCCATTGGTTACCGGAGAGTCCCCCCTCCCCCCCCCAACTTCTCTCGAAGACGCCAAGGTTCTTGCGAGGGAAAGGTTTTTTCTTCTCCGTTTAATTCAGGAAGCCGTTGAAATAGAAAAACGGCGTAACAATTTCAACAGAGATGACGGCTGGAAATTAAGCCTAATGTGGAAACGTTTGTTCCAACCATCAGGAGAGAAGAAGGCAAGCGCCAATAGAATTGGTGAAAGGAACTTTGAATTAAATCTCGAGTTCGAAGTAAATATATAAACGTCTGTATGTGTTTTTCATATGGAGCAGTAATAATGGAGTAAAAACATCCCCTAAAAATTGGAATTTCAACAATTTTGGATTATTTCCATCAATTATGAGCAAAAACCTATAATCGGGCCAAATTTCAAGTCTCTAGTTCATCTAGAAGATTGTCATAATTTTTATCTTCATCCTTTTATCTCTTTCATTTTTTGCCATTAAGAATAATGCAAATCCCTGTGAAATTTCAGGTGCCTTCAGGAACTATAAAAAGAGAGGTTGAAGAGGAAACAAATGATGTGGACGCTACCACTGAGGTGAGTCTTAGCATTATGGCGTCTTCCTTTATCAATAGAAAGGTGTGTCCCTCGGAATCCTTGCGATAAACGAATTTGCGATAAGTGAAAATTTGTTTCTCACACAAAATTCAGTAATTGAAAGGTTGATCTCATCTGAAAGTTTGGCGTAAAATTGCGTAAGATTTTATGGATACTAGTAGCCAGAGCTTGTATTATGCAAACATTTCAGCTTTATTTGAATATTAGGACAAAAACAACCCTTAACCCATTCAACGCGGCACCGAAAATCCGAGTTTGCGCCTGTGACTGAATCCAGTTTCCTTACATTTCCAGTAGAATTTATTGCAAGAAATGCAGATATGAAAAAATTTAACGAAAAAACGCAAAAATAGAGTTTTAACGATTTTTTTAAAATACTTACCGATACAAGAAGTTATTACAGAAAAAATATGCAAATCGTTGAAAAAAGTAATAATATAAAAATGAATTTTCCTAAAATATAAAAAGGACCTGGAAAGAAAAGAAAACAACCTTTAATCGATAATAAAACGACTAATTTTCATTCACTGACGGTAATTTCAATCGAGTACTTATCGAAAAATTATTAGAGGAAAAACACGCAAATCGTCGAAAAAAATTAACGATGTACAAATGAATTTTCTTATAATATAAAAAGGACTTGGAAAGAAAATAAAATAACCTTTAATTCATAATAAAACTAATTCTCAATCACTATAGGAAAATCAGAGTGAGTACGTACCCAAAAAAGAAAAAGTCGAAAATCCGAAGAAAATCTACCAATTTCAAAACGGACTTTCCTCAAGCGCTGGTTAGGGTCAAACTGATGGCTGGAGATGCTTAGGAAACTCATTCCACCGGCGGTCCCTTACCCAGACCGCTAGAACCAGATGTAGCGCTATGACTGGAATTCCAGTCATGCCGCCATTCGATTGAACCACCATGACTGGAATTCCTGTCATGCCGCATGGAATGGGTTAAACATTGGAATTTTAACAATTTCAGATTTCACACATTGGGCGTAGTTTAATATTAATGGCATTATAATATAACCCTCTGAATCCCATTAAAAGTTTACCCATGGTTGTCGATTGTTGAGGCCAGGAAAAATTCCCTCTTTCTTCCGATAAAAACTAAAAAATTACGATAAATCTAAACAGGTTTGAATTCCATCTTCAAAAATAAACTTCAATTTGTATGCTTTTCGATAGTTCACGCCACGGATACGAATTTTCACGGAAACAATTTGGAGAAGTAAATATATAAATCTCTATACCAGGGGTCGGCAACCTGCGGCTCCTGAGCCGCAAGTGGCTCTTTAAGCGTTTGCGTGCGGTTCCCCTACAGCAACTCTCCCTGATAAAACCTCCAAGAAAGAAATTGGCTTCGTAAATAAATTATTTTAATAGAAATTGCGGAAAACTAAAAGCGTATGGATGCATTATGTAGAATAAACGTTTGGTTTACAGAGATAATTCCAAAAATTAAAACAACAGCAAGCTTAAGGAGGTGAGAATCACTCCCCCTCCCCACCAATGACTGCGGCTCGTCTTATGTTGCGTTTTATACGTAATTTGAAAAAGTGGCCCTTAGAAAAAAGCTTGCCGACCCCTGCTCTATACCAACTTAAATGCTCACAGTTTTGTATGATTGCTGATTTTTACTTTCTCCATACGTAGTAATGGGAAAGTATTGTATTCGTGAAAAAAATCGACTTCGAGATTTCAACGGATATACATGTTTTGAGGTCCCTAGAACACGTTTAGACTATTTTCGGAATGATGTCTGTGTGTGTGTGTGTGTGTGTGTGTGTGTTATTGTGGGCGCTCTAACTCAAAAAGTACGTGCCATATCGTTACCAAACTTCATATATAACACTTTAACATGAGCACAAAGAACTGATTAGTTTTTGGACAATAATGGATAACCGGAAGTCGAGGTTTATTCGAAACCCGATTCGGTTTTTGCGATATTTCTTCGTTAAAACATCATTATTGTATATACCATTCTAAACAAAAGTTATAGAGAATGTAATTTCCTACAGTTTTCATTTGAAACAATTTTCTATAGGAGTTATTGTTTAGGAGTTATTTATAAATAACCGGTTTTTCGGTTTCCGTTAAATATCTCCTTAAAAACATCGTTATTGGTAATCTCTGTAAGGGCCAAAGTTGTAGAGAATAATATTTCTTCCAAGTTTTGTTTGAAACTAATTTTCGTAGAACCATCCATTTCGGATATATTTCGCTTTTTCTTAATACCAGCCTACAGCGCCAACACCATGTAGCGGTTAATTCTGTAAACATATTCAAAATATACGTAATTTACAGCAATAAGGATGACTGTATACTTTAACGATACGTAATAATAAATTTGCCTTATAATGCAATTCATAATAATTTAAATATCTATACCCCAAATATGGAGAAAGTCATGTGTTGGCCACATCAGATTTTTTAAAATGCAAATATTAATAATCAATCTATCTGTAATTCTTCCGTTGATATTTCAACGGGAATTATGCCAGTTCCTTAAATAATTCGTGAAATTATTCTCTGTTAATTTTTACAGGTAAGAGAATGCAGCACTGATTTCACGGCACCGGAATATTTAGCTCGCCATCGGAAGGAAATGTGCCGTGAATCTTACGGACCATTTGAACACAGCGGAAACGGTGTAATCGACGTTGGAAAATCATTGTTAAAGAGAAGGAAAATGGTAATAGATGACGCTGATCCACGTGAAAATATCAATTCGTCGGGTTCTTCAACAGTAAAAGTCGGAAAAATGGACGTTGAGGTGAGGAGGGACTGTAACTCTCCAGATGAGAGGATACACATGTTTCCAGCCGAGGAAGGTGGCTTAAACGGCGAGGAAATAAGCGTTGGAGAGTTGAGCATAGAGACGATTAAGAGGGAGGAAGAAGCGTACTCCGTTGGCGCAAGTGTGGCCGCCACTCGAGGAGACGTAATAATAGCGAAATCAAAGGTAGGAAGTGAAAATGAGACAACAGGAGGGAGGGAGAGAGGAGAGGAAGCTCCTCTCGGAGTTGAGGAGCGAGAGATAAAGAGGAAACGTTTTAGGTGTCACGACTGCGGAGAAGATTTAGAAGAAAGGGACGAACTAATAAGACATCTACAATTACATGGTTATCAGGTAAACGGCGAGAGTGGCAGCGGAGGAGGAGACTTACAAGTCAATGCCAATAACAACCGTGGATCGAAAAGTAAAACGAGTGATTCTCTCGAGAAACGTTTGACGAGGAAGGCGTCAGATGAAGTAAAGGGGATTGAAGGAGTTAGGAAGTATGTTTGTGATTTCTGTGATAAAGGTTTCGTTAGGATAGGTCACCTGGAAGCGCATTTAATGGTACACAGCGGAAAGAAACCTTTCCCCTGTACTATTTGCGACAAAAGGTTTAGTGTTAAATCCAGTCTGAGAAAGCATAAGCTCATCCACACCGGTAAAAAACCACATGCGTGTGACATATGCGGTAGTCAATTTAATCGAATCGGTAATCTTAACACTCACAGGCGATATCATACCGGTGAAAAACCTTATGTATGCCAAGTGTGTGGATTGCGGTTCGTCCAAAAAGGAGATCTTTTAAGACACCGAGGAGTTCACAGCGACGAAAAACCGTATGCCTGCCAAGTGTGCGGTATTCGCGTTTCTAGAAAAGATAACCTCAAAAGTCACATGATAGTCCATACCGACGAAAGACCGTTTGCGTGTGAGATATGCGGTATTCGCTTTTCCAGGAAAAGTAATCTCACGAGCCACGTTCGGGCCTGTAACGGGAAAAAACCGTATGGATGTAAAACGTGTGGGAAGCGATACCGTCACCAATGTTATCTTATGAAACACATGAAAGTCTATCATAAGGGTAAGAATTTAGCTTGAAAAGACACGCTGGTAAGTCACGATCAATTTCAACGGTTACGTTTAAAACTTTTGTGAATTTAAATATTAAATATCATTTAATTGCTAATCTAATAATAAGTAAATCAAATTTGCAACATCGCTCAGCAACAGAATTGTAGTTTATTGATTTAAAATTAGTTTTTCGTTGTTTAGCATTTGACTCTTGTATTCCTACCGCAAGTTTTTGTTCTGTTGGTGTGAAAAGTTGTGTGCCCTAAGATAAATAAAAGTTGGTTTTTGTAAATACGTTTTTTATACTTTCAAGTTATCTTAATTTTTTTTAAGTGCACTACAGTACACGTTCACAGGTAGCCAGAGCTGTGATCATGCACGTAAAACACCCAAGTTTTATACTGTAGGTCAGTGATTTCACTTTTTAGGTGCATTTCGCATCCGGCATGAGCGCCTATTATCGTCGGTCTGTCCGTCCGTCTGTCCACATGTTCCTTCTCGGCTTCTACCAAACAGATTTTCATGAAATTTGATATTAAGGACTTGCATTAAAGGATAATTAGAAAATCACATAAATGAATCACGTACTTCAATCATAGGTACCACTTCACTGGTGACAGAAAGTGAAATTTTCATCATGTCTCGTAAAGTATTAGTCATATCAAAGTATCTTTCAAATAAAAGTTGTAGAACTGGTAAAGTAGAGTATTTCCTTACCTATACATTTTTATCGTAAGAGTAGTCATTATCGAGAAAATCAAACAAAACTGTCTTAATTTGAGTTGAACTTGGAAAATTTCTTGCATGGTTATTTCTTCATTGTTGCTAATGTAAACAATCTCACAAACAAACGTTTCATTTACTTACATGTCATGCAATATTTTTAAATAGGAAGAAAATGGATTATTTATGATGAAGAAAAGAACTTTAAAACGCAATTCCCCTTACGTACAGGTATATAATTTCTTTCTAATATGTACTACATTGCATGTAACACACCATTTGTGATACGTTGTACACTTTCCTAACTTGTTTTGCTTACCGTAAATACTTGCGTACAACGGGCACTTTTTACCCTCTCTTTCCCCTCTCTCCCCTCCCCCCTCTGCATCCTCCAATCCCTGACCTTCCCATGCTCCCTTCCACCCCCACACCTTCACTACAGTGTCACTGCCAAATCAGTTGTGTCTCTCTTGTGCTGACAAAGGGATCATCCCAAAACCTCCAACCTCTACAAATATGTCTCTCCAACACCCCAGCGGCTCTACTTCCGGTAAGTGTTCACTGGGTTTCCTTCAACACCTAGTTGCCCTAAATATCCTTACCTTTCCTCTTCCGTAGTATTTATACCATTTTACCCTACATTACCTTTCCTTATATGTCATCTCTCTTTTAACTACCTTCCTATCGCCTTTCTTCTTTAATCTTGTCCTTCCGCTATGGCAAATATCCAGTTTCCGCTATCATCTCCGAAAACATATTTCCCTCACCTGCCAAATGGAATTCCTCAATTCCTTCTTGGAATTAGGCCTCCCTCCAAAAGGCCTTACTGTAAGAATCCCCTTATCAGGCCTTCCTCCCACCATCCGATCATCTTTTGCCCTCACCAATCACCATATGTCCGTCAATGTAGTCCAATCAGTTTTACGCCACTGCCATTCGCTCTCCAATACGCACTTTCATAAATGCATCTCCATAATTCATTCACTAAGCAACTCCTCAATTTTGAAAGACAACCTCGACTCCATCTTTCGAAAAGCTGCGGAAGAACTTGCAGCCAACCGTAATAGACTTCTCCGTAAACTTTCACTTCTTTGCACCCGCCACCTCCAACAAGGGTTACCCCTCCCCTTCATCCCAGCTGGTGAGTTCAACGTACCTCCCCCGCCCCTCCTCGCCCAAAGACCATGCCTAGCAGACCTTTTGGGAATCCCAACCCCACCCCCACTGCATGCCCTCAACAGGCCCCCCTTTGTTTCAAACCGCCAACAGCGGAAACCCCTTTCCCGGCAAACCCACACCTCCTCAAGCACCCGAAGCTCTTCCCAGCCAGATGACGTCCTGAACCTCTCATCCCACATACTCACCCCTGCCGAGAATGCACTTCTTTCACACGGCCTTTCCTTCTGCCCTACCACCAAATTTGACCACATTTCCCTGCTCGCCGACATAGAAGCCTTTACCCGCCTACTTCTCCTCAAGGTCGCCCCACCCAAAACCAACCTCTCTGCTACCCCAGACGCACTCCCACAATCTCTTTCCGCCTTTAAACCCCACTCTCAATATATCCCACCCTCTCTCGCTCTACACCACCCCGTCAAGCAATATTCCAATTACCTAACAGAGTCGCCCAACCTGATTTTCCCAACCTCCTCGACCACCATGACAATCTGACGGAAGCAGAAAGACACGCCATCTCGGCGCTTAAACGGAACCGAGACGTTGTAATTCTCCCTGCGGACCAAGGGACGACCACGGTAGTAATGGACCGCTCCCATTACAACGACGAAGCCCTCCGCCAACTATCCGACCAAACCTCCCTCTCCCCTCCAACCCCACCGACCGCCATTCCTCTAAAATAGCCACATATCTGCGATCTGTTGGAAAACAAGAAGACCTTCCCGATTCCACCATCTTCGTTATGATTCCCAACAAACCCCGTACTTCTACCTTCTTCCAAAAATCCACAAACCAAATATTCCCGGCCGTCCCATAGTTGCCAACTACAACTCTCCCACGGAACGAATCTCTGCCTTTGTTGACTTCCACCTACAACCCCTCATTCATAAATCCCATCTTTCGTCCAAGATACCAACCACTTTCTTCAACGCTTAAATTCTCTCCCCTCCCACCTAACACAATCATGACAACAATAGACATCTGCTACCTTTATACTAACATCTCCCACCATGATGGACTCTCCGCAATTCCTAACGAAGCTGGCGGAAATGGTGCTCCACAAGAACAACTTTACCTTCGGAGGGTACCACTGCCTACAAATAAAAGGTACGGCGATGGTCACTCGCATGGCGCCCTCATACGCCAATGTCTTCTTAGGTGAATGGGAGGAACGTTACCTCAACATACACCCCAGACTACTCCTGTGGCTGAGGTATATCGACGACATTTTTCTTCTTTGGACACATGGACCCGACTCACTCCAATTCTTTTTAGAGCGCCTCTCTTCCCACCCCACGCTCTCCTTCACCTACCACTCCTCCCCCACCAGCATCACCTTCTTGGCTGTCGACCTCTCCATCCGAGAGAACCAAATACACACCAAAGTACATTTAAAACTTTCCAACCACCTTCAATATCTCCACTTCCACAGCTGCCAGCCCCTCCACACTAAAACTTCAATCCCCTACGCCCTAGCTCGCCGAGGACGGAGAATTTGCTCGGACAGAGACTCCCTTTCCGAGTACTGCTCTGTCCTCGAAAATGCTCTCCTCCAACGCGGATACCCACCGCACCTGATTCGGGACCAAATCCGACAGGCTGTCGCACCCAGCACCCCTAACCTACACTCCAACTGCCCCGCAAACCCCGACTCTACCCCCAACTCACCCTAATCACCACCTATCCCGGAATCCACGATACCCTAAAAAGCATCCTAAAGGCAGCCCACCTAATCCTCTCTTCCTCTCCCAACCAGGTCTCCTTACCCACACCCCCAATCCACTCCTTCCGCAGACCTCCCAACCTAGCCAACATCTTGTGGAGAAAAGAACCCCCATCACCCACTTCTCTGCACCCTGCAGGGTCCCACCCCTGCCGCAGACCACGATACCTAACATGCCCTATAAATAAAGTGACCAGACATACTGATTTAATCAGTACAGTACTGATTTTAGAGATTGTGTACTGATTTCAAATATGTACTGAATTTTGTACTGAATTATGAAGTTGTACTGATTGTAAAAGAAGAAAAAATCTATAATTATTTAGTTCATTTACTGTGGGATTGACGGTTGAGGTGACTCGGGTGCGATGTTGCCAGGAGGTGTAAAGAGGACTTGCGGCAACGCTGTGTAGTTCCCCATAGCAAACATTACCTGCCCTCCACCTATGATTGGCTGTGAGGGAGGGGAGTCTTTCAGTTTTTCCTTCCAAACCCCCACCCCTTCTCTACAACTATAAGTCTCAATTCCAAAGTAATGTCGTCCAGACAATAATAGTTATGGTTGTTTATGTAATTTGAGTAGTATAATATTTTAATGCTGTTTAGTAAAGTAACATTATTCTCAGAATAGATTATTAATATTATTATTTAATTATATTTAAAGATCCTGCCATAAATAAGAAGAAAAAACAAATTTTCTGATCGACTTCAACAAGAGTATCCAATATATATAACAATAATATTATACACCTATGTATACCGTATAAAATGTCAATATATATGAAGTATTATATTGAAATGTAGTTTTCTTTCATGAATATAAGAAATATTAAGAAATGTACTGATTTTACATCTAGAAAATCTGGTAGTTTTCTTTCATGAATATAAAAAATAAAAAATGTACTGATTTGACATCTAGAAAATCTGGTCACTTTACCTATAAACCCACCCTCCAACTCATTCTCAAACCCCACCACCAACATCACCTACTCCATAACATCCCCTACCAACTGTACCATCCGCAAAATATTTCTTTATTATGTATGTCGCTTTCAATTACGTGTTTTAATTCATTAAAATACATTTACTTTTTGGATTTGAAAACTGGTTGCATTCTTCACAAGTTCACCTTGACCAAACAACTTCCATTCCATAATTAAATTAGGCGGAGATTATTTCGTGGGCAATCGTTCAATCTTGCGAAATGAATGACATTCCGAACCGAGAATTAACATCCCTCAACATATTTTATTACAGAGATCCCATACTAGTCCACAATCTTTCCCTCTCGTTCCTACGTTCAAAATTTCGATTGGATGAAACGATATATCAAACGAACAATGAGTTATATATAATGAAACTATAGAAATAAACTATGGTAGTATAATATATATCAAACATGATAAAAACATTTCGATTTTAACATTTGTTTCATTTTAGAGAGAAGTTTTTATAATATTTCTTTTTCATGTATGTTGTTTTCAGTTATGTGTTTTAATTCATTAATATACATTTCGTTTCTTTATTTGAAAACTGGTTGCATTCTTCACAGGCTCACCTTAACCAAGCAATTTATTTGGTGGCTAATCGCTCAATCTTGCGAAATGAATGACATTCCGAACCGAGAATAAGGGATCGGATACTGATCCAGTTCCAACGTTCAAAATTGCGATATGATGACTATATGGGACGATACATCGAACACATTCGATCTGTGTATAATGGCCGTGGGAATTGTAGGTGTTAACCGTCTTTAGGAATGTGACATTTATTTTTGGATATGAAAGAGAAATTATTCTCATCCAATTTATAAAAACTAACACCATGGAGTGTAGACACAAATTTACTATGTGTAGGCTTTGCCTCTGCGAGAGTGAGAGTTTCATTGACATTTTCCGAGTGAACGAATGCTTTGGTTACGTTGCAGCAGATGTTATAGCAGAACTTCTTCAATTACAGGTGGGCGACAATTATCACTCGTATTTTACTGTAATACATTCTTTTCTTTGCTATAGTTTGTAGTATTTACATTTCGTTCATCGAAATGTTTATAGTACGAGAACGTTGAAAGTTCATAAAAACTATTATTTATTTACTTCCAAAATTAAAACATAGGAAATTACAAATCCATACGATTGAATGTATTATCTCATTCGCTAAAATAAATTGATTATAACGATAGAATTGTGCACAACTTACTATTATTTATATTTACTTCAACTTCCATCGGATTAATATTTATCGGTTGCCTGGGCGACGAAGAGGAATGAATGAATAAATAGCGCTATCGTTATAATAGATGTTTTTATATAATATTATCACTTGTTTTCTCTATAGGTTTCCGATAAGGATGTTTATCCACACGTAGTATGTTCCATTTGCTTGGGTAAGCTGACGGACTTCAAACAATTTAAGCAGCAGTGTCAGGATTCAAGAGACACCTACGATAATGTGTTCGCGTCCGATGAAAGTTACGACGAACATCCAATAGATATTGTAAGCACTAATTCTTTATGTTTATTATAGATTCTGTGAATTTGATTCTAGATTTAAACGGAAATTCTTGTTTTGAGGTCTACTGAGTACGTTTTCAGAATCTTTTCTGGTTGCGTGTGGGTGTGTATGTTCGTGAAAATACATTGTGTATTGTGTACAGGGGGGGGGGGGGGGGGGAGAAACGCAAGTCAGGATATATTGATGAAAGAAGGAATATACCAAATATTAGTAGCAAATAATAAAATTATTACTTTCTCCATATGTAGTAATGGGAAAGTATTGTATTCATGAAAAAAATCGACTTCGAGATTTCAACGGAAATACTTTTTGAGGTCCCTAGAACACGTTTAGACTATTTTCGGAATGATGTCTCTGTGTATGTTATTGTGGGTGCTCTAACTCAAAAAGTACATGCCATATCGTTACGAAACTTTATATATAAGACTTTAACATGAGCACAAAGAAATGATTAGTTTTTGGACAATAATGGATAACCGGAAGTCGAGGTTATTCGAAACCCGATTCGGTTTTTGCGATATTTCTTTGTTAAAACATCATTATTGTATATACAATTCTATACAAAGTTTATAGAGAATGTAATTTCCTACAGTTTTCATTTGAAACAATTTTCTATAGGAGTTATTGTTTAGAAGTTATTTATAAATAACCGGTTTTTCGGTTTCCGTTAAATATCTCCTTAAAAACATCGTTATTGGTAATCTTCGTAAGGACCAAAGTTGTAGAGAATAATATTTCTTCCAAGTTTTGTTTGAAACTAATTTTTGTAGAACCACCCATTTCGGATATATTTCGCTTTATCTTAATACCAGTATACAGCGCCAACACCATGTAGCGGTGAATTCTGTAAACATTCAATATATACGTAATTTACGGCAACAAGGACGTGTCTTCTTTTGCGATACGAAATAATAATTTTGCCTCGTAATATTATTCATAATAATTTAAATATCTATACCCCAAATATGGAGAAAGTCATGTGTTGGCCACATCAGATTTAAAAAAAAATATTTCTTCTATCCTGAATACGAAAGTGTTTCTCGACAAAATCAGAAGTCTTGGAAATTAAGGCCAATTATTTACGAAAACTCTCCGGATGTCCCCCCTTGGAAAAAATCCTGGTGGCGCCCATGGTGGGCACTCTAACTATAGGTCTAATACTCAGATCAGTACAAAACTGCAATATTAAGATTTTTATAAGTAACTAGTATAAGTGCCGGTCAAAAATGACTGGGATGATGGATTATTCCGAAATATAAGTGAATGCTCTAAACATTACTCGAAGATAAAAATATAAGGTAATTAAAGTCGTCATAACTATAATGAGAATAATAATAGTATATTGTGAATTTATTATATTTTGAATAATTAAAAATCCAAGGAAAGGAGTTAACCCCCCAAGAGATAACATGCCAATTAATATACTAAATTTAATATGAGAGTCATTTTTATTAAAATATATCTGAGACAGTTGAAATAATGATTGTCTATTAAAAATGTAAACTACAGCCATATTGAATATAATATAAATAATGAAATATAGGTTTCAATATATTCTTCTAATTATTATAGCAGAAATTATTCACCCTAAATGGCTGATAGACAAATAAGCCATTAATTTTCGAATAGATCTTTGATTTAATCCTCCAATAGAACTGATTATTACACATAAGATAATGATAGCAAGGAAAAATATACTCATACAAAGTTTATATGATAATAAAATAAACGGAGCAATCTTTTGTCAGGTTATTAAAATTAAACAATTAATTCAATGTAATCCTTCTATTACTCCTGGAAATCAAAAGTGAAAGGGAGCAGCTCCTTCTTTAACCTGAAATCATACCTCCTGCCTTCAATCTGAGCGAAATGTTTGAAACCCTTGCCATATCTATTGTGCTTCAAAAGCTTACCTTAGTCTCCTCTTACCAGTTATATTTCTGTTTTTCAGAGCATGACAGAGGGAGTGACAAAAGGACAAAGGGACAGAATAAGGCTTTTTATATATTACCGACACATTAAAACGTTTTGTTTTTATATTATAATGCTATCCTGAAAATTTTATCAAATTCGTTCAGTCGTTTGTGAGATATTAAGCTTCGAAGAGCATTACATTACAAAAGGACAAAGTGACACTCTTTTATATATGTTTTATGATATCTGAAAAAGTTTAGGCTGAAACTGCTTATATGGAAGTGTTTTTCCTTTTTTAGGCGCGTTTCGCTTACAGCGTGAGCGCCTATTATCGTCTGTCCGTCCGTCCGCATGTTCATTCTCGGCTTCTAGTGAACGGATTTTCATGAAATTTGATATTAAGGACTTTCAATCAAATATAAGAAGAAAATCGCAAAAATGACTCACGTACGCCAATCAGGGGTACCACTTTACTGGTGATAAAAAATGAACTTTCCGTCATATCTCGTAAAATATCGGTCATATCAAAATATTTTTCAAATAAAACAAGTAGAGCTAATAAAGTAGAGTATTTCTTTTTCTATACATTTTTATCGTAGGAGTAGCCGTTATCGAGAAAATCAAACAAGAATGCCTTATATCGAGTTGAACTTGGAAAATTTCTTGCATGGTTACTTCTTCATTGTTGCTAACGTAAACAATCTCACAAACAAACGTTTCATTTCCTTACATGTGCATGCAATATTTTTAAATAGGAATAAAATGGATTATTTATGATGAAGAAAAGAACTTTAAAATGCAATTTCCCTTAGGTACAGGTATATCATTTCTTTCTAATGTGTACTACATTGCACGAAACACACCATTTGTGATACGTTGTACACTTTCCTAACTTGTTTTACCAACTTTCATATTAACTTCCAAAGTAATATATATATTTATATGTTTTTTAAACTCCTTCGATAGCAGAAAATATCTTGGAAGCTTCATGATTAGAACCGCCTTTCTTTGGATTCGTAGACGAATGCCTTATCCATTGGGCTAACGATGTCATTTGCGCTGATTGAAATAGCTCACGTGAAAATGAATCTTTAATAGAGATTCAGCTTTTGCGTTTCTTTTTTTTTCATAAATAGGTTTTAGATCAATTTCAGCAATGATGCTGGATACTTTCGTGAATTTAAAACTTAAATATCATTTAATTACTGATCTAATAATCAGGACCGCGCCAACGCAGGGTGCATGGCACTCGGGTGCCATCAAGGTGTTTGTGTCCGTATATTATTGAAGTGCGATGATTTTTACTTTTCTCCTGATCTTTTTTCCCGTCAAGCAGAAATAGCAGAGGTATACAAAACTTCTCTGTCAAAATTCACCTCCGAACCCTCGCAGTATATATATTTGCATTACTCTACCCTCAGAAAGGATGTATTATTAGAGACGACCAATAATTACTATACAACATTATAACTGATATTATACTACAACCGTAAAGAATTTCAATTGCGTATTTCTCAAAAACCTTGCGTGATAGAGCATTTCTAATGCCAGATTTGAACTCAGGGGATTGAAATCTACAAGAAATACCGCATTTCATGCAGGAAGCAAAAAAAAGTTTAAATTTGTTCCACGGTTTAATCGGAGCTTGGAGTCAGCAGGAGAGACGGGGCGCCGCCCTAATTGCATTCTCCATTCTAGCGAGGGTCCGTGGCGGTATTTCGTCCGTACGTTTTCCGCAACCTTTAAGAGGCGATCGTAAATCGGTTCTTGGATGCTCTTTCTAACCTAGGCAAGGTCCTTTTCGCTGTGGCGGTATTTCTTTCGTTTAGTACCACTAATCCTTTCAATGGAAGGTCTGCTGTAGTTTTTCTGTTATTGGTTCGTGAATATCTCGAGTCTTATTTTGAATTGTTTTGGAGGATGGTTGCAAAAACAGCTTTCATTTCTCCTTCGTGACCCCCTTCTTGCCTCATATTCTTATGGAAACAGTACAGAAATTCTCTTAAGGAGGTTTTACACCAAGGCAACAAGAGGCAACGTGTAGCATGCGGCTTGTTGCCGATTTCTGTTGCCTCAAGCAGGCAACCGCGACGCCGCATGCTGCAAAAACTTCCGTTGCCTCCTGTTGCCGACCTTCCCGACTCGAGTGGGAAACCGACCTTGTTGCCCGTATTTGCTCAGTGCAAGCAAAGGCGAAACACCATTCTACGGCCGTCACAGTCATGACACGAGTCTTTTAAATTAAATAATTTAAATTTTAAATAATTTTACCGTTTAAAATTGAAATGCAAGAACTCTATTTGCGTCTAGAATGCGTTCCTGGAAACGTGATGTAGATCGCACGACGTATATAAATCGGAAATTTTCCCGTAGGAAAACATCATAAAGACGGGAGATATTCCTGTCATCCAAATTTTCCGACTTAATACTCTACTTTAAGCGTTACTTGAATGCCTTTAATTATAATCCATTATAGATTATATATTGTAATAATAACTACCGATGGAAAAATTTAACTTAAATTCACTACACGATCTTCCAATTCTCGTTTAGGACACACCTTTTTATTTCTGTTTGCGTTAGCTTTTAAATGAAACAGTATATAACTATGAGAGCAGTCCTCAAAGAACATTAACTTCAAAGGTGACTCAATTTGAACAGTGGCGGATTACGAGGGAGGCGGGGGAGGCTCAATTAGCGTGCCCCGTGAGCCTCCACGACCACGTCTCAAAACTCTCCAAATACTTACTATCCATTTTAGGTAAAATTCTTGAACATTTCTCGATCGTCCACAAGGAGATCATGGAAAAGATTTATAGCACTTGATCTTTCCCTAATAAACATTTTCCTTTCCCAAAAGCGTCTTTTCTTCTTTTCCGACGAAATCACTAGGTAAGCCGCGACAGCAATCGCACTTGTCGGTAGTTTCGTTCGGAACTGAGGAGGAGGAGGAGCAACGTAGTTGTTGCCTTGGTGTAAAAGGGTCGACGCAGGCAACAAACAGTTTCCGCATACCGCATGCTACATACGGCAACAACTGTAGAACGGCAACGATTGTCGCATGCTGCAGTGTTGCTTTCTGTTGCCTTGGTGTAAAACCGCCTTTAAATCAGTTTGCTTTGTGGTTTCGTTGGAGAAGCGTCGCTACTCATTTAAATAGTTAATCACCTCCATGAGCTTTCCCTTCCTCTACTAGATTGGTGTAGCAACAAAATTTATCACCACACAGAATTCCAACTATCATGCTGTATTTAGTACAAATTTTTAAAGCAAATGACAACCATGTGAAACGGAAACTTGTCCCGTAATTACAATCAGTAGTAACACGTGATATATACAGTAAAACCGCCAAGTTCGCAGCTTACAAATTCGCCTGCTTCTCAGTTTCGTTGTGTTGTCAAATACTGCTGTCATCTTTGAAGTGAAGAGAAAAAGCACTAAGCAAATGAATTTCCCCATCCGCAAGGTTTTTTAGGCTCGTTTCGCTTACAGCGTGAGCGCCTATTATTGTCGGTCGGTCCGTCCGTCTGTCCGTCCGAATGTTCGTTCTCGGCTTCTACGGAATGGATTTTTATGAAATTTGATATTAAGGACTTTCAATCAAATATAATAAGAAAATCGCAAAAATGAATCACGTACGCCAATCAGGGGTACCACTTTACTAGAGACAAAAAATTAAATTTTCGTCATATCTCGTAAACTATTGTTCATATCAAAATATTTTTCAAATAAAAGTTGTAGAACTGGTAAAGTAGAGTATTTCCTTTTCTATATATTTCCATCGTAGGAGTAGCCGTTATCGAGAAAATCAAACAAGAAAGTCTTATATCGAGTTGAACTTGGAAAATTTCTTGCATGGTTACTTCATTGTTGCTAACATAAACAGTCTCACAAACAAACGTTTAATTTCCTTACGTGTGCATGTAATACTATTAAATAGGAAGAAAATGGATGATTTATGATGAAGAAAAGGACCTTAAAACGCTATTTCCCTTACGTACAGGTATATAATTGCTTTCTAATACTCCATTGCACGAAACGCGCCCCATTTGTGATACGTTGTACGCTTTCCTAACTTGTTTAATCACGCTGTGACCCCGTTTTTCGAAAATGTCTAGCAAGAAGAAAGCAAGCGATAAAACAGAAACCAGAAGCAGAAAGAAGACGTTGACTTTAAGTGAGAAAATTGAGTTACTAAATAAGCCTAGTGACCTGAGTGTGGCATCAGTGGGCAGGCAATATGCGATAAATTGTACGGCTACGACAGATTTATATGCCACATTGTGTTGGGTCAGAACCAGTTTTAGCCTACCTTTTCATCATTTATTGTTGTCAAAATAATGGAGAGCCGCGAACCTAACTCTCATTTTCTCATAAGGCCTTTGCTTCTATATTCGCGGAGTCCAAATTCGCCGTGTTTTCGGGAACATAACCCCCTCAAATTTGGGGGTTTTACTGTAGTTACAACAGGTCTTCAGAAATACGTCGGCACATCAGTCCACGAGAAAACTCTTCCGTAGTCGGTGTCTTCTGAGCTGGCTTCTTCCGCTCTGTACCTCACTCCGTGCAGAATTGTGGTGGACGAACCAGGTAATGCTCTCCCGATGCTCACCGGCGAAGTTTTGCCCACGTGACATCAGCAGGAGAGGACTTTTTTTACTTTCTCATACTTAGAGAAAGTATTGTTATCGTGAAAAAATTCGACCTCGAGATTTTTACGGAAATATACGTTTTAGGTGTCGCTGAATCTGAAAAAGTGGTTTTTACAATGCCGTCTGTTACTGCCTCTGGAGCCTAAACGGTAGATCGAAAAAGAATGAAATCTCATACTTAGGCATTTTAGCATACTGAGCAGAGTATATGTAGAAATGGTTGATATTGCTCAATAATTAAGGGTAGTTTGTTCGCATTTTTAACAACAATTCCATTTTCTCAAAAACGTCTCTAACGATTTTGATCAAATTTCATACAGTTACTTGAGTTTACGTCTGCAATAATACTGTATAGTTCATATTTCTAAAAAAAAATGAATATGAGGCTATTTTATTCTAGGCAACTTTAGCAATAATTGGATTTTCTCAAAAACGGCTCTAACGATTTTGATCAAATTTCGTACAGTTGCTTGAGTATACATTTACAATAATATTACGTATTTCGTTTTTCTCGCTGAATGAATATAAGGCTAGTTTATTCTTTGGCAAGTTTAACAAAAACTGGATTTTTTAAAAACCGGCTGATACGACTTTCATTTTCTAGAGATAACTAAATGACGCATTAGTATATGAGGAAGTTTGTACAATGTACGTTGTAGCGATTTTTTGCAGAGGGGAGGGGGCTTGTGGTGAGGTGGTTTTTTCAAACGGGCGTCTCCTGGATTTTGTATTAGTTAATTCTTTTGGGAGGTTACGTAAAGGTAGAAAAGGGGAAAGTTAGGAAATAGGAGGGATATTCTGAGTATATAAGGTGGGTTTCTATATGCCCAAGCCGAGAGAGGAGAGCCTCGGCGATGATACGAATGGCGGCGTTATTCGCGTGCGCAAATTTGTACGCAACTTTTTACTTTCTCATACGAAGTATATCGAGAGAGTATTGTTTTCGCGAAAAAATTCGACCTCGAGATTTTTACGGAAATACATGTTTTAGGTGTCGCTGAATCCGAAAAAGTGGTTTTCGCAATGCCGTCTGTCTGTTACTGGCTCTGGAGCCTAGACGGTAGAGCGAAAATGAATGAAATCTCGTACTTAGGCATTTTATCATACATGTGTACATAGAAATGGTTGACATTGATAAATAATTAAGGGTAGTTTATTCTACGCATTTTTAACAACAATCCGATTTTCTCAAAAACGGCTCTAACGATTTTGATCAAATTTATAGTTAAGGCCTTCGAATCTTCACAGAAAATAATTTTAAAAAGTAAATATATAAACTCATACAACAAATTAAGTGCTAACAGTTATTGCTTTTTCAATGTAAATAATATTGAAAGTGTTTAATAACCATTCATTGCCATGATAATTATTAATGAAGACCCTTATTTAGAGGTAGCAGTCATATTCATTGTTCTATATTATCAGATGTTTTTAAACACTCTAGAATAACATAGGGTAAGTGGTTACATATTTGAGCGTAGTGTAGATTTTTAGTCATCCCTTTTCGTCGCATATGTTCTTTGATTCTCTTTATAATGACAGTAATCTGCAGCATTTTTGATTCTATTGAAATTCTTTTTTTCGATCTTAATATAGGTGGAACTACTGCCTGTAAAGTTGGAATCTAAAGATCCTTTGGATACTCAAGAAACACAAGAGGTAACGTATAATTACTCTCTCTCTCTGTTCTTAGTATAGAAGAAAGGACAGTAGAACCTCATAAACCCGCCAATCACAGGGACTAGCATTTGCCCGGTTTTTTGAAAATTTAGAGTATGAGGCGAGAAATAATTTTTAAACGCAACAGTTTGCACCTTTTTGCCAGTTTACCTGTTTTTACTTTCTCCATACGTAGTAATGGGAAAGTATTGTATTCATGAAAAAAATCGACTTCGAGATTTCAACGGAAATATATGTTTTGAGGTCCCTAGAACACGTTTAGACTATTTTCGGAATGATGTCTGTGTGTGTGTTATTGTGGGTGCTCTAACTCAAAAAGTACTTGCCATATCATTACAAAACTTCATATATAACACTTTAACATGATCACAAAGAACTGATTAGTTTTTGGACAACAACCGGTAACCGGAAGTCGAGGTTTATTCGAAACCCGATTCTGTTTTTGCCATATGTCTTCGTTAAAACATCATTATTGTATTTACAATTCTATACAAAGGTTATAGAGAATGTAATTTCCTACAGTTTTCATTTGAAACAATTTTCTATAGGAGTTATTGTTTAGGAGTTATTTATAAATAACCGGTTTTTCGGTTTCCGTTAAATAATTCCTTAAAAACGTTGTTATTGGTAATCTTCTTAGGGACCAAAGTTGTAGAGAATAATATTTTTTCCAAGTTTTGTTTGAGTTATTTATAAATAACTGGTTTTTCGGTTTCCGTTAAATATCTCCTTAAAAACATCGTTATTGGTAATCTTCGTGAGGACCAAACTTGTAGAGAATAATATTTCTTCCGAGTTTTGTTTGAAACTAATTTTTGTAGAACCATCCATTTCGGATATATTTCGCTTTATCTTAATAGCAGTATACAGCACCAACACCATGTAGCGGCGAATTCTGTAAACATTCAAAATATACGTAATTTACGGCAACAAGGACGTGTCTTCTTTTACGATACGAAATAATAATTTTGCCTCGTAATATTATTCATAATAATTTAAATATCTATACCCCAAATATGGAGAAAGTCATGTGTTGGCCACATCAGATTTTTTCTTATTGTCATATTGGGGTAAAAACAACCCCTAAAATTTATAATTATAATATTTTTTTAGGTTTTCATTGTTCGTTTTGAATACCTCACATTTGTGCAAAATATCATCGGTGTAGCACCTCTAGAAGTGCATTTATATAAATTCAATTGTTTAAACTTAATGAATTTTCAACAGCCACAATAATAAATATATCAATAGCTTTCAATGTTAGTTACTACCGGAGCATCATTCCCTACCTTGTTTAAAATTTTCAGCTTCCTGCACCTTCGGAAAGTACATAAGCGTTAATCAATTTGTTAAACATTTGAGAATTTATTACTGCCAAACGAATAAAAATTTTCAAATTTCTATATTCCCGTTTTCATTATTTGGCGAATTCTACAGGTAGAAAAAATTTCAGCTTGATAGCGCATTTAGAAATACCTAAACCATGAAATGTTAGTAAAATTGTTTATAATTTTTACCTGCCAAGAAAGTACACATTGTTGCAATTTTTCAATTATTCTTCTGATTATTTTTTTCGGTTCACCTATGTATTAAATTTCAGCTCTCCAACTATTGTAGTTTGGGCCAGACATTAGTATCCTCCTCTCTCTATACGTACGTACGTACATACATACATACATACATATATATATATATATATATATAGAGAGAGAGGAGGATATTAATGTCTGGCCGAAACTACAATAGTTGGATAGCTGAAATTTAATACATAGGTGAATCGAAAAAAATAATCAGAGGAAAACCTGAAAAAGGTACTTTCCTGTTAACGGGAATACCTTAAAATAAACATGTATTGTTATGATTGTTTGAGAGGATATAACATTGAAAGGATTCAATTATTAAAGAAAGGTACTGTTGCTAACCCATGACTGATTGGCCGGTCTCAACATTTACAAACCCAATCTCCGGACAACGTGGAGGGTTTCTTTGGTTCCGGGGGAGGCGAAGGGTGCGGTAGCGCCCGGAGACGACTAACCATTACAACAAAGCGAGCTGAAGGCTCGTCGATACATCCTCTCAATTTGCTGCGCAACAGTCAAGAGGATATAACATTGAAAGGATATATTGACGAGCCTTCTGCTCGCTTTGTTTTAATGGGTGGTCGTGTCCGGGCGCTACCGCGGCCTTCGCCTCGCCCGGAACCAAAGAAACCCTCCACGCTGTCTGGAGATTGGGTTTGTAAATGTCGAGACTGGCCAATCAGTTTTTTGTCCAGTTATTGGGTTTGTTAATGTCGAGACAGGCCAATCACCAATGTTGACGTTATAATGATATTTCTCGTATTTGTACATACATTGCAATTAATAATAAATAAGTTTCAAAAAAGTTTATTTTTTAAGGTATTCCCGTGAACAGGAAAGCACCCTGAAAAATTGCAATAATGTTTATTTTCTTGGCCGCTAAAAATGATAAACAATTTTACTAACATTTCATGGTTTAGCTATTTCTACATGTGCTATAAAGCTGACATTTTTTCTAATAGTAGAATCTGCCAAATGATGAAAACAGGATTGTAGAAATTTCAAAACTTTTATTCATTCGGCGGTAATAAATTCTCAAATGTTAAACAAATTGACTAATGCTTATGTACTTTCTGAAGGTGCAGGAAGCTAAAAATTTAAAAGAAGGTAGGGAATGATGCTCCGGTAGTAACAAACATTGAAAGTTTTTGAAATCTTTATTATTGTGGCTGTTGAAAATTCATAAAATTTAAACAATTAAATTAGTATAAATGCTACATTGATGATCTTATGCATAAATGTGAGGTATTCGAAACAAATGATGAAAACCTAAAAAAGAATTATAATTATACATTTTAGGGGTTGTTTTTACCCCAATATTTTCAAAACAGAAAACATGTAATTTGGCACAGAGATGCAAACGTGTTTGAAAAATATTTTTCTGCTTTTATTTTTACTTTAAGGTGAGAGAAAATGCTTGCAGAATGCAAGCACATATTCACTAGTCTCCTATATCCTCTGTAAGAAGAGTCGATATAGAATGATATATAGGAAGATACTAATGTCTGGCCCAAACTACAATAGTTAGAGAGTTTAAATTTAATACATAGGTGAATCAAAAAAAAATAATCAGAGTAATAATTGCAAAATTGCAACAGTGTTTATCTTCATGGCCATTAAAAATTATAAACAATTTTACTAACATTTCATGGTTTAGGTACTTCTAAATGTGCTATGATGCTGAAATTTTTCTATTGGTAGAACTTGCCAAATAATGAAAACAGGATTATAGAAATTTGAAAATTTTTATTTGTTCAGCTGTAATAAATTCTTAAATGTTAAACAAATTGACTAATGTTTATGTACTTTCTGAAGATCCAGGAAGCTGAAAATTTTAACAGAGTTAGGAAGTAATGTCCCGGTGGTAAATAACATTGAAAATTTCATAAAAGTTTTATATTGTGGCTGCTAAAAATTCATAAAGTTTAAACAATGAAATTCATATAAATGCACTTCTAGGGTTGCTATATCGATGAAATTTTGCATAAATGTGGGGTATTCGCGACATATGCTAAGAACCTATAAATGTTTTATAGTTATAATTTTTAGGGGTTCTTTATACTCCAATATTGACCATAATAACAACACGTAAATCAGCGAGAAGGTGCATATTGTTGCATTTAAAAATTATTTGTCGGCTCATACGTATTTTTTCTGTAATAACTTGTTGTATCGGTAAGCATTTTAAAAAATCGTTAAAAATCTATTTTTGCGTTTTTTCGTTAAATTTTTTCATATCTGCATTTCTTGCACCAAATGCTACCGGAAATCTAAGGAAACTGGATTCAGTCACCGGCACAAAGAACTCGGATTTTTGGTGCCGCGTTGTATGGGTTAAGCATGCGTAAAAGCGTGCCGTTGAGCAGAAAAGGTTGAGAATCACCAATATATAGAGTGATTCTATTTTGCGCATAAACACGCATCATGGTGGGATGTTTTCAGGTATTAACACTAGGACGGCGGATTTGACTGCTAGGATTTGCATTTTATCTCGATGTGTTCTTGTTTTTTCTTCGATCTCTTTCCCTTTTGCTGACTTTTATTATAATAATGTCAAGCACAATTCAGCTGTTTTTTACGCTGATCCCTGTAATACTTTTTTATTTATAAGCCTTACCTTACCTGGAGGCAGCGGTCATTTTGACAGCTGCGCGTTTTCCTCACCCGTCTTTAGATTATTACAGCAGATCTTCATTTGTCTCTCATTTTGTGTCATCGGCAGTTACGTTCGTCATGTCTACATTGTATTTAACTAATTGTATGATTCCACACTAATGATACCGACGAATATTAGTACGCTCACCGGTTAGTGCTCTGCGACTCCTTATTGATAATTCCACGATCGCGCGCATAAAGAAATGTACTGAAGCCGAGGCAAAAAGGCAAACAAATAACCAGTTGTTAATTAATTAAGTTGATTTGAATCTTTATGCAAATTTTCCCGCTTAAAAACTACGGAGGAATAACGAGCGGTCAAAATGACCGCCTCCGCCGTTCACGGGGCGTCGTCCGGTCCCGCCGTCCTAGCGTTAAGAGTATTTTTCAATAATTCACGAAATCATTCACCGTTGTTTTTTTCAGGTAAGGAAAAGCGGCGTTGCCTTCACGTCCCTGGAATGTTCCGCACGCCGTCGGAAGAGAACTCGCCGTGAAGCTTACGGACCACGTGATGACACTGAAAGCGCTATAAACTACGATGGAGAACCGTCACTAAAGAGAGGGGAAAAGGCGGCGGTTGGTGCTGATCCAAGCGAGAATATCAAGTCGTCAGGTTCTGCAGGAGTTAAAGTTGGGGAAACGGACGTTAAAGCGAGCAGCGGTTGTAAATCTCTGGGCGAGAGGATGAACGTGCTCCCGGTTGAGGAAAGCGACGTAAACAGAGTGGAATCCGGCGTTGGAGATTTGAGGAGAGGGAGGATAGAAAGACGGGAGGACGTAGACTGCGTCGACGGCGCGAGAAGAGCTGGAAGCGAGGCAAAGGGAGGGAGTGAGGGTGGACACGAAGCCGCTCTCGGAGCGAACAGAAAGTATTTCAGGTGTAACGACTGCGGTAAGGATTTTGAAAAAAGGGACGTGTTCGTAAGGCATCTGGAATTACACGGTTACGAGATAAACGGCGAGAGTAGCGGTAAGCAAGTCAATACCAATATCGGCTGTGGATCGAAAAGGAAAACGGGTGATTCTCTCGAGGAAGGTTTGACGACGAGGAGAGTGTCGGGTGATGTCAAGAATCATGAAGGAGTCAAGAAATACGTTTGCGATTACTGCGGTCAAGGTTTCAATTGGATATATACCCTGAAAACGCATTTAAGAGCGCACAACGGTGAGAGACCTTTCGCCTGCACTGTTTGCGGGAAAAGGTTCAGCGAAAAGTCTTATCTGAGAATACATAAGCTCACCCATGCCGTCGAAAGTACGTACGCGTGTGAAACGTGCGGCATGCAGTTCACCGAAATTAGTTCCCTCGTGAGCCACAGGCGATTTCACAGCGCCGAGAAACCGTACGCGTGCCAGGTGTGCGGATTGCGGTTTTCTCGAAACGCGTATCTTTTGAGGCACGGCGGAGTTCATAACGGCGAAAAACCCTATGTGTGTGACGTGTGCGGTCTTCGCCTCGCCAGGAAAGATTACCTCACGAGTCACATGCGCGTGCACAGCGTGGAAAGGCCGTACGCGTGCGAAACTTGCGGCAAGCGGTGCGTTCTAAAAAGCGGCCTCAGGAAACACATGCAGACTCATAACGGCGAAAAACCATATAAATGCGAAACGTGCGGATTGAGATTCGCCCAAAAGGCGTTTCTTTCGAGGCACGGGGGCGTTCACAGCGACGAAAAGCCGTTTGTGTGCGAGGTGTGTGGGATTCGCGTTTCCAGGAAAGATAACCTCGCCAGTCACATGCGTGTCCACAGCGGGGAAAAGCCTTACGTCTGCGAAATGTGCGGTATTCGCTTTGCTAGAAAGGATAACCTCACGACTCACATGCGCGTCCATCGTGGGGATAAGCCCTACGTATGTAAAATATGCGGTAAGAGGAGTGGTCAGAAATGCGATCTTACGAAACACATGCTGATCCATAATAGTGGCGAGAATTCAGCTTGAAAAGACGCTCTGATAAGTCACAATCAACTTCAACGATTACGTTGAATACTTTTGTGAATTTAAAACTTAAATATCATTTAATTACTGATCTAATGATAAGTAAATCAAATTCTGTGAAATATGCGGTAAGAGAAGTAGTCAGAAATGCGATCTTACGAAACACATGCTAATCCATAATAAAAGTGGTGAGAATTCAGCTTGAAAAGACACTCTGATAAGTCACAATCAATTTCAACGATTACGTTGAATACTTTTGTGAATTTAGAACTTAAATATCATTTAATTACTGATCTAATGATAAGTAAATCAAATTCTGTAAAATATGCGGTAAGAGAAGTAGTCAGAAATGCGATCTTACGAAACACATGCTGATCCATAATAGTGGCGAGAATTCAGCTTGAAAAGACGCTCTGATGAGTCACAATCAACTTCAACGATTACGTTGAATACTTTTGTGAATTTAAAACTTAAATATCATTTAATTACTGATCTAATGATAAGTAAATCAAATTCTGTGAAATATGCGGTAAGAGAAGTAGCCAGAAATGTGACCTTACGAAACACATGCTGATCCATAATAGTGGCGAGAATTCAGCTTGAAAAGACACTCTGATGAGCCACAATCAATTTCTGCGATTACGTTGAATACTTTTGTGAATTTAAAACTTAAATGTCATTTAATTACTGATCTAATGATAAGTAAATCAAATTCGCAACATCGCTCAGCAATAGAACTCTAATTTATAGATTTAAAATTAGTTTTCCATTGTTTAGCATTTAAATCTCGTATTCCTGCCACAAATTTCCATTCTGTTGTTGAGAAAAGTTATGTGTGCCAAGGTAAATAAAAGTTTTTTGTGAATGCATTTTTTGTACGTTCAAGTTGTTTATGTTAATTTATTTTAAGTGCCGGAGCTGTGGTCATATACATAAGGCACCTAGTTTTATACTGGAGGTCAGTGGTTCGAATCCTCTGTATTTCACTTATTTTGCTTATTTCTTTTTGAGGTTAAAATGGATCTGCACATTCTTAATTTAAAATTCATGTTAATAATATTTTAAGAGAAGTGGTCAGAAATGCGACCTTACGAAACACATGCTAATCCATAATAGTGGCGAGAATTCAGCTTGAAAAGACACTCTGTTAAGTCACAATCAATTTCAACGATTACGTTGAATACTTTTGTGAATTTAGAACTTAAATATCACTTAATTGCTGATCTGATAATAAGTAAATCAAATTCGCAACATCGCTCGGCAATAGAATTGTAATTTATAGATTTAAAATTAGTTTTCCATTGTTTAGCATTTGAATCTCGTATTCCTACCACAAATTTCCATTCTGTTGTTGAGAAAAGTTATGTGCGCTAAGGTAAATAAAAGTTTTTTGTGAATGCGTTTTTTGTACGTTCAAGTTGTTTATGTTAATTTATTTTAAGTGCACTACAGTACATGTTTCAAGATAGCCGGAGCTGTGGTCATACGCATAACGCACCTAGTTTTATACTGGAGGTCAGTGGTTCGAATCCTCTGTATTTCACTTATTTTGCTTGTTTCTTTTTGAGGTTAAAATGGATTGCACATTCTTAATTTTTAATTCATGTTAATAATATTTTGGGATTTTGTTTTTACCGGGAAGCTGTATCTTTATGCGGCCATGTGGCCAGTTGATGAATAATTCCTTTTACAATATGATGCTCGTCGTCTCAAAACATTATTGTTATCATTTCTTTTGTTATTTACTCAAACCTTTGTTTCACGGCTGCAAAATGCAGGAATTCTCTTATGCGAGAATTGTCACGTTACATGCAAAGTGGATGTGATTAAAATCCATGCATTGATCCAAAGTCAGTTGTCAGGTCCTTTTTAATATAAATGATTAGGTATGCCTGGTTCGCTTTGCGACTGGCAAGAGAACCCAAATGCTTTTGCAATGTAAACCAAGTAATTTTTCCTGTAGAGGTTATAAAAGATAAATGTATCTGTGGGGAGCAGTGTCTTGCTTGATGTACCTGGTGTCACGAATTGTGTTGTTTTTGCTACTTCTACAATATATAGCATCTTAACGTGTGTTAGGATGAAGAATAAAATCAAAGAAAATAGAAGTAGAAATGTAAAACGGAAATATTAAATGTCAAAAGAAATATCAAAGAAGTTGGCAAAGTGTACAATGTATCACAAATGGCTGCATTTTGTGCAAAGGAGTACATATTGGAAGGAAATTACACCCCTCTCCAACCGCGGGTTTATTAACCGCGGCCCTCGACTATACGTGGTCTACATATTGAGTCTCACCCTTCCCAACCACAGACATTTCCCTTGCGTATCCACGGTTTCGACCAAGAAAACTTTTAAATACCGCGCATCTTATGACTATGTTTTCATCTTAACTCACTCACAAAGACTTTCGTGGTCTATAGTCTTTGAAAAATTTCATGGACTATAGTTTGTGAATAATTTCATTGACTGTAGTCTTTGAAAAATTTCATGGGCTATAGTCTTAAAAAAAATTTAATGGACTATAGTCTTTGAAAAATTCAAAGACTATAGTCTATGAAAAATTCCATGCACTATAGTTTTTGAAATATATCTAGAGCTATAGTCTCTGAAAAACTCCATCGACTCTGGTCATTGAAAAATTCATGGATTATAGTCTTTGAAATAATCCATGGACTATATTGTTTAAAAAGCTCACGGACTATAATATTTATAAAAATTGCATGGACTATAATTTTGAAAAATTCCATTGACTATAGTCTTCGAAATTTTCATGGACTATAGTCCTTGAAAAATTTCATCGACAATAATCTTTGAAAAATTACATGTAGTATAATTTTTCAAAAACTCCATGGACTATAGTCTTTGAAAAATTTCATGGACTATAGTCATTGAGAAATTTCATGCACTATAGTCTTAAGAAAATCCATGGACTATAGTTTGTGAATAATTTCATTGACTGTAGTCTTTGAAAAATTTCATGGGCTATAGTCTTAAAAAAAATTTAATGATAGTCTTTGAAAAATTCCATGGACTATGGTCATTGAAGAATTCCATGGACTGTAGACATTGAAAAATTTTATGGACTATAGTATTTGAAAAATTCCAAGACTACTGTCTATAAAAAATTCCATGGACTATAGTCTTTGAAAAATTTCATGGACTATAGTCATTGAGAAATTTCATGCACTATAGTCTTAAGAAAATCCATGGACTATAGTTTGTGAATAATTTCATTGACTGTAGTCTTTGAAAAATTTCATGGGCTATAGTCTTAAAAAAAATTTAATGGACTATAGTCTTTGAAAAATTTCATCGACTATAGTCTTTGAAAAATTCCATGGACTATGGTCATTGAAGAATTCCATGGACTGTAGACATTGAAAAATTTTATGGACTATAGTATTTGAAAAATTCCAAGACTACCGTCTATAAAAAATTCCATGGACTATAGTCTTTGAAAAATTCATTTTAAATAATCCATGGACTATATTGTTTAAAATATTCATGGACAATAATATTTTTTAAATTCGATGGACTATAGTTTTTGAAAAATTCCATTAACTATTGTCTTCGAAATTTTCATGGACTATACTCCTTGAAAAATTTCATGGACAATAATCTTTGGAAAATTTCATGTATGTACTATAATTTTTCATAAATTCCATGGAATATAGTCTTCGAAAAATTTCATGGACTTTCATCTTTGAAAAAATCCATGGACTATAGTCTTTGAAAAATTTCATGCTGTAGAGTCTTTGAAATATTTCATGGACTATAGTCTTTGAACAAATCCATGGGGTATGGTCTTTGAAATTTTCATGGACTATAATCCTTGAAGAATTTCATGGACTATAGTCTTTGAAAAAGTCCATGGACTATAGTGTTTGAACAATGTCTTTGAATATAGTCGTTGAAAAATTTCATAGACTATAATAGTCTTTGAAAAATTCCATTGACTATAGTCTATGAAAAATTCATTTGAAATAATCCATGGACTATATTGTTTAAAAAATTCATGGACAATAATATTTTAAAAATTCGATGGACTATAGTTTTTGAAAAATTCCATTAACTATTGTCTTCGAAATTTTCATGGACTATACTCCTTGAAAAATTTCATGGACAATAATCTTTGGAAAATTTCATGTATGTACTATAATTTTTCATAAATTCCATGGACTATAGTCTTCAAAATTTTCATGGACTATATCCTTCGAAAAATTCCATGGAATATAGGCTTCGAAAAATTTCATGGACTTTCGTCTTTGAAAAAATCCATGGACTATAGTCTTTGAACAAATCCATGGGGTATGGTTTTTGAAATTTTCATGGACTATAATCTTTGAAGAATTTCATGGACTATAGTGTTTGAACAATGCCTTTGAATATATTCGTTGAAAAATTTCATAGACTATAATGGTCTTTGAAAAATTCCATGGACTAGTCTTTGAAAAATTTCATGAAACTTAGTCTATGAAAAATTCCATGGAATATTTTCTTTCAAAAATTGATGGACTATAGTCTTTGAAAAATTTCAACGACTATAGTCTTTGAGAAATTTCGACTATAGCCTTTGAAAAAATCCTTTATCACTCCATCAATAATCAGAAGTTATTAGGTTCATTTAATTAGATAAAACTCTGAGAGGGCAGGGTATGCACAATCTTTACATCCTCATGCTATGTTGCTATCAGTTTTTTATCAACTAATGTTGTGTTATTTGAAGTCGACATTTTTTACGAATAAAAAAGTTGATGCAAGCATATTTAAGGGATTTTACTGTTGATACAATTTGTACATCCTGTTAAGAAATCCACCGGTAAGGAGCACACTCCCCTTTTTTACCAGAATTTCAGGAAAAAAATGTGTACCGGGTAAACAAGTAAATACCGTAATCCATTTATATATGGATAAATTCCAGTCATTTTAGTAAGATGTCAACATATACATGATGCTTGGCACTGTTTATAAACGTGGCAATCCATTAATAAATTTTTGCCCTTAAATATGGATAATACAGCAAAACGGAAAGTAATTACTATAACTGGAAACTTAGTACCTTACCTCAAGTTGATGCGCACGTTGTAACATGTATCAAACTTATTGACTGGTTGAAGAAATAAAATGTTATGTATGCTAGTTTATTTGCAATTTCATTTTTATTGTGTTCAAACATGTATATTTTAGTTGGCTTGCCAAAATTATGATATAAAGCAACCCACATTTTACTGTATGTGACATAATTTTCTTTTCCATGATTTTACAATTCCCTCGATTTTACGTTTATTTTAGGTGTAAAATGAAGGTTTCACTGTATCACACTATGCTCACCAACCCCAGTTATGCTCGATATAGTGTGATTGTCATTATGCAATGAATATGCATCCAAAATACGTTACAAAATTTCTTGTTTAATTAAGCCCTTTCTTACTTGTCCGTAGCTCTCTGAAATGTTGACATTGATGTCATGTAAGCCAACGTATATTTGCCCAAGATTGAACACTGGCTCTGGTAAATGTAAACCAGATATGGAATATAAATATTTTACTTACAAAAAATCTGATGTGGACAACACATGACTTTCTCCATAATTGGGATGTAGATATTTAAATTATTATGAATGGCATTATGAGGCAAAATTATAATTTCGTATCGTAAAAGAATACAGTCGTCCTTACTGCCGTAAATTACGTATATTTTGAATGTGTTTACAGAATTCGCTACATGGTGGCGCTGTATACTGGTATTAAGAAAAAGTAAAATATCTCCGAAATGGATGGTTCTACGAAAATTTGTTTCAAACAAAACTCGGAAGAAATATTATTCTCTACAACTTTGGTCCTCAAATAAATTACCAGTTATGATGTTTTTAAGAAATATTTGACGGAAACCGAAAAACCGATTATTCATAAGTAATTCCTAAACAATAACTGCTATGGAAAATTGTTTCAAATAGAAGTTGTAGGAAATTACATTCTCTATAAACTTTGTATAGAATTGCATATACAATAATGTTTTAACGAAGAAATATCGCAAAAACCGAATTGGGTTTCGAATAAACCTCGACTTCCGGTTAATCGTTATTGTCTAAAAACTAATCAGTTCTTTGTGCTCATGCTAAAGTGTTATATATGAAGTTTGGTAACGATATGGCAAGTACTTTTTGAGTTAAGAGCGCCCACAATCACATACACAGACATCATTCTGACAATAGTCTAAACGTGTTCTAGGGACCTCAAAACGTATATTTTCATTGATATTTCAAAGGCGATTCTTGTCGTGATCACAATACTTTCCCATGACTTCGTATGGAGAAGGTAAAAAAATATTAGATGTCAATCCAAAAGCTTATTTTGTTCCATGTTCTGCTAAACCTCTTTATGATTTTATGCAGCTAAGGTCACAAATGAATCAATTTCTTTGGCACAATTTAAGATTTGTATAACTTTTCCTCTTCTTCAACGCACCGATGGCAGGTTATGGAAAGCCACGTACAATTGACATAGAAACTGCTATGTGACACTAGTTGGGAATGTAGGACTGAAGCTATTAAAACATTAAGCTTTAACTTGTGACAAATTAAGATGCTTTATTTGATCTTTCTTCAGAGAAAATCGTGACGAAAAGACAAAATGCATGGCACAGTCTCTTGACTTGAAAATTCAATCATACAAATTTATTTGTTCCATTGTTATTTGGTAAAAAATTTCATCAAGGGTTAACCTAGTAGGTAGGTAAAGCCATGCAAGAAACATGTTTAAATATTCCCAAATGCATTGATATGTTATATCTATATCTAAGTTCACCCTGCAAGCCACCGCAATGGTGTGTGGCAGGGGGTGCAATAGCACCAAGGGAAAACGCATAATAAGGAATAGTATCACTCTACGTTGGCTGATTTCTTTTCGTAACTTCTGTTCTGCTCAGCTATCGTTCTAGGGAAAAACGAGCCTTTATACCTCTCAGTCCTACAGGCTATCTCTCTTATTTTACGAGGATGGTCCGTTCTACCAATATAAGTTGGCCCTTTTATTATTTCTTCGACATCGCTGGAGAATATATGCGTTCTAAATCTTTCGTGATCGGCGCTCAGATAGTGATTCCCATCCTAAGTCCTGTATCAAGCCTGTAACACTTTTGTTTCTGTCGTAACAATTTTTGACGAATCTAGTGACTTTTCGCTGCACTCTTTCTAACTCTGAGATTGATCCTTTCTCGTACGGATCCCATATGCTCGACGCGTACTCTAATAGCGGTCTTACTAACGAGAAGTAACATGTCTCTTTGACTTTTTTCTCACTTTTACCTACGTTTGATGAATCCTAGTTTCTGTTTAGCCTTCCCGCATATATTTCGTATGTGCATATCCCATGAGAGGTTGCTTGTTAAAGTAACGCCTAAGTATTTGTAGGAATCGGCTAGTTTTAGCTGGACGCCTTCAACAGTGTAATTCGTCGTGTCAATGTTTTTGTTTCCCCAGAATCTCATAAAGGAACACTTTCCTAAATTCAATTCTAACTGCCACTCTTTACACCACTCGAGAATTGCATTTAAGTCGTCAGAAAGTAATAATTGATCATTAGAACTGTTAATCTCTCTGTAAACTACTGTATCATCCCTGAATAACTTGATTTTACTTTTAATAACCTTATCTAAGTCCTTTATATATAAAAGGAATAGTAGGGGGCCGATTACACTTCCCTGTGGAACGCCTGAGGCTACGCTGACTGAATCTGATTTAAATCCATCTATAACTACTATTTGTTCACGCTCATTAAGAAAGTTCCTGATACACTCCATTATCTTTCGATTAATTCCACAGTCATTTAGTTTCTTCACTAACTTACTGTGCGGGACTTTATCGAAAGCCTTCTTGAAGTCGAGGAAAACCGCATCTAACTGAGTCTTACGGTCTCCTGATCTTAGTATATCGTGAACAAACAGAGCGAGCTGTGTTTCACAAGAACTCGTCTTCCTGAAGCCATGCTGATATCTACTTAGCAAGTTCTGACTATCTAAGAAGTCCATCATGGAGCTAACGACAATGTGCTCGAGAACCTTGCAAGATAGGGAGGTAAGCAAAATTAGCCTGTAATTTTCTCTGTCGTCTTTTTTCCCACCTTTGTGTAACGGCGTTATATAGGCTAATTTCCATTCCTTAGGTACAACGCCATGACTAAGTGACTTACTGTAAACTATTTCAAGATAAAGTGCTATTTCCAGTTCTAACTCTTTGAATACTCTAGCTGGTAATTAAGCTCACCTATATTGTTGTTGAAGAGATTGGCAGAGTATTGTGAACTTCAGATAATAATGACTGCATATCATAAGATATTTGAGTGTGTAGTCAGGTATTGTGTTTGGGGAAACTCATCTCTCTTGAAAAGGGTTTTTACATTGCAAAAAAGGGCTATCTGAATAATCATTAAAATTAAAGAGACAGAATGATGTAGAAAATACTTTAAGCAACTAAGCGTTATATATATATTACAATCTTAAATGAATATAAACAAAATGTACTTAAGGTAAAAAGTGGAGACGTACATGGTTACAATACTAGAAGCAAGGATATTTAAATATAGAGAGCATTGTAGACTCTCTATTTGCAAAGTACTGCGAATTCCCCGGAAAAATGATGTTTAATAAGCTTCCAAAGCAAATGAGAACATAAATAGTAATGTCATTATTATAAAAATGAAATAGTAAGACAGATACAAAGGGAAATACATACCTGATATAGACGGTCTTACAAATACGACATTATCATATACACGTCCGTATTAATGCAGATATCCTATATAAAATACGTACCTTTTTTATACTTGTTGCTACAAACGAGTTTGTTTACTCTTGTTGCAGATAAAATATAAAAACATTTGGTTTTAATATTTTTGTATTATGTTACTTTCAATTACGGATTTTAATTCATTAATATACATTTAGTTTTCGAATTTGAAAACTGGCGCCTTTCTGAACAGGTTTGCCGTCAGCAAAAAACCCATCCGATAGTTGAATTAGGCGGAAAGTATTCAGCGGCTAAGCCATTAATCTTGCGAAATGGATCACATTCAAACAAGGTCGTAACCTACCCCCACATATTTTATAGTGACGGTCGTAACTTTCGAAAATGGGATCACATGTTGGTCCACAAACTTTCACTCTCCATTCCACGGTTCCCATGTTCAAAATTTCGATTTGATCAATCGATGGAACGATACATCGAATCCAGTCGACCCAAGCGTAATGGACGTGTGGTTTGTTGTTGATTACCCTTGTTCGGTGTGTGACCTTTATTTTTGGATAGGAAAGAGAACTTTTTATTAGCGAATTTATAAAAACTAACACCATGGAGTGTAAACACGTGTTCACAATGTGCAGGCTTTGCCTCCGCGAAAGCGAGAGCTTCATTAATATCTTCCAAGTGGACGAATGGTTTGGTTACGTCGCTGCCGAAGTTATATCAGATCTTCTTCAATTCCAAGTGAGTCAAATTTATCACTCGTTGTATTTCACTGTAATACTTTTTTTCTGCCGTATAGATTATATTGTTGGCATTTCGTTCATCTCATTTGCTGAAAATGTGATTACAATATTAGAATTGTATAATACTTGCTATTATTTACATTTAATTCCAACTCCAACCCTTCGTGTATTCAGTATCATGATTTAACTATATCGATTTAATGTTTATCGGTTTACGTGGGGACGAAGAGGAACGGATGGCGCTATTATCATAATAGATGTATTTATATAATATATCATTTTTTCTCTATAGGTTTCCGAGACGGATGGATATCCTCATGTGGTATGTTCCATTTGCTTGAGAAAACTGACAGACTTCAAAGAATTTAAGGATCAGTGTCAGAATTCTAGACACACCTACAATAATGTGTTCGCAGCTGATGAAAGTCACGAGGAACATCCAATAGATATTGTAAGCACTATTTCTTTATGTTAGTTAGTTTGACATATATTCCGTGAATTGAATTCGAGTTTTTGACAGAGATACCTGTCTTGAGATACCCTGAGTTCGTTTTCACAATTTTTTTTATGTCTGTGGTTTTATATGTTCTTGAAAAAACATTGTGGGCACTCTTAACTAAAAAGCTAATACTCAGATAAGTACAAAATTTGACATGTAAGATTTTTATTACTAATTCATGGTCAGAAAAGGTTTTGGCTGAAACGTCATCTGGAAGTGGGAGTTTATTCTTTGCGTTTTTCCTTTTTCTCCTTTAAAATCTTATGCAGGAGCCGAGAAAAAGAATTTCTCGACCAAGTTCTCGAGGAAAAAATGACCACAATCACAAAATTAGTACTAGGACTGACAAAAAAGACGTGGGAAAATATTCGTTTGTACAAAGAACAGCAAGAGAGTGGAATGACCTTCCCGAAGGAATTTTAAATCCCTTTCCAAACTCCCGGTTATTAAAAAAAAGGTCGAGGGTCACCGAGGAAATTTTTTAAACTTTATTTTAAATTGTTGAATTTATGTCAACCTTTATAATGCTTGTATATACATTGCCACCTGGCCAACAGCCTATTTGTAATGTTTTTGTAATAATAATAATTATAATATTTAGAATGTGCAAATAAAAGCATTGAGCTTGTTGCCATGGTAGGCAGTCCATTGTTCAAATCCAGAAAATTCCCACATTGTACAAACTTTCTCATATACGTACTAATGCGTCGTTTAGTTATCTTTAGAAAATGTAAATCGTATCAGCCGCTTTTTAGTAAATCCAATTTTTGTTCTAGCTGCCCAGGAATAAACTAGCCTTATATTCATTCATTGAGAAAAATGAAATACGTAGTATTATTGCAGACGTATACTCAAGTAACTGTAGGAATTTTGATCAAAATCGTTAGAGCCATTTTTGAGAAAATCAAATTATTGCTAAAGTTGCCTAGAAAAAACTAGCCTTATATTCATTTTTTGAGAAATACGAACTATACAGTATTATTGAAGATGCAAACCTAAGTAACTGTACGAAATTTTATCAAAATCGTTTCAGCCATTTTTGAGAAAATCTAATTGTTGTTAAAAGTGCATAGAATAAACTACGCTTAATTATTGAGCAATGACAACCATTGCTACATATACTGTGCTCAGTATGATAAAATGCCTAAGTACAAGATTTCATTCATTTTCACATTACCGTTCAGGCTCCAGAGTCAGTAACAGACAGACAGATGACTTTGCAAAAACCACCTTTTCGGATTCAGCGACAACTAAAGTGTGTATTTCAGTAAAAATCTCGAGGTCGAATTTTTTCTCGAAAACAATACTTTCTCGATACTTCGTATGAGAAAGTAAAAATAGGATTTTCTAAAAACAGTCTGATACGATTTTCGTTTTCTAAAGATAAGTAAACGACGCATTATTATATGAACAAGTTTGTACAACGTATGTTGTACCGATTTTTTTAAATGTTTACTTTACGATGTAGTGCTGAATATATGAAAAGTTTTGAGTCTTCCTCTAGGGGGCATGATTTCACGCGTATGATTTTATATTACTAGTGAACGTGTGCTTGCATTCTGCAAGCATTTTCTCTCACCTGAAAGTAAAAATAAAAGCCTAAAAATTACTTTCAATGCATAAGTTCGCATCTCGGCTCCGAATTACGTGTTTTTCTGTTTTGAAAATATTGGGGTAAAAACAACCCCTAAAATTTATAATTATAATACATTTATAGGTTTATATCATTTGTTAAGAATACCTCACATTTATGCGAAATTTCATCCATGCGGCACCTCTAAGAGTGCATTTATATGAATTTCATTGTTTAAAATTTTTTAATTTTTAACAGCCACAGCAATAAATATTTCTCATATTTTCAATGTTATTTACCACCGGGACATTATTTCCTAACCCTGTTAAAATTTTCAGCTTCCTGGATCTACAGAATGTACATAAACATTAGTCAATTTGTTAAACATTTGAGAATTTTTTATGGCCGAATGAATAAAAATTTTGAAATTTCCATTTTCCCGTTTTCATTATTTGGCGATTTGTACAGGCAGAAAAAATTTCAGCTTGATAGTGAATTTCGAAATACCTAAACCATGAAATGTTAGTAAATTTGTTTATAATTTTTACCGGCCAAGAAAATAAACATTGTCGCAATTTTCCAATTATTCCTCTGATTATTTTTCTCGTTTCACCTATGTATTAAATTCCAGCTCTCCAGCTATTGTAGTTTGGGCCAGACATTAGTATCCTCCTATATATATCCTATATCGTATATCCTCTGTAAGAAGAGTCGATATAGAATGACAAGGTAGTATCACAAAGAATGCGTTGAATAAATTCGGTTTGGATAATAGGACGTTCAGATAATCGGCATTCGGATACCCGGAGTTTTACTGAATCTATAGGTTGTATCTTTCAGTTTTAGCAGTTGACAATAATGCAGATCCTTGTGTAATTTCAGGTGCCTTCAGCATCTATAAAATCAGAACCAGAACAGGGAATGAAGGATGTTGACATTTCAACTGAGGTGAGTCTAGCAATATACCGTATATACTCGTGTATATGCCGACTCCATGTATAGTACGACCCCTGATTTTTTGGTGAAAAAACCTGATTTTTTCATATATCTCGTTTATAGTACGACCCCAGCTTTCCGCCTGTGTCGATATGTTTCATTTCTATAGCTCGATGGTTACGAGCGAGATATATCGAACGACCTTGATTTTCCACACCACCATAGAATAGACCGTAAATGTCGTAAATAGTATTTCTTGCGAGTACACTAAAATTTGGATAAGTATCTTACTTCTAAAACATTTAATAAAAAGTGATATGAATCATGATTGCACAAGATGAAATAAAATCGTTTCAATTCTAATACGTCTGGATTACGTTCCGCGTACGTAATGGTTCCACTCGCTCATCTACTTAATAGGTAGGGATAACGGACAAAAAGAAATTACTTTGTAATATTCCAGTCTTTATTGTTTCTTCAATCACACACCGACCGGTTTCCACTACAAAATCATTCTAATGGTGTTACTAACCGACGTAACACCTTTAGAATGACTTTGTAGTGGAAACCGATCGGTGTGTGATTGAAGAAACAATAAAGACCGTTGAATATCACAAAGTAATATCTTTTTCCCAAGATGTCGAAATTCCATAAAGTTACGCCGTCTACGATACTGTTAGTCCAACTCGTTCCAATCCATAACTTGTAAAAAGACACAAACAAAGATGTACATACATAAAATTCAAGAAAGGAAGTGCCCGTAAATCGTCACTTATATCAAGTATTTGTGAATTTGTAGCTGTATATATGAAAAAGATTCTACTCTTCACGAAGCACATAACAACGATAATGGACCTCACTGTTAAGGTTAGCCTACCATTAGAATGCGTGCGGGTGGCATCACTTCACCGAAAATTCCCGTGATGATACATGAATTTTAAATCCTCAAATGTATTACTCGTGTATAGTACGATCCCCAATTTTTACAATAAAAATTTGGTCGTAAAAAGTCGTACTATACACGAGTATATACGGTAGTAAGTTTTCGTTTATCAAAAGGGTTGCGTTCCTTGTAATCCGTGTGATAAACGAATTTGCGATAAGTGAAAAATTGTTTCTCATACAAAATACAGTAATTGAAAGGTTGACATCGTCTGAAAGTTTTGGGTAAAATTGTGTAAGATTTTACCAGAGCTGCAAACCGAACTGCAATCATTTTCCTGAACCGCGAACCGAACCGAAACCATTGATTAATTTTTCAATGAACCGAAAACCGAAGCATAATTTTTTGCATAAGTGGTTCGGTTCGATCTCAATCCACAAAGTACGGACCAACGAAAAGACCAGGAATTTTGGAAAAACCATCTGGTTTGCTTCAGAGGAAAGAGTGCCAACTCTTTCCTCTCTGACACTATTGTTATCCACATAAAAATCATGTTACGATCAAAAATACAACTTTTTAAAAATATAAATTAATGAAGATGATGATGGGATTGTAGTATATTTAAAATATAAAATTTTCCTTCCTTTAAATAAATTCTTCTTTCATTTAAAATAATCATGACTGCTGATTGATTTACTTACAGATTGATACTGAATGTGTAATGTTTATATTGGATAAATTATTTCTGGATAGTATTTCAAATGATTAATTTAGTTGAACCGAACTGGACCACTTGTTAAAATTCTCGTCTGAACCGAACCATAAAAAGAACCATTTCCAAAAATTTAGAACCGAACTGCAAACTGAACCACTTTGAAATTTTGAAGCTCTGGATTTTACGAATACGAGTAGACTGTGCGTGGATTCTGCAAGCATTTTCCAGCCTTATCTGAATAATGTGGCAAATTCTTACACTCATTGTGGTTAAAACAACCTCTAAAATTAAAACTTTAACAATCTTGAATGTTTTCCATTGGTTGTTTTGAAAATCCTATAGCCGTGCGAAATTTCAGTTCTCCGTCTCATTTGGAAATGCCTTATAATTTCTGTTCTTTTTAGGGAAATAATACGGCAAAGACAGCCCCTGAAAATTGGAATTTCATTAATTTTGGACCTTTTCAATTTGTTTTGACCAAAAAGCCATTATCGTGTCAAATTTCAAGACTGTAACTCTACTAGAAGTGCCTTATAATTTTTACATTTATTGGGGCAATAATAATTGGGTAAACACAACATCTTAAATTAAAATGTTAACAATTTTGGATATTTTCCATTGGTTGTGACGAAAAACCTATAATCGGCGGCCAAATTTCGAGTCTCTGTCTTATTTGGAAATGCCTTATAATTTTTATTCTTGTTGGTGCAACAATGGAGCAAAAGCAGCCCATTAAAATTGTAACTCAAAAAAATTTGAGATATCTTAGTTGTCGTAGTTTATCATTAATGGCATTATGCATAACATAGCTCTCCGATTCTAATTAATAGCTTACACATATAAAAATATTGTGCTCATTGCCGTAGTAATGGAATGCAGGTATTTTCACATCAATTATGTCGTTCTAGGCGGAGCTCGTTCCTGCAAACTGGGAAGAGGAAGAAACCATAACTGATGACATTCCTCCGCAGGTAAATTTGTTCAGTGGCATTATATTACATAGCTCTCTAATCCTATATATAATTTCTGAAGTGTCCGTCCGTCCCCCCTCTATCTCGAAAACCGTTTGTCATAGAGATTTGCAGTAAACTGTGTTTTGTTCCTACAGGCCAGGAGATCCCTAAAAAACTATTCTCAGTTTCCTAAAGTCCCGGGTTCGATTCCAGGAGATAATTATCTGTTCCCATAAGTTTACACGGGATTTTCAAGTTTTCTGAGTGCAAGGTTTTATTCCTTCATTCGTTAAAATACGTAAATATGGACCCATTTTCTCCATTTTTGATTTATTCGACGGCAAAAACTCTAAGTTATCTTATTCTTGCAATGTTTATACCCTACGCGGCCGAAATTTTTGGAAATACACAATGAAATTTTCAGGATAGCATTACGATATAATAACAAAGTGTTTTAACGTATTGAACTCGAGATCAAAGACCCTGGTTCGACTCCAGGGGATAATTTTCATTTCCAGTAAGTAAATCAGCTTTACGACGTGCAGGCTTTCATTCACTTTTAGATTAAAATTAGAAAGATATGGCCTACAATCTTTGGATACGAACCATTTTTAAGGAAACATTATAAAGTTTCTTATTCCATTCATCTTTTTCCGCCTACGTTTCAAAATTTCTCGATGTCAACGTTTAATTCACACAGTTTGAGGAAATCTTGCCATTTTAAAGGGATGTTGCCTTGCCTACCAATTCCATTGTTATACCTATATATCATTTTGTTAATTCAATCTCTATCGTAGTTATTGATGGGAAATCTTCATACCCGTTAAAAGTCGCATCAGGTGTTCCACAGGGAAGTGCCATAGGCCCACTACTATTCCTGATATATATAAACGATATCTGCTCGGTAGTTCGCTGCAAAATAAGACTTTTCGCAGATGACACCGTTTTATATAAGGAGATAACGAGTCAGGATGACCAAAAATCGCTCCAGGAAGATTTAAACGCCCTTTCAGCATGGTGTCAAGATTGGAAAATCGAAGTTAATCACAGCAAATGTTCCCTATTGAGTTTATGGAAGAGTAAGAACAATGAATTAGACTCGGAGTACAGCATTGATAGATTGAATATCCAATCTGCAGAGTACGTTAAATATTTAGGAGTCACCATTTGTCCTGATCTATCATGGAATATGCATATTCGAAGGATCGTAGGCGCAGCTAATAAGAAATTGGCCTTCGTAGGCAGAATAGTAAGAAGTAGCACAGAACAGGTACGAGAAACTTGTTATTTATCATTAGTCAGATCTCAGGTCGAATATGCTTCCAGCATATGGGATCCGTACGAAAAAGGACAAATACTTGAGTTAGAAAGAATCCAACGCAGAGCAGCCAGATTCGTAAAGCAAAAATCAAGCGTCACATCACTCTTGAAGGAGTTGAATTGGATATCGCTAGAGGATCGCAGAATTAGCGCTAGGTTAAGGCTTCTGGAGAAATTTAGGTCAGATGTTCTCTTAGAGGAGGTCTCAGGAATATTAGAGGCACCTACGTACATGGGCAGGCACGATCACGAGAATAAAATACGTGAGATCGACTGTAGGACCGAGCGATATCGGAGCTCGTTTTTCCCAAGGACCATACGGGATCATAACAGGAGAGTGATTCCCACGAGAGAGTTATTAGGTAGGTTTTGGTGTGCTACACCCCTGCCACCCACCAGTCTGGTGATTTGCAGGGTATCATGTAGATGTAGATGTATGGGTATGAACGTGCTTTGAATGCTTTTAATACGAGAGGGTGGGGAGAGTGTGGTTGTTGTGTCATCCCTTTGCATCCCATATATTCTTCGCTACACTTTGTAAATACGATAATCTCCATCTTTTTTGATTCTAATGACATTCTTTGTCTGGCCTTAACCTAGGTGGAACTAAGGCCCGTGAAGTCAGAGCCTAAAGATCCTTTGGACACTGAGGAATCACGGCAAGAGGTAAAGTATAATTACTCTATTGTTAGTATAGAAGAAACTATTGTGTTCGTGACTACAAATATAATGCAAGCTCTCAACATCCACCATTAGAAGGATGTGATCTGAATCAGTGTCTGCTCCTGGTAATGTCTTTGATTTCTTTATACTGTTCCTGAATCTTTGTTTTACTAGGATGTAATCTATTTGACATCTCGTTATTTCATCTTGGGCTTTTCCATGTGTACAGACTAGGTTTGTGGTTTCTGAACTATACATTTTCTGAAGTATGCATTAGTCACTACTAGACCGTTATTAATGCGAATTCTACCAGTTTTTTCTTCTCCGTTTCTTTTCCCAAATTTTTATTGACCAACAACAGTTTGTCCTTGTCCAACTTTTATTATCCAGTCTTTCATTATTATGCTATATATCTTTACTTTTTTATCTTCACTGTAAATGTAGTTAATTTGTTCTCTTCAGTTTATTCTTATTCATGAGCGGACATTGGGAAATATACCTGGATTATCAACATGTCCACTGGGGCTGCTTTAAGCTTTATTGCCATCAACCTATCATTCGTTGCTGTTATCTTTGTCATGTTCTTCATCATGTCTTTCTTAAGTATTAGAGCTACTCCCCTTGCCCCACTATTTCCCCGAGACTGAGCTACTGTGGATTCTTCCGAGTCAAACTGCTCTTCTTTTTCTCATCTAGGTTCACTCAGGCTTATGATGTCAGTCCTATTTATTTTCATTTCTTCTTCAAGGTTCTTCATCTATCCTGCCTTTCTCATGGTTTTGACTTTCCAAGTACCTCTGCGTAAGTTATCTTCGACAAATGTTTTTCTCAAACCCCTTCATCCCCGAAGATCCGATTAGGGGATTATTTTTACATCAGGAATGTTATCATTCGAGAGAACTCATATGGTCCAGCCATATAAACATTACTAGGGATTTTTAACCTCTCAAGCGTGACTTTAATTTATGGTATTTAATTCCTCAGCGTGACTTTTTTTGCAGGCGTAAAACGTTTTTGGCACGCGTTCACTTTAATATTTTTGGTTGTAATTACTTTTTCAAAAATTTCCAAAAAAATATGTCGTGTTAAAAATTGTTCATATTATATAATGACTCGGGTGGAATGAATCATAAAAACAATGGAAACAACTTTCTTTTACAACGAGAGCACCTCGCAAAGCACTGCTCTCCACAGAAGCACTTACTCTACATCTCTTCAGGAAACAAAACCTGGTTGACGTTGCAAGAAATGTCCGTTTTTGGTTAGCCGTGATGCATACCACGCGTACGGAATCATCGGTTTAAAAACATGCGAAGACAATTGCTAGTGAATCAAGGAATGTTATGGTTCATTTCGAATCTTTTCACCCATGTCAGGTAAAATGCACACAAGCACGTACGAGTCATACTTGGATATCGTTTTTTTCCATTGTTTTTATGATTCATTCCACCCAATCATTGCAAAGAAGAAAATGCTACAGAATAAATAGTGTTATTAAAAAGGTAGAGGATAAAATGAAAACAAAAAACAAGTTAGGAAAGCGTACAACGTATCACAAATGGGGCGCGTTTCGTGCAATGGAGTATTAGAAAGCAATTATATACCTGTACGTAAGGGAAATAGCGTTTTAAAGTCCTTTTCTTCATCATAAATAATCCATTTTCTTCCTATTTAATAGTATTACCTGCACACGTAAGGAAATTAAACATTTGTTTGTGAGATTGTTTATGTTAGCAACAATGAAGTAACCATGCAAGAAATTTTCTAAGTTCAACTCCATATAAGACTTCTTGTTTGATTTTCTCGATAACGGCTACTCCTACGATGAAAATATATAGGAAAGGAAATACTCTACTTTACCAGTTCTACAACTTTTATTTGAAAAATATTTTGATATGAGCAGTACTTTACGAGATATGACGAAAATTTAATTTTTTGTCTCCAGTAAAGTGGTACCCCTGATTGGCATACGTGATTCATTTTAGCGATTTTCTTATTATATTTGATTGAAAGTACTTAATATCAAATTTCATAAAAATCCGTTCGGTAGAAGCCGAGAACGAACATGCGGACGGACGGACGGACCAACCGACGATAATAGGCGCTCACGCTGTAAGCGAAACGTGCCTAAAAAAGGAAAAATAAATTCGAAAAAAGGCCCACAAAAACAAAAAAACGAAATTATGCACAAGTGGATTAAAAATTTATAAAACCTCAACATTTATTAAAAAAGGTGCTGAAACAATAAACAAAAAAATCACACCATAATAAGTCAGAAAAAAATAGCACTCGCCTTGGGATCGAACCCACGACCTTCGTAACGGCAAGTCACCACGTCACCGCTGGGCCACCGATACAACAACAATCGCTGCCGCAAAATAGTTATATACCGTGTAATTGAAAATTATAAATCCATTTTGTTGCTAACTTTCTGGATATATACGCCCAAAAGGGGGGCTATTCGTGGTTGCGGAGTTGAGGGCTACCTACCTACCAATTTTTAAGGAAATCCATCGCCCGAAGAGGTTAGCCTCTCTCCTTGTCAGACTTTCATAATAGCTCTCGTCTTCCTGTATCTTATTTACGATGTCTCAAGCTGAGGTTTGAGCTTTCTTGGCGTCTGTGTTTGCATTGAAGGCTTTTTCATATTTTTTTCTATCTTGCGTCACTCCTTCGACCGAACTCCTGTTTAGTTCACCGTGGCTTCTTGCTCTCGTGAGTTGGCAGACCGGGAAGCGCTTGATGTTTTGGAGGAAAAGTGTGAAAGTAGTTTAGATATCAATTCTGATGATTCGAACGAATACTCTATCGATTCCAGTACCGAAGAGGAATTGGAAGAAATAAGTCACTCCACTGTGAATATTCAAGAGAATATTTGGGAAGATGTCCACAGTGCTAACCCTCCTCGGCCTTTTGCGTGTGGATTAGTTGGGAAACAAACAGTGCCAGTTTTTACGTACGGATGATCCCTTGGGATATTTTGAGTTATTTTTTGTTGATGATCTAATTGCCCTCATAATGGTCGAAACAAATTGTTACGCGGAACAATTCCTTGCCCGCGAGAAGAAAAAGATCGCGGCGCTAAAGAAATAACGTTATCGAAAGTGGGCTCCAACTGCTCCAAACGAAATTAGGGTATTCCTAGCTTTGCTAATGTTGATGGGAATCATTCAAAAACCAACTCTTAGAATGTATTTTAGTAGAAAACATATTTTAGAAACGCCTTTTATTCCATATGTTTTGAGCGAAGAAAGATTTTCACTGTTGAGCAAATTTTTGAATTTTGTAGATACTGTAATACGAATAAGGACATTGTAAACAGAGATCCTAAATTGTATAAAATTAAACCTATCAGTGAGTATTTGAAAAATAAATTCCAGAAAGTTTATATACCTGGTAAGGAAGTAAGTGTTGATAAATCACAGCCATTAATATCGGGCCAACAATAAACTGTAACAGTTGCAGTTGCCACGGCGGTAAGCATGAGAGGAATCGGCTATTATTTATAGAGAGAATCTCTTTTGTACATTGAACTGTATCATGATGTTTTCAGATGTTAAGCTTATTTTTCCTTTCTCCATACGTAGTAATGGGAAAGTATTGTATTCATGAAAAAAATCGACTTCGAGATTTCAACGGAAATACATGTTTTGAGGTCCCTAGAACACGTTTAGACTATTTTCGGAATGATGTCTGTGTGTGTGTGTGTATGTTAGTGTGGGCGCTCTAACTCAAAAAGTATGTGCCATATCGTTACCAAACTTCATATATAACACTTTAACATGAGCACAAAGAACTGATTAGTTTTTGGACAATAACAGATAAACGGAAGTCGCGGTTTATTCGAAACCCGATTCGGTTTTTGCGATATTTCTTCGTTAAAACATCATTATTGTATATACAATTCCATACAAATGTTATAGAGAATGTAATTTCCTACAACTTCCATTTGAAACAATTTTCCATAGCAGTTATTGTATAGGAATTATTTATAAATAACCGGTTTTTCGGTTTCCGTTAAATATCTCCTTAAAAACATCGTTATTGGTAATCTTCGTAAGGACCAAAGTTGTAGAGAATAATATTTCTTCCAAGTTTTGTTTGAAACTAATTTTCGTAGAACCATCCATTTCGGATATATTTCGCTTTATCTTAATACCAGTATACATCGCCAGCACCATGTAGCGGTGAATTCTGTAAACATCCAAAATATACGTAATTTACGGCAACAATGACGTGTCTTCTTTTACGATACGAAATAATAATTTTGCCTCGTAATATTATTCATAATAATTTAAATAATTATACCCCAAATATGGAGAAAGTCATGTGTTGGCCACATCAGATTTTTTTAATAACTCACGAAATCATTTTTTACAGGTAGGAAAATGCAGCAGTGCTCACACGTCGCAGGAATATTTGGGACGCCGTCGGAAGCGGACTCGCAGTGAATCGAATGGACCTTGTGCAGGAGCTGAAGTAGGGAAAATGGACGTTAAAGTTTGGAGGGATTGTGAATCTCCTGGTGAGAGGACAGACATGCTGCCAGATGAGGAAAGTGATTTAAACAGTGTGGAATTGAGTGTTGTTGAGTTGAGGAGGGGGACAATAGAGATGCAGGAAGAAGCGATATGTGTTGACACAAGTGTGGATGTCACTCGAGAAGATGACGGGACATTGGAGTTCAAGATAGAGAGAAATTGCGATGCAGAGAGAGGGAGTGCGAGGGAGAGAGGGGAGGAAGCTCCTCTCGGAGTTGAGGAGAGGGAGGAAAATAGGGAACATTTTAGATGTCATGATTGCGGAAAGGGTTTTCAAGAAAAGGACGTACTATTAAGACATTTGGAATTACACGGTTATGTGGTAAACGAGGAATGTTGCATTGAAGAAAGAGACTCACAAGTCGATACCAATGTTAGCTGTGGAACTAAACGTAAAACGAGTGATTCTCTCGAGAAAGGATCGAATGGTAAAGTCGAGAGAGTTGAAGAAATTGCGAGATATGTTTGTGATATTTGTCGTAAAGGTTTTAAGAGGAAAGATAACCTGGAAGTACATTTAAGAGTACACAGCGGAGATAAACCATACAACTGTGACATTTGTGGGAAAAGATTCAGCGATACGTCCAGTCTGAGAACGCACAAGTTCATCCACACGGGTGAAAAACCGTTCATGTGTCAAGTTTGCGGAACGCAGTTTGCTCATAAATGCATCCTAAAATATCACGAGCGGACGCACAGCGGAGAAAAACCTTATCAGTGTGAAACGTGCGGCAAGAAATATTCTCACGGCGCCTCTCTTAAAACTCACAGACGACTTCACAGCGGAGAAAAGCCATTCATGTGCGAAGTGTGCGGAAAGGATTTCGCCGATCAACATTATCTCAAAGTCCACGCGCGCGTTCACACGGGCGAAAAGCCGTACAAATGCGAAATTTGCGGAAAGACGTTTTCCGTAAAAAGCACTCTCACGCAACACAAACGGGTCCACAGTGGGGAAAAACCGTTTTCCTGCCAGGTGTGCAACAAGTGCTTTCCTGGTAGAACCGGCCTACGTAAGCATTTAAGAGTGCACTCGCAATAAAAACCGTTTTAATGCGATAAGTCGCAAACGCTCCGTATATACAGATGAATGACACGCAGATTGAAGAGCAGATTTTTAGTTGAATAATGGATGCGTGAGTTATGTGAGGGTAACACTTCTTTCCAATTAAAATCAGAAATTAATGTGTACTGACCTTGCTTTTTTATTGAATTAAGGAGGAAACCATGCTAATCATCAATAATCCATGTTATACATATGCTAAATAAATGCATAAACCACCTAATTATCTCCATACACTTATAATTATATCCTCTCCAAATACGTATTCCACATTGCACTAGCTCATGAGCTGATTGCGGTAGCGCCTTCAAAATCGCCAGGTAGACTTGCCGCAGAGCAGGCATCGTAAAGAAAAAACATAGAATAAGCAAGTTTTGATAGAAAGGATGATCTGAAGATCCTTATGCGACAGGCATAAGCTGTTATGATGGGAGATGAGGAAACAGGTGAAAAAATCTGCCCCCAACCTAAGAAAATATTCCCGTTCTGAAACAGGAGAATTAGTCTGCCACGGTAGTTCAGTGGTAGAATATCCGCCCGGCAAGTGGAAGGCCCGGGTTCGATTCCCGGTCATGGCAGATTTTTTCACCTGTTTCCTCATCTCCCAAGCAAGTTTTATTTACTTAATGATTATAGTACAGTGCTGGCCAAAATTAACACAACACCTCATTGGGTTCGACAGCGGTCACTGCGGAAACTATATGTACCGAAGACTCCTGCTAAAATGACAAGACTGAACAGGCAGAAGTAAGGGGTATGGGTCTTCTGGGGAGTGGGGAAATGCACGGCTGTAAGAGCGAGAGGGATTTTTCAGCAGAGCTCCGGTTAAGGTCCCTGCAAATGGAACTCTTCGAAACGAACGGAAACGAATTTTGCCCATTCACCATGTCAGAAGTATCAGAAAATCGTTAAAAAGTACTATATATATATATTGGAATGAATCCGTTACGAAAAGTCGATTCAATCCTTCCTTCCCTCACATATTGAACGCGACTTCGCCAAAGACTGATTTTTCCTTATCATCGAGGTGACGCAAATGGATAAAAATCTTTTTGTTATTATAACTGTTCAATCTATTCACTTTTTCATTCTTTCCTCAGCAGTAGTAGGTCTGGAGGACTCCACAGTAATTTTCTCAAATACGTAAGTGTAGGCACCAAAATAGGCAGCGAAAGTATCGTTTTATTTCCATTTTGCTAATCAGTCACAGTCGGGATTTATGTTACAATTAATTGCCAATTATTTTTCCAGGTTTTCGATACAGAACGTTGTTCTTTTGTCAGTTAAAATGTTCTTATACTGTGAAAAACTTCTTTCAACTTCACAGGAAGTAACTGGGCAAAATTTCGGGGAGCCAAGTTCACTTGCACTTAATTTGCCTTCATTTGCGACTGTACTGCCCCCTTCTAAAACATCTGCAACCTCTGATATCGCTTTCCAGCCAGGGTTTCGCTGGAATACCCGCTGCAATTTAGAGAAAACTGCTTGACCATCTGCACCGGGGACGTGCTCCAGCTTTTTGTTCCTATCGATTCCACTAGGAGGCGACATTACTGCATTTGATGCAACATTGTTGCTGCAAATTCGTTGCGCTATTCGATACGTGATCACAGGACGAACTGCCCAATATCCATGGTTCTAAAAATGAGAACTATAAATTGGACGACATAATTGTACAGATCATATTATTTCACAGTAAAAGGACCCTACTGAGACTGTAATGAAGTTTGTTCTGCAGGAAAAACCTTAATTTATGCTTGATGTAAGAAATTCCTTTGATTTTCAGTTCCTGAGGGAGGTTGATATAAGAGAGCAATCCCATCACTTTTGGACCAAAAGCAGTTATTCGAGTACGAACGTAGGGAACAAGTAAATCACTGTCAAGTCATGAGAGCATTACAAATTAAAATATAAAAGGAGCATATAGAAGTACAAAAAAGAACGCACAAAATTTGTGATGATAAAAGCATTTAAAACAAAATTTTTACAGAATTTATAGAACTGTAAAAGCTTTTGTCTTTTAGAAAATTGAAAAGTTCTCTTTTAAAATGGTTGAAATTGTAAATTTTGTCAAACACTATGGTAGAACATTAAAAAATTTTATTCTCATAGCTTTTAGGCCCTTATAAATTGACTTTGACAATTAAAAAGGGGGTGGAGACTATTGTGAGATGGATGTTACAAAAGTAAAATTAACTCCTTAATCATACAAAGCAAATATTTAGAGACAACATGAACAGAGAAACAAAAAAAGTGGGCAAGAGAGGAAAAAATAGTTACAAGGAAAAGCATGTACACTTACAGGTTTATGGGGGATTAATCCTTGCCAGGAAACTGTTGCCAATTGCTTAAAAATTAAACGGTATCTTTAAAAATTCATTTGAAGTTTACTGTAACAACAGTTTGCTTTTAAAAACATGAAAGAAATCCTAAAGTATATTCGAATCCAGTCAACTCGCACAGAAAATATTTTTAGAAATGCATAAAATGCTAGGTTAATATTAAAGTGTATAATAGATATAATAAATTACTCACTCAAACGCACAATATTCATCTACAGCTTATGGCAATTTCAAGGAATATCCATCGCTATAACTGGAGTTGATAAAACAAGAGGTTTGTGCCTGAAAATTGGGATTCATTTCCAAATTACATATAGCAAGACGAAGTTCTACCATATAATAACATTATTATAATAATGCTATAATAAATAGATAATTATAACTGAAATTACATGAGATATTACAGCTTATAAATTTTACAAGATTATGCAAAAAAAAATATGACTGAGTTAGACGTCATGGCATTTTTCATAGTGATTGCTATGGGTATTCCGGCATTTTCCAGCCCGTAGCATCTCGCACTTATAGATGGGTTCTTCTAGTTTCTTCCTACCTACGACTGATGGCCTTGTCTTCCTTTTTCTTTGAGAAACAGGTCTTCATAAGGGAGCTCTGTATGTGCTTTGCGGGTTGCATTTCTGTGTACGCTACTTCTTGAATGACCGTTTATGACACTCGGGGTTTTTTCACACTCCCTTGCGAAAACTCACACTTTTCTCTGCATGCACTTTTGTCTCAAGGGCATTAAGAAAGTTCCTGATCCACTCGATTATCTTTCGATTAATTCCACAGTCATTTAGTTTCTTCATTAACTTACTATGCGGGACTTTATCGAAAGCCTTCTTGAAGTCGAGGAAGACTGCATCTGAGTCTTACGGTCTCCTGATCTTAGTATATCGTGAACAAACAGAGTGAGCTGTGTTTCAAAAGATCTCGTCTTCCTGAAGCCATGCTGATATTTACTTAGCAAGTTCTGACTATCTAAGAAGTCCATCACGGAGCTAACGACAATGTGCTCGAGAACCTTGCAAGATAGGGAGGTAAGCGAAATTGGCCTGTAATTTTCTCTGTCGTCTTTTTTCCCACCTTTGTGTAACGGCGTTATAAAGGCTAATTTCCATTCCTTAGGTACAACGCCATGACTAAGTGACTTATTGAAAACTATTTCGAGATAAGGTGCTATTTCCAGTGCTAACTCTTTCAATACTCCAGCTGGTAATTAAGCTCACCTATATTGTTGTTGAAGAGATTGGCAGACTACTGTGAACTTGAGATAATAATGACTGCATATCATAAGATATTTGAGTGTGTAGTCAGGTATTGTATTGTGTTTGGGGAAACTCATCTCTCTGGAAAAGGGTTTTTACATTGCAAAAAAGGGCTATTTGATAATCATTAAAATTAAACAGACAGATTGATGTAGAAAATACTTTAAGCAACTAAGCGTTATGACTGTCCCCTCTCTTTATATGTATATTACAATCTTCAATCAACATAAAATGTACTTAAGGTAAAAAGTGGAGACGTACATGGTTACAATACTAGAAGCAATGATATTTAAATATAGAGAGCATTGTAGACTCTCTATTTGCAAAGTACTGCGAATTCCCTGGAAAAATGCTGTTTAATAAGCTTCCAAAACAAATGAGAACATCGGTCGACAACACAAAAAAGTTCCAAAGAGATCTTAATGAATTCTTTACAGGGTCAGTATATTATTACATTGAAAATTATATGGAAAGAATAAAATTTTATGGTATGATGGGTTGGGACGTGACTGATTGTGGTGTGGCTTTGAAACTGTCTGACTGACGATGTCAATCAGGAGTGTAATAGATGGAGGAGGATTCTTAATGATACTTATATTGCCTGCGGTGGTCGGACTGACGATGCCCATACAGCGAAAAATGTCTATGGTAGATAAATAATAATGTCGTTATTATAAAAATGACATAGTAAGAAAGGTACAAAAAAATACATACATGATATAGATAGTCTTACAAATATGAAATTATCATATACACGTCCGTATTAATGCAGATATCCTGTATAAAATACGTGCCTTTTTATACTTGTTGCTACAAACGAGTTTGTTTACCCTTGCTCCAGATAAAATATCATAAAAACATTTCGGTTTTAATATTTTTGTATTATGTTGCTTTCAATTACGGATTTTAATTCATTAATATACATTTAGTTTTTGAATTTGAAAAATGGCTCCTTCCTGAACAGGCTTACCGTCAGCAAAACACCCATCCGATAATTGAATTAGGCGGAAAGTATTCAGCGGCTAAGCCATTAATCTTCCGAAATGAATCACATTCAAACAAGGACGTAACCTACCCCCACATATTTTATAGTGACAGTCGTAACTTTCGAAAATGAGATCACACATTGGTCCACAAACTTTCACTGTCAATTCCACGGTTCCCATGTTAAAATTTCGATTTGATCAATCGATGGAACGATACATCGAATCCAGTCGACCCAAGCGTAATGGACGTGTGGTTTGATGTTTATTACTTTTGTTCGGAGGGTGACCTTTATTTTTGGATAGGAAAGAGAGCTTTTTAATCAGCGAATTTATAAAAACTAACACCATGGAGTGTAAACACGTGTTTACAATGTGCAGACTTTGCCTCCGCGAGAGTGAGAGTTTCATTAATATCTTCCAAGTGGACGAATGGTTTGGTTACGTCGCTGCCGAAGTTATATCAGATCTTCTTCAATTCCAAGTGAGTAAAATTTATCACTCGTATTTCACTGTAATACTTTTTTTCTGCGCCATAGATTATAGTTCGTTCGTTCATCTCATTTGCTAAAAATGTGATTACAATATTAGAATTGTATAATACTTGCTATTATTTACATATAATTCCAACTCCAACCCTTCGTGTTTTCAATATCATGATTTAACTATATCGATTTAATGTTTATCGGTTTACGTGGGGACGAAGAGGAACGAATGGCGCTATTATCATAATAGATGTATTTATATAATATATCATTTTTTCTCTATAGGTTTCCGAGACAGATGGATATCCTCATGTAGTGTGTTCCATTTGCTTGAGAAAACTGACAGACTTCAAAGAATTTAAGGAGCAGTGTCAGAATTCTAGGCACACCTACAATAATGTGTTCGCAGCTGATGAAAGTCTCGAGGAACATCCAGTAGATATTGTAAGCTCTATTTCTTTATGTTTGTTAGTTTGACATATATTCCGTGAATTGAAGTCGAGTTTTGGACAGAAATACTTGACTTGACATCCCCTGAGTTAGTTTTCAAATTTTTTTTGTCTCTGGTTTTATATGTTCTTGAAAAAACTGTGTGGGCACTCTTAACTAAAAAGCTAATACTCAGATAAGTACAAAATTTGGCATGTAAGATTTTTATTACTAATTCATGGTCTGAAAAGGTTTTGGCTGAAACGTCATCTGGAAGTGGGAGTTTATTCTCGTCGTTTTTCCTTTTTCTCCTTTAAAATCTTATTTATTTTAATATTTAGAATGTGCAAATAAAAGCATTGAGCTTGTTGCCATGGTAGGCAGTCAATTGTTCAAATCCAAAAAATTCCCACATTGTACAAAGTTTGTCATATACGTACTAATGCGTCGTTTAGTTATCTTTAGAAAATGAAAATCGTATGAGCCTGTTTTTAGAAAATCCAATTTTTGTTAAAGTTGCCCAAGAATAAACTAGACTTATATTCATTCACTGAGAAAAATAAAATACGTAGTATTATTGTAGAGGTATACTCAAGTAACTGTACGAAGTTTGATCACAATCGTTAGAGCCGTTTTTGAGAAAATCAAATTAAAGTTAAAGTTGCCTAGAATAAACTAACCTTATATTCATTTTTTGAGAAATATGAACGATACAATATTATTGAAGACGTAAACTCAAGTGACTGTACGAAATTTGATCAAAATCGTTAGAGCCTTTTTCGAGAAAATCGGATTGTTGTTAAAGTTGCCTAGAATAAACTAGCCTTATATTCATTTTTTGAGAAATATGAATGATACAGTATTATTGAAGACGTAAATTCAAGTAACTGTGCGAAATTTGGTCAAAATCGTTAGAGCCGTTTCTGAGAAAATCGAATTATTGTTAAAGTTGCCTAGAATAAACTAGCCTTCTATTCACTTTTTGAGAAATATGAACGATACAGTATTATTGAAGACGTAAATTGAAGTAACTGTACGAAACTTGATCAAAATCGTTAGAGCCGTTTCTGAGAAAATCGGATTGTTGTTAAAGTTGCCTAGAATAAACTAGCCTTATATTCTTTTTTTGAGAAATATGAACTATATAGAATTATTGAGCATGTAAACTTAAGTAGCTGTACGAAACTTGATCAAAATCGTTAGATACGTTTCTGAGAAAATCGAATTATTGTTAAAGTTGCCTAGAATAAACTAGCCTTCTATTCACTTTTTGAGAAATATGAACGATACAGTATTATTGAAGACGTAAATTGAAGTAACTGTACGAAATTTGATCAAAATCGTTAGAGCCGTTTCTGAGAAAATCGGATTGTTGTTAAAGTTGCCTAGAATAAACTAGCCTTATATTCATTTTTTGAGAAATATGAACTATATAGTATTATTGAGGATGTAAACTTAAGTAGCTGTACGAAACTTGATCAAAATTGTTAGATACGTTTCTGAGAAAATCGAATTATTGTTAAAGTTGCCTAGAATAAACTAGCCTTATATTCATTTTTTGAGAAAAATGAACTATATAGTATTATTGAGGATGTAAACTTCAGTAGCTGTACGAATGTTGATCAAAATCGTTAGAGCCGTTTCTGAGAAAATCGGATTGTTGTTAAAGTTGCCTAGAATAAACTAGCCTTCTATTCACTTTTTGAGAAATATGAACGATACAGTATTATTGAAGACGTAAATTGAAGTAACTGTACGAAATTTGATCAAAATCGTTAGAGCCGTTTCTGAGAAAATCGGATTGTTGTTAAAGTTGCCTAGAATAAACTAGCCTTATATTCATTTTTTGAGAAATATGAACTATATAGTATTATTGAGGATGTAAACTTAAGTAGCTGTACGAAACTTGATCAAAATTGTTAGATACGTTTCTGAGAAAATCGAATTATTGTTAAAGTTGCCTAGAATAAACTAGCCTTATATTCATTTTTTGAGAAAAATGAACTATATAGTATTATTGAGGATGTAAACTTCAGTAGCTGTACGAATGTTGATCAAAATCGTTAGAGCCGTTTCTGAGAAAATCGGATTGTTGTTAAAGTTGCCTAGAATAAACTAGCCTTATATTCATTTTTTGAGAAATATGAACTATATAGTATTATTGAGGATGTAAACTTAAGTAGCTGTACGAAACTTGATCAAAATCGTTAGATACGTTTCTGAGAAAATCGAATTATTGTTAAAGTTGCCTAGAATAAACTAGCCTTCTATTCACTTTTTGAGAAATATGAACGATACAGTATTATTGAAGACGTAAATTGAAGTAACTGTACGAAACTTGATCAAAATCGTTAGAGCCGTTTCTGAGAAAATCGGATTGTTGTTAAAGTTGCCTAGAATAAACTAGCCTTATATTCTTTTTTTGAGAAATATGAACTATATAGAATTATTGAGCATGTAAACTTAAGTAGCTGTACGAAACTTGATCAAAATCGTTAGATACGTTTCTGAGAAAATCGAATTATTGTTAAAGTTGCCTAGAATAAACTAGCCTTCTATTCACTTTTTGAGAAATATGAACGATACAGTATTATTGAAGACGTAAATTGAAGTAACTGTACGAAATTTGATCAAAATCGTTAGAGCCGTTTCTGAGAAAATCGGATTGTTGTTAAAGTTGCCTAGAATAAACTAGCCTTATATTCATTTTTTGAGAAATATGAACTATATAGTATTATTGAGGATGTAAACTTCAGTAGCTGTACGAATGTTGATCAAAATCGTTAGAGCCGTTTCTGAGAAAATCGGATTGTTGTTAAAGTTGCCTAGAATAAACTAGCCTTATATTCATTTTTTGAGAAATATGAACTATATAGTATTATTGAGGATGTAAACTTAAGTAGCTGTACGAAACTTGATCAAAATCGTTAGATACGTTTCTGAGAAAATCGAATTATTGTTAAAGTTGCCTAGAATAAACTAGCCTTATATTCAATTTTTGAGAAATATGAACTATACAGTATTATTGAAGAGGTAAACACAAGTAACTACGAAATTTGATCAAAATCGTTAGAGCCGTTTTCGAGAAAATCGGATTGTTGTTAAAGTTGCCTTGAATAAACTAGCCTTATATTCATTTTTTGAGAAAAATGAACTATATAGTATTATTGAGGATGTAAACTTCAGTAGCTGTACGAAAGTTGATCAAAATCGTTAGAGCCGTTTCTGAGAAAATTGGATTGTTGTTAAAGTTGCCTAGAATAAACTAGCCTTATATTCATTTTTTGAGAAATATGAAGAAACAGGTTTACAAGGGAAAGATAGCCAAGAATGTGTTGAATAAATTCGGTTTGGATAATAGGACGTTCGGATAATCGGCGTTCGGATACCCGGAGTTCTACTGTATCTATAGGTTGTATCTTTCAGTTTTAGCGTTGACAGTAATGCAGATCCTTGTGTAATTTCAGGTGCCTTCAGCATCCATAAAATCAGAACCAGAAACGGGAATGAAGGAAGTCGACACTTCAACTGAGGTGAGTCTAGCAATATAGTGAGTCTTCGTTTATCGAAAGGGTTGCGTTCCTTGTAATCCTTGTGATAAACGAATTTGCGATAAGTGAGAAATTGTTTCTCATGCGAAATACGGTAATTGAAAGGTTGACGTCGTCTGAAAGTTTGGGGTAAAATTGCGTAAGATTTTACCAGAGCTGCAAATCGAACCGCAGCCAAGTCATTGCGAAGAAGAAAATGCTGCAGAATAAATAGTATTGTTGAAACGATAGAGGATAAAATGCAAACAAAAAAAAGAAGGAAAAATAAATTCGAGGAAAGGCCCAAAAAAAACAAAAAAATGAAATTATGCACAAGTGGATTAAAAATTTATAAAACATCAGCATTTATAAAACAAAAGGCACTGAAAAAATAAACAAAAAAATCACACTGTTATAAGTCAGAAAAAACATAGCACTAGCCTTGGGATCGAACCCACGACCTTCGTACCGGCAAGTCACCACGTCACCGCTGGGCCACCGCTACAATAACAATCGCTGCTGCCAAAATAGTTATATACCATGTAACCACAAAAATCGAAAATTATAAATCCATTTTGTTGCTAACTTTCTGGATATATACGCCCAAAAGGGGGATTATTCGTGGTTGTGGAGTTGAAGGCTACCTACCTTCCAATTTTTAAAGAAATCCGTCACCCTGAAGAGGTTGAGCCTCCCCTTGTGTGAGGCGCAATGCAAGAGAGACAGGACCCAAGGAAAAAAAAGTATAAAAAAGCCTTCAATGCAAACAGAGACACCAAAAAGGTCGAACCTCAGCCTGAAACATCCTAAATAAGATTCAGAAAGAGGAGAGCTATTACAAAAAAAATGCAAGGCGCAACGCAAGAGAAATAGAAACTCGAGGAAGAATTGCTATGCCCAGGTCGAGTTGGGAAAAAAATATAGCAACACATAAACACAGACAACAAGGAACCACGGAACGGTAGGAGAAGACGTCATCTTACACCCGTACTGTGTGAAAGCAGATAAATCAGGGCCATTAATATCGGGCCAACAATAAACTTTAACAATTGCAGTTGCCATGTTGGTAAGCATGAGAGGAATCAGCCATTATTTATAGAGAGAATCTCTTTTGTACATTAAATTGTATCATGACGTTTTCAGATGTTAAGCTTATTTTTTTTAATAACTCACGAAATCCTTTTTTACAGGTAGGAAAATGCAGCAGTGCTGTCACATCGCAGGAATATTTGGGACGCCATCGGAAGCGAACTTGCAGTGAATCTGATGGACCTTGCGCAAGAGCTGAAGTCGGGAAAATGGACGTTAAAGTTTGGAGGGATTGTGAATCTCCTGGTGAGAGGATAGACATGCTGCCAGATGAGGACAGTGATTTAAATGGAGAGGAATCGTGTGTTATTGAGATGAGGGAGGGGACGATAAAGAGACGGGAAGAAGGGAAAAGCATTGACGCAAACGTGGATGCAATTCTAGGAGACGAAGGGATAGTGGAGTTAAAAATAGAGAGTGAAAACGAGACAGGAGAAAGGAACGAGAGAGGGGAGGAAGTTCCTCTCGGAGTTGAGGAGAGGGAGGGAGAACATTTTAGTTGTCATGACTGCGGGAAGGATTTTCAAGAAAAGGACGTACTATTAAGACACTTGGAATTACACGGTTATGTGATAAACGAGGAAAGTTGCGTTGAAGAAAGAGACTCACAAGTCGATGCCAATGTTAACTGTGGAACTAAACGTGAAACGAGTGACTCTCTCGAGAAAGGATCGAATGGTAAACTGTCAGATAAAGTCGAGAGAGTTGAAGGAATCGCGACATACGTTTGTGGTTTCTGTCGTAAACGTTTTAAGGAGAGAGATGACCTGGAAGTACATTTAATAGTACACACCGGAGGTAAACCGTTCGCCTGTAACATTTGCGGCAAAAGATTTATCGATACGTCCGGTCTGACGACGCACAAGTTCATCCACACGGGTGAAAAGCCATATAGGTGCGAAGTATGCGGGAAGCAGTTCGATCAGAGACGTCACCTGAAATATCACGAGCGAACGCACACTGGAGAAAAGCCTTACGAATGCGAAACGTGCGGCAAGAAATATTCCCACGGCGGCTCTCTTGCGTGTCACAGACGCGTTCACAGCGGAGATAAACCCTACACGTGCGAAGCGTGCGGAAAGCGTTTCGCCGATCAAAATTACCTGAAAATACACGCGCGCGTTCACACGGGCGAAAAGCCGTACAGATGCGAAGTTTGCGGAAAGACGTTTTCCGTGAAAGGCACTCTCAGGCAACACAAACGGGTCCACAGTGGGGAAAAACCATTTTCCTGCCAGGTGTGCAACAAGTGCTTTCCCGGTAGAACCGGCCTACGTAAGCATTCGAGAGTACACTCGCGATAAAAACCATTTTAATGCGATATATCTATAGTTCACCCTGCAAGCCACCGCAATGGTGTGTGGCAGGGGGTGCAATAGCACCAAGGTAAAGCGCATAATAATGTATAGTATCACTCTACGTCGGATGATTTCCTTTCGTAACTTCTGTCCTGCTCAGCTATCGTTCTAGGGAAAAACGAGCCTTTATACCTCTCAGTCCCACAGGCTATCTCTCTTATTTTACGAGGATGGTCCGTTCTACCAATATAAGTCGGCGCTCTTATTATTTCTTCGACATCGCTGGAGAATATATGCGTTCGAAATCTTTCAGGAAGTTTTAACCTAGAGCGTGATCGGCGCTCGGCTAGTGATTCCCATCCTAAGTCCTGTATCAAGGTTGTAACACTTTTGTTTCTATCGTAACAATTTTTGACGATAAGTCACAAATGCTCCGTATATACTCGTGAATGACACGCAGATTGAAGAGCAAATTTTTAGTTGAATAATAGATGTATGAATTATGTGAGGGTAACGCTTCTTTCCACTTAAAATCAGAAATTAATGTCTACTGACCTTGCTTTTTTAGTGAATTAAGGAGGAAACCATGCTAATCATCAATAATCCATGTTATACATGTGCTAATTAAATGCATAAACCACCTAATTATCTCCATACAGTTATAATTATATCCTCTCCAAATAAGTATTCCACATTGCACTAGCTCATGAGCTGATTGCGGTAGCGCCTTCGAAATCGCCAGGTAGACTTGCCGCAGAGCAGGTATCATAAAGAAAAAACACGGAATAACCAAATTTTATTTAGTTAATGATTATAGTACAGTGCTGGTCAAAATTAACACAACACCTCGTTGGGTTCGACAGCGGTCACTGCGGAAACTATTTGTAGCGAAGACTCCTGCTAAAATGACAAGACTGAACAGGCAGAAGTAAGGGGTATGGGTCTTCTGAGGAGTGGGGAAATGCATGGCTGTAAGAGCTAGAGGGATTTTTCGGCAGAGCGCCGGTTAAGGTCCCTGCGAAATGGAAAGGAACTCTTCGAAACGAACGGAAACGAATTTTGTCCGTTCACCATGTCAGAAGTATCAGAAAATCGTTAAAAAGTACTATATATATATATAGGAATGAATCCTTTACAAAAAGTTGATTCAATCCTTCCTCCCCTCACATATTGAACGCGACTTCGCCAAAGACTGATTTTTCCTTATCATCGAGGTGACGCAAATGGATAAAAATCTTTTTATTATTCCAACTGTTCAATCTGTTCACTTTTTTATGCTTTCCTCAGCAGTAGTAGGTCTGGAGGAGTCCACAGTAATTTTCTCAAATACATAAGTGTAGGCAGGCGTTCGCAGTCGTCGTACGCAATTTTGAAATATTTTATCCGAGGCGTGCAAATTCTCGGAATTTTTGCGGTCGACCTCGGGACGCCGCGGTAAGAACTCGTAACAGTTTTAAGTTGATATGGAGAAAGTCATGAGTTGGCCACATCAGATTTTTCAAGTATAAATGCAGCCAATTACACCATCAGATAAATAATTTTGAACTTTAGCGATTCTATTATGTTAGGTTGTCAAATTGAGTGAGTTAGGAACAAAACTAAACATATCCCATATAAGACATGAGAAAATTAGCTCTCGCATAACAAATTTTCATATAAAGAAGGCTTTTTAGGAACGTAACCCTTTCATTAAGCGAGGGATGGCTGTATTTATTCATTTACCGTATCTGCCCGAATAGAAGCCGATGTTTTTTGTCAAAATCTATCATGAAAAAATCACCCCTCGGCTTAAATGCGAGTCTGAGGGAAATTTGGATTATGGTTAGATATCATAGTCACCCATAGATGGCAGCACGTCTCTCATTGCCGTCCTGTTCAAATGATAGTAACATATTTTTTGTGAAGTAAATGTATGACCTAAGATGAATGTTAACGAATAAATAATAAAGCATAGAATATTGAATTCAGCACTGCCTATGCTTTGTTACCATTTAAGGCTGGGTTTTTCACATTATTTGAGTGGTCACATTATTTGTATACATTGATGATGCAGACGATTGCGCAAAATGCGTTGACGGCTTTGGATGCTCAACTGTTTGAATTTCGGTAAAAGTCTACATGGAACGTGTATACCGTATATACTCGTGTATAGTACGAGTTTTTACGACCAAATTTTTATTGCAAATATTGGGGATCATACTATACACGAGTAATGCATCTGAGGATTTAAAAATCATGCATCTTCACGGGCATTTTCGGTGAAGTTATGCCACCCGCAGCATTCTAATGGTGGGCTAACCTTAACAGTGAGGTCCTTTATCGTTGTTATGTTGCTTCGTTAAGAGTAGAATCTTTTTCATATATACAGCTTCAAATTCACAAATACTTGATATAAGTGAAGATTTACGAGCACTTCCTTTCTTGAATTTTATATATGTACATCTTTGTTTGCGTCTTTTTACAAGGGATGTATTGGAACGAGTTGGACTAAAAGTATCGTAGACGGCGTAACTTTATGGAATTTCGACATCTTGGAAAAAAGAAATTATTTATGAAATATTCAACAGTCTTTATTGTTTCTTCAATCACACACCGATCGGTTTCCAGTACAAAGTCATTCTAAATGTGTTACGTCGGTTAGTAACACCATTAGAATGATTTTATAGTGGAAACCGGTAGGTGTGTGATTGAAGAAACAATAAAGACTGTGGAATATTACCAAGTAATTTCTTTTTATCCGTTATCCCTACCTATTAAGTAGATGAGCGAGTGGAACCATTACGTACGCGGAACGTAATCCAGACGTACTAGAATTGAAACGATTTTATTTCATCTTGTGTAGTCATGATTCATATCACTTTTTATTAAATGTTTTAGGAGTAAGATACTTAACTTATCCGAATTTTAGTGTACTCGCAAGAAATATTATTTACGACATTTACGGCCTATTCTATGGTGGTGTGGAAAATCAAGGTTGTTCGATATATCTCGCTCGTAACCATCGAGCTATCGAAACGAAATATATCGACCCTGGTGGAAAGCTGGAGTCGTACTATAAACGAGATATATGAAAAAATCAGGTTTGTCCACCAAAACATCAGGGGTCGTACTATACATGGAGTCGGCATATACACGAGTATATACGGTAATTATAAAAATGCAATTTCTTAAGACAATGTAAATGCTAATTTCATTGGAAATATTTGTCCTTTTGTGAAAATGAAGATGAATGAAATTATTGTCACTGAATGTGGAACGTTATTCAACAATGCAAAATTATTAATTGGAATAATATTTCAAAATGTCGACAACTCTACCATTTCCCACTCATTTCTTCAATCTCGAATAATGTATTCTAAGATGTGCATGAATGCCCGGCACACTTTCGCATAAGATCTACGAAATTTACGTTTTTGCCAGAATATTTGTGGAAATTTTTGGGGGGTCGGAGTAAATCTGGGATCGGCTTCTATGCGGGCAGATACGGTATTTTCAATTTATTGGATTTCTTCAGAAATTAATAATTTTTAAAATATCAACCGTGAACGTAGTTCGTAATACAAATATGAAGCGACAAAAAAATGCGATTATATCAGGGTTACCGTGGAAAATGATTTCGTACGATTAGGATTAAGATTGAAATCTAGACAAGATTCAACCATGAGACTGAAACAACCTGATTCGGCAATTATAAGAATAAGGACGAAAAATAATTATTAAAAAGATTTTTAGGTCACACTTTGTAAAATAAGAAGTAGAGTATTCCATCACTGACATCAAGGGTAGTGTTCCTCACTCAGCCAGCGCTTGGTAAAACCGAGTTTAGTGCAGGGCAGTGTATATGGGATATTGGTGTTTAAGGGAAGCAGTATCTCAGAGATTAGCTGAAAATCATATAATGAGCATAAGTAAAATTATAAAGTTAATTTAAATTGTAGACAATAAAAAAAGAAAACAATGAATTAAATAAATCTTGTTCATTCATTTACAGTTTCCTTATCCTGGTAGCATAAGATCATCAAGTTGATAGGTGAATTTCAAAGAGCATATTATAAAACACCTTGGTATACATCTCTTTATGTAATGAGTAAAAGGTGGACCCATCTCAGCCATTCCTGTTATGATGATTAGCTCCAGCGTCCGAGTGTTAATGATTGCATGCCTAAAAGTACGGATTTTATTTTGATCGATGAGAGTATTTGAATCCATGCCAAAAAATCACAAAACAACAATTTGGAGCTTAAAAACTGCCCAATTTCCATGGTTCTAAAACTGTGAACTATAAATTGGACAACATAACGGTACAAATCATATTATTTCACAGTAAAAGGACCCTACTGAGACTGTAATGAAGTTTGTTCTGCAGGAAAAACCTTAATTTATGCTTGATGTAAGAAATTCCTTTGATTTTCAGTTCCTGAGGGAGGTTGATATAGGAGAGCAATCCCATCACTTTTGGACCAAAAGCAGTTATTCGAGTACGAACGTAGGGAACAAGTAAATCACTGTCAAGTCATGAGAGCATTACAAATTAAAATATAAAAGGAGCATATACATGTACAAAAAAGAACGCACAAAATGTGTGATAATAAAAGCATTTAAAACAAAATTTTTACAGAATTTATATAACTGTAAAAGCTTTTGTCTTTTAGAAAATTGAAAAGTTCTCTTTTAAAATGGTTGAAATTGTAAATTTTGCAAACACTATGGTAGAACATTAAAAAAGTTTATTCTCATAGCTTTTAGGCCCTTATAAATTGATTTTGACTTGCTTAAAAAGGGGGTGGAGACTATTGTGAGATGGATGTTACAAAAGTAAAATTAACTCCTTAATCATACAAAGCAAATATTTAAGAGACAACGTGAACAGAGAAACAAAAAAAGTGGACAAGAGAGGAAAAAATAGTTGCAAAGAAAAGTGTGTACACTTAGAGGTTTATGGGGGATTAATCCTTGCCAGGAACCTTTTGCCAATTGCTTAAAAATTAAACGGTATCTTTAAAAATTCATTTGAAGTTTACTGTAACAACCGTTTGCTTTTAAAAACATGAAAGAAATCAAGTATATTCGAATCCAGTCCACTCACACAGAAAATATTGTTAGAAATGCATAAAATGCTAGGTTAATATTAAAGTGTATAATAGATATAATAAATTACTTACTCAAATGCACAATATTCATCTACAGCTTATGGCAATTTCAAAGAATATCCATCGCTATATCTGGAGTTGATAAATCAAGAGGTTTGTGCCTGAAAATTGGGATTCATTTCCAAATTACATATAACAAGACGAAGTTCTATCATATAATAACATTATTATAATAATTATAATAATGCTATAATAAATAGATAATTATAACTGAAATTACATGAGATATTACAGCTTATAAATTTTAGAAGATTATGCTAAAAGAAATTTTAAAAACTTTTATTTATATTTTCCGCTGGCAAAAGGCCAAGCAATTCAGAAGATAAGTATTTTCCAGTAATAAGCATTAATCTTACACTCAGTAATAAATGTTGGGAGCTGGTCTAGAATAGGTGACGTACCATTAGCACCGTAACTGGCAAGAAAATGAACTACGTAGCACATGAATCATAGATGTTCTTTACACGTAGCAGTTTTCAAATGACTGAGTTACCACAAAATCCCTCCACATCCCAGAGATACGGTACCCGAAGCAGAGCAAACATAATAAGGGTTGATATTTGGGCAACAGTCAGGAGGTATGGAGATCAAGTCGTGCTGGGAGCCTTCGGCACTCTGACGGGATTCATATCTCCCTCTCTATGCCAGCAGAGAGCACAACACTGCAAAAGAGATCCTTACTACGTAGTTCTAATTCTGACCAATAGGGGCACCACAGGTACGTCACCTATACTAATCTTTAGCCATTTCAGGATTTAATGTCCTATTTTTATCAATTAATGGCTGCCCAAGGATTTTAAAATTATTTTTTAATTGTAATTTAATCGAAGCTTGCCTTCTGTTCAACCATTCCATTATGTATGTGTTTAATGGAAAAACAAAGGAGCCAGAATCTGAGAAAATTCTATGTTAGAAATAATGATAACTTTGAAATCATTAAAAGAATTTCTAGAAGGAATCTTTTTTGCCATTAAAAGTAAAATGAATTGTTCAAACCACGGCGAAGGAAGTAAATGACCACGAAGCTAATAATTTTTTTTAAAAGATGTTGTTGCTATAAAAATTCACTAAATTATATGAAATCATGGGCAGAACAATTTGATGAGTTGGATTGTTTTAAGTAGATGTCACTAAATAGTGTTCCCAAATGGGAACCTATTGAAAACTCCATCTTATTAATTAATTCAAGATTTGATGACTATGTTATTAATGAGGTAAAATGTTTTGACCAATTCTGTAGTTTTAAAAAATTTCAGAAAAACATGAAAGTGATAGCATTGCTGGCTTGGTCTCAACCTAAGAATATATTCCCATTCTAAAACAGGAAAATTAGTCTGCTGTGGTAGTTCAGTGGTAAAATATCCACCTCACAAGTGTTAAGACCTGGGTTCAATTCCCAGTCTTGGCAGATTTTTTTACCTGTCTCCTCCTCTCCCATGAAAATGATGTTGCAGTTAAGAAATTATGACCAAGTATGAAGTGGATAAGATATTTACAATACACAAAACATTTTGAATTTCATTCAGAATTTTTGAAAATCTGTCAGTTCTTTTTTGCCATCCCTGGACAAAATGCAAATTCAGAGAGAATATTTTCGTTGATAGAAGCACAATGGACTAAAGAACGAAACTGCTTGAAGATGCCAACAGTTCATGCAATTCTAACTGTAAAATATAATTACGAAAATGTTACATGCAAAGATGTTTTGTTAGCTGTTTTAAATTCAGCTAAATATGAGGATTAGAGATCCGATGAAGATAATTAAATTATTTTATCATTATTGTTTGCAAAATACAAAATGAAAGTAATTCCCATTTTTTGAAAGAGAAAATTAAAATTTTATTATTTAATTATGGAAATTTGTTTATTTTATTTTGGATTTGATGCTTGTAAAATAAAAAAATTTAATTTTTGCTTAGTTTTTGTCAAGTTTTTTTAGAAACCCATACTTGTCCTCCTTTTTTTTTAGCCCTTCTGGCCACCCTATTTATATATATTCTATATCTATATATTTTAGGAAGCCAATGTTAGCATAATTTAATTTATACTTGAAGGATTTTTAAAAAATAACAATATGTATATTGATCCAGATAATTTCTTTGTGTATATCTGTCTGTCTGTAGACAGGTTCGTGATTATTCATGGTTAAACTTTGTTCTCCATATACTCCTGTTTTCATGGAATGGAGGAAATAAGAAGATTGTATTTTTATTTGTTGATATCTATCAGTTAGAAAGCTAGTAATCGAGGTCAAGAGATTGCTGCATATTCCTAAAGAGTTTAGCTTCTTAATTAACAATGAATGGTTAACTTTGTCAAATGCTTTTGAGAAATTCGTATAAGCTGCATCAATCTGTTAGTTGTTAGTAAAAGCTTTTATGATATGTTCCACATATAACATTAGATTTGAAGTTGTGGATATTCCTGGGTAAAAGCCATGTTGCTGTGGTATGATTATATGCTGAAAGCAGGGAAACAGTTTATCATTAACTAGTTTTTCCAAAATTTTTGGGAAAAACGATTGGATTGAAATGGGCCTGTAGTTCTTTATATCTGACTTATTGCCATTTTAAAATATTGGGTACACATAGTTGATTTTCCGTATCCTAGGAAAAAACTCCAATGTGATTTGATATAGATTATAAGAAGTGGTAAACATAGGATATTTGAGCAGTTTTTAATCAGAAGCGGAGGTATATTATCTGGACTAGGACTTTTATTAATATCAACTGTATTAAGTTTAGTTATAATATCACTAGCTGATAATTTAAATTGAGAAATATATATTGTGTGGTCATAATTAGGATTAATATCAGTATCGGAATATTTACTATAAACACTAGAGACGAAATTTGAAAAAAGGTTTGCTATTTCCTGACCATCATCACCTGATTGGGTATCTAAAAACGTGTTTGGGTCGAGTTCACAAATTTCTAAAAGGGCTTTATGTCAAAAGTTATAGATTCTTCTAAGTTATTGATGTAATTTGAAAAGCAAATTTTGTTTAAACTTTTGCATTTGGTTCGTAAATTTGAAAATATATTGTAATCAATGGATAAATTGGAGATTAATAAGTCATATGAGCTTTTTTTCTACTATTAAGTTCTTTAGTTCAGGTGTAAACTAGATGGGGAATTGTTTCTTTTTTGGCATAAGTTTGGGGACGTCTATTTATAGTATCTTGCAATACATCGTAAAAGAAGTTTAATGAAGAATCAATATCAAGATTTTGTAATGAACACCAGTTTATATAAGAAAGATAATTAAATATGGCATCATATCACTTCATGACTGCTAAAAGGTTAAAGAGGAAGTTTAAATTTACTTAACTGCTTAACCGTTATTAATCCTGAGAAATGAATTGCTTTCATTTTTATATACGTTTAAACGATTCACCTAGCCCTATCATGGATGACAAATTAATAGATATAAAATATTAGGTATTTATATAGAAAAAGTCTTCGAATAAAATTTGTAGAGCTTCTAAAATAGAACATTTCATTTCCTATACAGATTTATTTTAGGATTAAGCATTTTTGAGAAAATCCAACTAGAGACTCATAGTTCAGTTTGAAATAGGAAATATTCATGTATGGACACGCAACTGTTGCCACCCTAAACATTCTTAGCAGTAGCCGAAGTAAATAAGATCTTACATATATTAAATTATATACATGTATTTGTTGTAAAATAGATTTAAAAAATGTTTTTCCGGACTTTTCTATTGTAAAATTTCAAATCAGATAACAAACAATGATATTTTTTGTTATAAGCGAAAGGATGGAAACTTTTATACAGGTAATGTGTGTTACATATTCCAGTGTTTATTTAATTTATAACATATTATTAATAAAAGGGCCGATTAAATATTAATGAAAACATTTCAATATTACTTATAAAGATACCATGTTTATTTTGCGGTATTTAATAAAAAATGTAAAGAGAACGGAACAGCCATGAACAAAAGAAGTCCGAACATGCGCATCTGTTAACTCTGCGACGTCTGCGACGGACATGTAGAGGGGATTCGGTTAGTATAATTTTACGTCGAGGAAGGTCACGTCGTGGACGAGTGAGGAACTTTCTGTTCATAATTGCAAAGAGATTTACATCGATCTCGTGTTACTGTGATCCATTGTCGGGTTTGAATTCTGTAGTTAGAAATAAGCGAAAATTTAATTTAATTGCCGGCAACGGCATGCTTCACTGGGCTAGCATTACTGCATTAATATTGTCGTACAATTTTGTCTCAAGGTCATTCCGATCCGTAGTTCACAGATTTTTTGAAATTATTTTTTAGTTAAACGAAATGGTTGATCTCTTCACTGTAAGTTAATGGCGGCATAATCTTTGCATTAATTAGGGCAAAGCTTTATATAGGATCAATGCAATTATTTTTCCTTGTTGAAAGTTTTAACCACGTGTATTTTGGGTGGACTGGGTCAAGTTTAGACATGAATATGGTTATTAACTTGTCGAGTGGTTGTGTAAGCGTCAAGTTACAAGGTAAAGGTTGGTTTTTTATCACATAGGACAGGTAGTGAAATTTCTATCGTTGTTTCGGAAAATTTTCTTATTCATACAACATTTTATGATTCTATATACGGTGGTAGCCGATGATGAGGGTTGGCTACAGTGCCAATTAGACGAGAGTCCGGGACAGTGCATATAACTTTTCGTATATTTTAACCTCGATAAAGCGTACGCTTAGCTGAATAAATAATATTTTAATGAATAACTGAAAAAATATTAAGGTACTTTCCCAAATATTCAGTTTTCTGACAAAATTCTCCGTGTCGTGCGATGTTTAATGTGGCAACCCTATCGTAAAATTCATTTTTGAAGTATTTCGTTTATTGAGTTGATATTAATGTACGTAATCAATACGTACTAGTCTTATGGTTTTGAAATGAGTATTTAGCCTAACTTAGCAACTAAAGGGATATAAATTTTATATTTTACAAATGTTGGAATTTCAGTTAAATACAATACTTTCCAATATTATCGGAGTGATTTAGCACGAGAGACATTGCATAATGTAACCAGGAATATTATTCAGCATGAAATTACAGTACAAATTTTCAGATTTCATTCTTTTGTTTCAGAGGAATGTTTGCAGAAGATGTCACAGGACTCAGCTGTCGTGTTCTCCTATATGTGATAACGAAATAATAACAGTGAGTATAATCAGTGTTTCTTTTAAGTAGTTTGCCTATTGCATTTAACATATTGGCTGTTTTGTGATACTTTTGTTGGCTGTTACCTCAAGAAGTTTCCAGTGAGAATTATCGACGTATTTTAATGAATAGCTAGGAGGAATTTAGTCGTGTAACCATGCATTTGTTTTTTACTATATGTTCAATACTTGTGCTAGTTTTTCATCTATTAATGGTGGAAATGTAGTAACTTCAGCGTATATCGGAAAGTGATAAATCTCAACATCTTTTAAGTGGATATTTCGTTGATGGAATAAAATTGGTTTTATAATTTAGACCTTCAGAGATTTGTTAATTATCCTTAACATAAGTGTTATCAACGCTGCCTACTGACTTCCAATTCAGCATAAATCAATTAAATATGGTGTATAAATAGGAGATAATTTCATAGAAATAAAAATATTAGTTTTGTCGTGACAGTGTAAGATGAAATGTTTATTGAATTTACTCTTTGGTGATGTGTAAAGGATTGAATGTTGAAATTATGGAGACATTTTGAGGAAAGTGATTAAAATATTTTGCTTGGAAAAGGCTATCTATATGAGAATTACTGAAGCATATTTTGAGGAAAATGATTTCTGAGGATCTTAATAGTGAAAGTTAGTCGAATTATTGGATTGCATGCAAATTTTTGGAAAGTTGCTATGCTAATTAAAGTTGATAGTGACAATTCATTTTTATTGTTTATTTCCAATGCTGGTTGGCTAATCATCAATTGAGCATGCAAAAATTGTACACGATTTATTCAAATACCATTTTAGTGCATTTTATTTTATAAATGTTCAGTCAATCCAATCAAAATATAAATTAAACTGTAAGAGATAGAAGGCTGAAATGTGATGTATCATGCCATTTATTACTATGACAAAGGATTTTATTTTTGGTGAAATTGGTGTGTGTCAGGAGGTCCAATGCTTTTTAAAATGTGAAGCATATTTCATGGCATTAATATGACGATTTTTGTCTTATTAGCCTGTTATTTATAAAGTATTAAAGACAGTGAATAAAGAAGTGACATGAAATCAGAAGCGATAACGTCAGTTTTTACCTTGTTAAGTGCAGCATATTGGTCTTGTTACGATGAAAGCTTTCGGAAGATTAAAAATATTTCCTTACTAATATTTGGCTTAAAGTTCTAATCAGAATTCATATTCTTTGAATGTTTTTCAATGTAAAAACAAACCATAGTCTTATCCAATGTGAAATTGGTTTTAGATTATATATTATAGATATAGACATTATAACCAATGCCGTGATACATCGATAATTTCCAATTAGGAATACAGGAATAATTTTTATAAAGTTAATTCATTCATTTAGTTGATTTGATAGCATAAATTGAAATGAATATTGCTGTTACACTTGAAATTATTAACAGATAATATTTAATACTTATCAGTAGTTAACGATGTTTATTTGTCACAGGATGACTATAATCTATTTAAATGCCATCTCATCTAAAATTAGAAAAGATTTTTTGATAACTTGGTGGTCAGCAACTTAAGATTATGAGTTAACAAATAGAACGTTGATATCCCTTCATTGACTATTGAGTATATTTACTTTGCCATGCAATCTATTGTTAAACTTTAAAGAGTTTAGGGTTCAAATTATAAATAAAATATTTTTATTGCAACAGCAAATGACGGTCCAGTTTTTAATTTCAATTCTTATCTAATGCGATTGCTTTATTTACTCTGATAATTTACGCTTTATTTTCTATAAAACTTTTTTATTTGGTTAATTAGTCAACAATCATCATAGGTAGTAGGTCCCTAGACAGGTCCGTGATTATTCATGGTTAAACTTGGTTCTCCATATACTCTTATTTTCCGCAGTTTTCTTCATGTCTCTCTTTCCCTTTCAAGTCGTCTACCAGCTGAAACCTTTTCTTACCTCTTTCTCTTTTTCCATCCAGTTTTCCTTCTAGCACTTACCTCAGGTAATGCCCAATCCAGTTCGCCTTCCTCTTTCTGATAAGTCTGTATAATCGCTCGCTTCTCTCATATTCTTCGTAGTACTTCCTCGTTTTTCACCCTATCTGTCCATTTTTAACATCAGCATTCTTCTCCATGGCCACATTTCGAAGTATTTAATATAATTTCTCCTTAGCGTCCATGTTTCTGCCCCATACGCTTTGTTTTCTATAAAAAAATCAATTCTTTACTTTGTTTATTAGTTGAGGCAATATGGAAGGTTAAAATTTAAAAACTAAATGTCAAATAAATCTTCACATAATAATATGAATAAACTTGTAAAGAATTTAAAATTTTACAATTCTAAAATAGGACTCTATCAATAAGATGTTCTCTTTCATATTGTTTAAGCAAATTGATCTTTTATATTTATAATTTTAGATTATATTTCTTTATTGAGTTCACCACAACCATTTTTTCCTCTTCATTGTAGGTAGTAGCAGTAGATGCTGAGCTGTAGAGGAACCATGAATCGAAGAGTACTGCTTTGCTGAAACGAGAATTGATTCATCTGGGTGCAAGAGTAAAGAGGAATCTGAGCTGGAGGCTATACATATGGTATGAGAGTTTTTATACCTATATGTTGCTATATTCTTGTTTTTTCATTATATCAGGCGATAAATGTCTTGTATAATATATGGCTGCATCTTTAGGAGGATTGTAAATAATAAGGCACTTTTTGATGAGCTAGAGACTTCAAATTGGGCATTATTATAGATTTCTGCTCACAGCCAATTGAAATAAATACGATACAATAAGAATTCAAATTTTTAGGAGCAGTTTGTCTCCTATCGTTCAGAATAAGCCGAAATTTACGATCGGATTAAACTACACCCAAACAATTTGATTTCTTTTAAAAATATTGTTTAATCAATTTACACTTAAAGTAAATAAATTAAAAATATAGCGCTACCCCTGAAAAAAAATGTTTTGTCTGGTATTGTCCATAAGAATATTTTATTTCTGAAAATATAAAGCATCACTTTTGTTTGAACTTGAAAGCTTATTAAATGCCAAGTTTTTTTGTTGACTTCTGAGAGCACTGTATTAGCAAATGTTTGCAGACTTGTCATGCATTTCTATGGTGAATATCGTTCAGCAAATTGGATGTTGAAAAGTAATTAATTAAATTTAATCTTAAAATAGGAGCAGCCCTTAAAAAAGATTATTTGGATCAGGATGTTTTGTGTTCCACATATAAAATTTTACCAAGAGGGTTTCTCGTGGTTAAATCATTTCAGATTTAATTTAATAATTTAAAGAAATTTGGAGATAAATGTAGGATTTGCTTGAATTAATTCAGAAAATATTCTTTGGGTTTTTTATTGTTGTTTATTCAAGGCAGAAAAAATTATTAGGCAATTCTATTCATTATTCAAGTTATCAAAATCAGATAAAGAGTTTAAAATATTAATGAAATTTCAGTTAGTTTTGAGAGTTTTGATTGAAAATCCGACTGAATGCCTATATGTAAAGGAAAATATTTTCATTGTGAAAAATAGGAGTGGTTAGTGTGTCTAGCTCTCAATGCCGAGGGCATGGTCGTTTGTGCTTGTTAAAAATATATTACAACACATGTAATTGGAGGAAACTGTTTGTGTTAAATAAATTATTATTATTATTAACATTGATATCTCGTAATTGGCTGTTGAGTATATTTACTTTGCCATGCAATTTATTATTAAACTTATAAAGAGTTTGTTTGAATTATAAATATTTGATTCGGCTCATTTTAACTTTCAATTGTTGTATAATGCAATTGCTTTATTTCCCCTGATAATTTACGCTTTGTTTTCTATTAAAAAAATCAATTCTTTATTTGGTTTATCAGTTGAGGCAATCATCATCATCATAGGTAATCTGTCTGTAGACAGGTTCGTGATTATTCGTGGTTAAACTTGGTTCTCCATGTACTCCCATTTTCCGCAGTTTTCTTTACAACTTGATTCACATATAGATTCCTGATCAGTCTCCTGTCTTTCCAGTGTACACCTATATCCTTTAATATCCTCATCAGCAGTACCCAATTTACTCTATCGAAGGCCTTCTGCCAGTCGACGAAACATACGCAGCAATCTTGGCTGTACTCTATTGCCCTTTCTGATATGATTCTCACTACACCGATAGCATCTCTGGTTCCTCGTCTTATTCTGAAGCGGAATTGATCTTCCCCTAGCATTTCTTCGCCCTTTTTCTCTAGTCTTTTATTAAGAATACTCGTGGTGATCTTCGAAGTGTGTGACAATAGGCTTATTGTTCTGTAATCTTTACGCTGCATTGCTTTTGGCTTCTTTAAAAGGATCATTGTTACATCTAGGAAATCCTGAGGCCTCTCTCCCGAGTTGTAAATCTTGTTAATTAGTTTCGTAATCACTTTGTCCTTCCAATCCCATGACTTTTAAGTACCTCTGCCGGTATTCCATCGCTGCCTGTAGCTTTTCCTTTCTTTAATTCCAGTATCGCCTTTTCTACTTCGCTTTTCATAATACTTAGTCCCAATCTTCTTCAATGCAATTCTCTTCTTCCAGTTCCATTTGTGCCGATCTTGCCTGCTTGTTGTATAGTTCCTTAATGTATTCTTCCGAGTCGAACTGTCCTTCTCCTTCCCATCTAGATTCGCTCAGCCCTATGATGTCAATCCTATTTCTTTTCATTTCTTCTTTAAGGTTTATCTTTTCTGCCATCCTCGTGGTTTTTACATTCCAAGTACCTATGCATAAGTTATCTTCGACACATGCTTTCCTCAAGGCAGTCCCTGCCCGGAGATCCTATTGGGAGATTATTTTACCTCGAGAGAACTTGTATTGTCCAACCATATAATCATTACTAGGGAATTGTAATGTGGTAGTTTCCCTCTTGCTTTCCACATCGCAGTACTGTAGCCAATCAAATCCCAATTACTCCTACAAAGCTATTGGATATAAACCCAGCCAACATAATTTGTTTTTGGCTCTATACCAAACTGACAATACTGCTGCCTCCTGCCAGGCACCGATGATAGTCTTTGTTATCAATTAATTAATTAATTTTTTGTGAAAAACCTCCATTCATGGATATCGAACCCAGGAACTTTGTAACGGGAAGCCGACACGCTAAGCAACACCATATGGAAGGTTAAAATTTGAAAACTAATTGCCAAATAAATCTTTCACATATTAATTTGAATAAACTCGTCAAGAATTTAAAATTTTAAGATGGTAAATGAGATGTGCTCTTTCATGTTGTATAGGAAAATCAATCTTTAATATTTAGATTTTTTAGTTTATATTTCTTAATTGAATTCACCACAACCATTTTTCCTCTTTATTTTAGGCATTCACAGTTGATGCTGAGTGAAAATGCGCTGGTTTGAGGCATCAAGGAACCATGAATCGAAGAGTACTGCTTTGCTGAAACAAGAACTGATGCATCTGGGTGCAAGAGTAAGGAATCTGAGCTGGAGGCTACACACATGGGATGAGAGAAGGTTTTTATACCTATATGTTGCTATATTCTGGTTTGTTCAATATATCAGGCGATAAATATCTTGTATGATAATATGGCTGCATCTTATGGAAGATTTAGGAGGAGAGATTGTAAATTACAAGGCACTTTAGATGAGCTGAATGCTTCAAATTTGGCATTATTATAGATTTCTGCTCAGCCAATTGAAATAAATATGATACAATAAGAATTCCAATTTTTAGAAGCTGTTCTTTTCCCCATCATTCAGAATAAGCCGAAATTTACGATCGGATTATACGACACCCCAAGAATTCAATTTCTCTTTAAAATATTTTAAAGTCAATTTACCCTTAAAGTAAATAAATGAAAAATATAGTACTACTTCTGAAAAAAAGTTTTAACTGGTATCTTCTGTAAGAATATTCTATTTCTGAGAATATAAGGCATCAATTTTCTCTTTGAACTTGAAAAGCTTTGTGATAACTCAACTTTTATAAAATGCATTTAATTTTGATTATAAATTTACGAGAATATAAGGTGTTGAACTTTCTTTAATTTGATAAGGAATATTCCATTTTGTTTGTAAAGTTTCTTAGCGTACTTCTATAAATTTTAACTTTTCGTCAAATTCCACTTCTGTTAATAAGAATCTAATATTGTAAATATTTATTTATGAATTACAGAAGATATTTAAGAACCTTAGAAAACTTATTAAATGCCAAGGTTTCATATTGACTTCTGAGGCAGCACTGTATTAGCTCATGTTTGCAGACTTGTCATGCATTTCTATGGTGAATATCGTTCAGCGAATTGGATGTTGAAAAGTAATCTTAAAATAGGAGCAGCCCTTAAAAAAGATTATTTGGATCAGGATGTTTTGTGTTCTACATTTAAAATTTTACCTAGAGGGTTTTTCGTGGTTAAATAATTCCAGATTTAATTTAATAATTTAAAGAAATTTGGAGATATATGTACAATATGCTTGAATTAATTCAGGAAATATTCTTTGGGTTTTTTATTGTTTCTTCAAGGCAGAAAAAATTCTGAGGCAATTCTATTCATTATTCAAGTTATCAAAATCAGATAAAGAGTTTAAAATATAAATGAAATTTCAGTTAGTTTTGAGAGTTTTGATTGAAAATCCGACTGAATGCCTATGTAAGGGAAAATATTTTCATTGTGAAAAATTTATAATCTCCAGTTATTAAGCCATGCATTGGAAATGGTAATTTAATTGTTCTTAATTCTAGGCAATATTTAGAAAAAGATTTAACTTTGTCGAGAGTTAAATTTCTTAATTAAGAAAAATTGTGAAGGTTATTTTATTCTTAATTAATCTCAATATCCAGAAAAAAGAATTCCAATTCTGTATACTAAAGTTCTTTTAATAATTCCATCAATATTCAATTTGCTAGACATTATTTATTTTTAAATAGGTTTCAAAAGTGTTATTTATATTATTCAGAGAAATCGTAAATTCTTTTGTCTAAATGTATATAAGCTATTGCTTTTCTATTCTGTATAATTACTGCCATTTTTTTAAATCCGAACAAACCAGAATTAGCATTTTTGGGTATATATAAATATGTATTGTCTCTCATCTCATATTTTTTCTAAGCTGCTGTGCTATTTTTCCTCTCTACTTTGTCACCAATGGAAATTGTTAAAGAAATGATATTATCCTTGCCAAAGTGCTTTGTAAAAATGTCCAACTTTTATTCTAGTGTTTGCTATATTTTAAATTTTTTTCTGCACTTCATGAAAATTTTTAAATGGCAATTTTGATTTGTGCTAATATTCAGAGCATTTTAAGTCCAGAAATTTTTTAAAGCTCAGAGTCAGAAATTATTCTAAGTCCAAAATGTAAACTAATTTTTTTGTCCTAATTTCAGAAATCTTTAAAGTCGAAGAGTTAAAAATTATTCTAAGTCCAAATTGTAAACAAGTTAAGAAATTAATTTGTTTACAATTTGGACGGAATAATTTTTAACTCTAAGACTTGAAAGATTTCTGAAATTAAGACTTGTATAGAGTCAAAAATCATTCTAAGTCCAAAATGTAAACAAACATTTCTTTTGTCTAGAGTCGGTTTTCTTTTAAGTCCATTTTTTTATTTTGAAGTGCAGGATAAAATAAGTAGAGAAAATGTATTATTTCAGATTGTAAAATTTTTATTGAACTTGTATGTATACATTGTACATTATTTACATTGCAATAAAGACATTTTATTATGAACAAAACCTGTTGACTCCTTTTAGATAGAAATAATTTCTTTTTCTCGGAGCCTCTTTTAGGTATCGTTGGACTTAAGGGGTTTTTTAAGGTATATTTTTGCTCAAATTAGCACATTTTTAGACTAAAAAGGACATTTTTAGCCTAAAAATGACATTTTTGACCACAAATTCAGCCAAATTTTGCTGATTATTAAACAAATTATTCAACATTATGAATTTATTTACATTTAAACTATTGAACAACTAACAAATTACATATAACACAATATTTTCAACTGTTATTCAACAGCTGACATAACTACATATATCACATGAAAAAAAAAACCATCAACACATTTTGCAGCTGAAATAAATTATTGAACAAGCACTTAAAGAAATTACTTGCCTCTGATAAAAAGAACTGCGACTGAGCTGTGGAAAAATTAATACAAGCATTTAGACTACAGAACAGCTGTCATCAGTGGCGAAATGCCACTGACAACAACTGCTCTGAAGTCAAAATGCATGTATTAATTTTCTCACAGCCCAGTCGCAGCTATTTTTATCAGAGGCAAGCAATTTTTCCAAGTGTTTGTTCTAGAAACACTTAAAAAACAAACATTTCACATTATCAATGATGTTAAATACAATTAACAATGTCTCTTATTGGTCAAGAAATACGTAAAATTGAATGCATGCAACTGATTCCAAATGGGAGCAATGTTCGCAGAAATGACGAAAAAAAATGAAACTCGCAAAGCAATGCTTAATTCAACTAACTTAGGAGCCAGAATAACATTTTTATAAAATATTCAAAGTCAGAAATAAACTTCAAAAATGCAATATTAAAATTTTATGGCATACCTACTTCAAATGTTAATAAAATTAAACTATATTTTGCCAAATTAACTTGCTTAAAATGCATTGAAATTACACTATGTACCTCAATCAGACAACTTTTTTAAAAAGATTAATTGCATAAACAAATACTACATTTACTTCTGACAGCAATTTAATTTTTATAGCAGCAAAGATTGAACTAAATACATTTTGTCTTTAAGAATTATCTTGCTTGGACTTAAAAATATAACATTAATTAAGGTGAGATTATATTTACAACATCAAAAACATATTTGCTCTTATGTAAAAGTCAAATTCAAAGCTATTATGCAAAATATAACTGATTTAACAAAAGCAAACGTTTTATTTATAAATAAATTCACATATTCTCAAGTTTCAGCCAAATATCCAGCTAATATACAGTAACCATAAAATTTATCGATTTGAGGTTAATTTACGTAAAATTTAAGTAGTAATTGCTTTGCGTGACTTAACTCTTTGATTATCCTTAATAAATCACATTGCTCCTTACCGATAGCTTAACACTTTCATGGCCAATTTCTCAAATTTAAAAGTAAAATCAGCAAATCATTCAAAATTTATCAATAATTATATTTTTTAGCATTAAAAATGTGCAAACTTTATGTAGCAATGCATTAAGTTATGAAATGTTTATTAAAAAACCGATGTTTGAAGAATTTACAGATTGTAATTTATGAAATTAATGAGTACATGATAAAACTTGAGTATCTACTTCGTTAAATATTTGTATGCAATTGAGTCATTTATGATAAAAATTTAAAGAATTCCTTCTCAGTAACGCTTAGAATAAGTCAAAATCTCATATGGAGTTTACCAAAATTATTGTTATGATAATTTAATGAAGATATTTTAAACAATAGCCATGAAATGGTTAATTAATCTCAAATACAACTCGACCAACAAGAGACAACGTTAATATTTACATAGAGACCAACCTGAGAATCAAAACAATAACTACAAAATTGAGAAACAAAATAAATATACTATAATTATTATACCAAATAGAATTGAATGAGCTTCCCACAATCTATATATTTCCAAAAGGCTGTTTGCGTGTCTCATTATGCACGCCATAAACTATAAGACATATGAACAACTAAAATTTGGTACGGTTCTTATTAACATCTGAACTTGGTGAATGTATAAAAGGTTTGGCCAATTGGTTAATTATAGTCAGCGCTATAATAATAACAATAATATAGGAGAATATAACATTTTATAATTCCACTAGAGACGCCTGCATTTCAAATTTGAAATGTCGACAGCATTTTTTTATAATTAACACAAAGAAGCTTCAAAGTTTACAGAATAATGGGATTAGCTATGATGCTGGTCAACACAGACATCCATGCCATTTGACGGTGCGATGAGACACTATTACGTACGCTAACCTTCATAACAGCCTACTTTCGTTAGACACCGAGCCCATACAGTGGCCGGGTTATGCAATCTTACTTTCGCTACTACACGATTTACACAAGTGAAAACATTTACCACTTAATTTGCTCACATTCACAGTGGTTGGGTTAATACAACACGACAAACAACAGATGAACAAACGAAAAGAATTGATGCAACGAAAGACAAAAACAGTAGAAAAGAGAATTAAAATCACACAGGAATTCAATGCTTGGACAGATCAATTCTATCAAAGAGTTTCGTTAAAATAAATTTATGTTAAGTGAATAATACTTGGTAACAATAAGTGGACAATACTTTTGTTACAATGTTACAAATTGCGATCAACAATGCCTTACCCCCATCACCTCCCTCCTCCGACCCCCCCCCCCCCCCCCCCACTTCTCCCACAAGGCAATAATAGGAATCTCGAGTCTCAACAATGACATTCGTTGTCCAGGAAACTTATCGGTAAAAGTCAAAATCTGTCACATATTCGTCAAATGTGAATAATTTCGAATGGAAGGCGTAAATCGACGATAAGAATTAGAAACCTTGTACATTCTTCTTTAAAACAGCCTACACATGGTGATGGTAGCTCAATTTTAATTTGCAAAAGAGTGAAAGCCTGCACACATCAAAATGTTGTATTTTACCTCATACCTACTCGGAAATTATCTTAAATCGCATCTAAGGAGTGGCTTCAATAATGTGTAGACAATAAAACACGAAAGAATCCTACGCCTTTTATAATATAGATATTAAAAGGCATGTTTAAAAAATCTAACTGAAGAAGTTCTTGTAACTCTTCCTATTAATGAGCCAAATATAATTCTACTTTGTATCAAAAATACAAGACTGAATTTTCCGTTAAAGAGCATAACATTACTTACACGCTGAATTATGTATGTATGTACTTAATTTACAATTTATGTTACACAATTATTCGAATACTTCCTCCGAGATTTGACGCACAAAGACAATTACAGCATAACTTTCCAGAAAAATGTTTAATGTGACTAAATTTAAAAAGGATGTTTTATAGTTTAATCTACATTTTTCGTTGGAAATAATTTTATTTATCTCAGAATCACTGCAAATTTGTTGTCAAAAATTTCTTGCTAAAATACATTGAAGTTGTGATGAATTACTGTTGTGCTTATGTGAATTGTAAAATATTAGTTAATTACTTGGTTTAAAAATTAATAAAAGTTTAAAATAATACTAATATTTGTAATGAGACAATTTAAGATATAAACAAGTTAGGAAAGTGTACGCCATATCACAAATGGGTGCATTTCATGCATTGGAATATTAGAAAGAAATTATATACCTGTACGTAAGAGAAATAGCATTTTAAAGTCCTTTTCTTCATCATAAATACTCCATTTTCTTCCTATTTAATAGTATTACCTGCACACGTAAGGAAATTAAACGTTTGTTTGTGAGATTGTTTATGTTAGCAACAATGAAGTAACCATGCAAGAAATTTTCTAAGTTCAACTCGATTTAAGACTTTCTTGTTCGGTTTTCTCGATAATGGCTACTCCTACGATAAAAATGTACAGGAAAGGAAACACTCGCCTTTATAAGTTCTACAACTTTTATTTGAAAAATATTTTGATATGAGCAATACTTTACGAGATATGAGGAAAATTTAATTTTTTGTCATGAGTAAAGTGGTACCCCTGATTGGCATACGTGATTCATTTTTGCGATTTTCTTATTATATTTGATTGTAAGTCCTTAGTATCAAATTTCATGAAAATTCGATTGGTAGAAGCAGAGAACGAACATGCGGAAGGACGGACCGACTGACCAACGATAATAGGCGCTCATGCTGGAAGCAAAACACGCCTAAAAATTATTAGAATGCTAAAGATATTTCAATAGAAAAAGAAAACAAAAAATTAAATAATTTGTTGAAGAATGTTTATGCAGATATTTCTTTCAAACCAAAAAGTGTAATTCAGCCTTCATCCGAACTCAAAATCCTGTACTCTGAAAAGAATTTACACAACTGGTAGAACAATGCTCTTGGCAAATATATTTAAGTTCAACTTGAATTAAGACTCCTTTCATTTTCTCCCAAATGGCGACTCCTACGATAAAAATGTACAGGAAAAGAAATACTCTACTAGCTCTAAAAGTTTTATTTGACAAGTACTTTGATATAACTGATAATTTACAGGATATGATGGAAAGTTCATTTTTTATCATCAGTAAAGTGGTACTCCTGGTTGGCTTACGTGAATCATTTATGTGATTTTCTTATTATCTTTGACTGTAAGTCCCTAATATCAAATTTCATGAAAATCTGTTTGGTATAAGCAGAGAACAAACATGCAGATGGACCGAAAGACCAATACTAATAGGCACTCATGCTGGAAGCGAAACGCGCCTGATAAATAACCTTGTATGTAATTACATTTACAGATTCACATATGTTATTAAAAATTTTCTGTAATGACAAAAATGATATGTTACTTACTCGTTCGATATACAAGTAGAAGGTGCTTGCATTCTGTAAGCGTTTCAAGTCAACATTTATGACTTTTGCAAAGTAAAAATTCAAAACTCGTTAAATAAATAAACCAACTTCAAGTGAACATTAGCCCAATGATTCCCATCGAAAAGTCGAAACTGATAATGGTATGTCGAGTGACGATGTCTCGAGGTCGTACAAACGAGTCCCGCCAAACGAAAAAAGAAGGAAGATGATGAGCTGCTGGTACAGATGAATGAATTGAAATGGGGTTATCACAATTTCAAACAGAATGTGCACCCTTTTTTCGCAAATTCACTTTTTCCGGTGAAAGTTGTGGAACATTTGATTCCAATGCACATGAATTGGAATATTTTGGGACGGTGCTTACTGTAAAAGAGGGACTGACTGATATTATTCACTTCTTTTGGTAAATTGTAAAGAGATTAGCCATGTGGAAGTGTATCATCCAAAACAAAAGTACCCTGAAGCCAAGGAAAAGGAAGGAATCCACGGTACATTGAACCCTCTGCATATCGGACCTCGATGGAACGGACATAGGCTATAACAGACAGAAAGTCCAGCGATGCGAAACAGTTAAACGACACCACTAATACAATGTTTCATGCAGGCCTATCACAAGTGCGTTACTTGGAATGCCTAATGAATACACTGCAACATTATAACTAATGTAAAGCACTGCGTATAAGTCGACCTTTGAAGCTTAAAAAAATTTGCCTAAAACTTAGCCGACTTATATGCCGAATATAAAATTGTAAACTTTAAATTACAGATGAATAACATTTAGTAACAACGGGGAGGCCATAACATTAATACTGAAATTCGTAAAACCCTTTTAGGAGGTGAACCTAGAACTAAAATATCAAATATATCTCTCGGCATTTCTGCCAATGGGCCCTTGTTTAAAAGATATTAACAATTTAAATTCAGGTTTAAGCATGGATGCATCATATACCATTAACCTTAAGGTTACAAACAGAAGCAGTGATAGCTGAATGGTCAGAATAAATGTCTATTAGTCGGATGGGCTGGGGTTCGATCCCAGCTGGCAGCATTTTTTTTTCAGAAATGGTCTGTATATTTTAACTAGTAAAATTGTATTATTATTATTGTTTTTATTGCATTTTTGTTTTTTCGCATATTTTTTAATATTGTTTCTTTTTTCACGTACTTTATTGTACTTCAATTATTTGCACTTTCCACATATAATTATAAATAAATAATAATTTAGAATGTTATAATCCTTATTTGATTGTTTATTAAAATATCAATTCTTTAATACGACATTAATGAAATGTTTATTATGAGCAATTACGTTATGTTAATTGTATCATCTGAAGTATTGTAATGCTGTAGAAGTGAGATAGAAGAGGTACACTCCCATCGGAATTAACCATACTAATTGCAAGTTATAATTATATGTAGAAAATGCAAATAAATCAAGTACAAAAAAGTACGTGAAAAAAGACAAAAAATAATCGCAAAAAATATGCGAAAAAAACTTTTCTGAAAAGGGGAAAAATGTAATTATCAAAACCATCCTTACGGCTGCTAACATATGCGATATTTTGTTGAATTTCACCACTGAAGAGATTGATTGCGATCACTAGGCATAGTTAATTTTGATAGCATCGAAAAGGAAATGTAATAGTGATAATGCAAGTGAATCAAATGAAATATTGCATAAGACTCATTGAAATTAGAAATCTTAAAGCGTGTTGAGAAAGGTGAAAGCCATGCTGAAATTGCACAACCATTGAGGATGTTTCGTTCAACTATTAGCACTTAAATGAAACAGAAGGAGTAAATTCTAGAACGTGATAAATTCAGGTAATTTAATAACAACAATATACAGTCCTAAGTGCGGTGTTGTGATTCCTAAAATGGAAAAACTTTTAAAACTTTGGGTAGACGATCAGTGTCAGAAACACATTCCTATTAGTGAGGCCATGATTTGAGCAAAGGCTAAGGATCTGCATGATGACTTTTAGGAAAGGATGGATGAAATGTCTGTTGATTTGCCTCCATTTAGTGCAAGTCATGGCTGGTTTGACAGACTTAAGAGAAGGGCAGGTTTGCTTAGCCTTAAATTAACTGGCGAGGCTGCAAGTGCAAATACTGATGCTGCCTCAAGTTATTAATTTTGCTGCGATATATAGTTGTATGTATAGATCAGTGTCTTTCAACCTCTTTGCTTTGGCGACACTTTTTAAATGATCCAGCTCTTGCGACACACCATAAATAACAGCGACACACCATGATATAAAAAGTCAATTTTTTTGCTTAAAACAACAAAAATAATTAAAATTCATTATTTAACAATGAAAAATCATAAATATAACAAAAAATATAAGAAAATGCTTGTTTGTTAACATCAAATTAGTACAAATATGACCGAGTTCATTTCAGAGTATGTACAACGAAATCTATACATGTATAAATAAAATTCATTATTTAACAAAATAAAAAGAAATAAAAATCTGTCGAATAACAATTTTTAAAAAATTAACGTGAAATTTGGGCCTTTTTTTCTAAAATTTGGCGACACGCCTGGACCTCGTCCACGACACACTAGTGTGTCACGACACTGGTTGAGAAACACTGGTATAGACTGATAAAATCTTTGAAGCTCGACAAGCTGAATGTTGCTTCGTCACTCTTCCATTAACTTTGTTGGTAAAATACTAATACTGCTCATTCCGCTCAATTTAAATAACATGGGAACGGATGAGGCGGATTTGATTTAATTTGGATTTTTTAATTACGTAAAATAATCACACTAACAAAAATTTATTTTTTCCTTTTTAGTGCAAAAGATAAGTTATACATTTAAAATATTTTTTAATTAATTTATTCGTAATTCAATATTGTTGTATTAACACATTAGTATGTGATTTTATCTTTATATAGCGTGAGGGAAGACTTGATAATTTTTTCCTGAGATGCGGGAACGTATCCCCCGATTATAACATGCAAGTTTATGGAAAATCGGCGTTCGACATTCAACTGTTCGAGATTGAACAACGTTTTCGGGAGAGTTAAATGTGAAATATTGAGATCAACTTATTCTACACAACTCTTAATTTTTTATAAATTAATTGAAAAAACAGCACAAACACTCTGCGGGTACAGCTAGTACTCCGTTAATTCATCAAATAGAACTTATAATTTTGTTTGTTTGGTTTACATAACAACGCTTTTACTCATTATTACCTCTGACAGTAAAGCACTATCAATTGCAATTTCCCAGGTTGTTGTTACTATCAGCGTTTTAATTACTACAAATATAACTTTTAATTAAAGTTCAAGGCATTAATAGCCCATTAATTCATCAAATGGAAGAAAGAAGAAGATAATGAGGTCTTTGAATCTGTGTAATTTTTACTTATGTACCAATGACGTGAATCTAAATTGATTCTTTTGAAAATTTTAATGTCAATCTGATACAAATATACTTTATTGCGTCATTTTATGTTACTTGTCGCCACCTGGCAGATCCAGCCACCTTGTGACTAAATGAATAAATAAATAAATGTTATAGAGACAGAAGAAGATAAAGAAGAACGACGTAGAAGAGAAAGAGTGAGAAGACCAATACGGACAGATGAGCAAAGGCAAACAGCGAGAGAGACCATAAACGAAATCAGGTAACAAAGAAGAAACGAACAAACTGAAGAAGGGAGCAATATAAGAAGAAGCCAAAACAGAATCGATGCAGCCAATGGCGGAAGACAAAGAAACGACACAAATTTAAACTCAGCAATAGGAAACGGATTAGCTATTCGACGAGATGATTCACATTTAGGAAAAATGGATAAAGAATGTCAATATTGTAGAGCTTTGTTTTTTAATAACTGAGAAAAGCATAACAGATGCTGGTACGAGAAGAGCACTGCCACAGCTTCCAGATATATTAAAACAGCAGTTGAGATAAAATACCCCTATGTGTAAAAATACGTGACTAATGTAGTTTCTGCACATGCCAGGACATGAAATATATATTTAAAGCGGGAAGCTCATTAGTTCTAATTTGAAATGCAAAATCAATCACACTCACCCATCTTCTTTCTTGATATCGCTAAGCAGAGCTGGTCTGAGGAAGATGTACGATGCTGGCTGCATTTTCAGACTTCGTTCTTCGGAGGCACGCATCTGAAACAACGACAGAACCAAATCAGAAATCTCGTACCCAAACGATAAAAATTCTACAAAACCTTAACAATAACTTTTGATTTGAAGTTTATAAAGTAATGGAAACTGGCTAAAAATGTATTATTCATACGTTTTTAAAAACACAGATTATCAATTTATGAGGTAAACTATAATTTTTAAGTTAAAAATACAATATATATTGATAACAAACCCTTAAATAATGCTACGTTAAGAGTGTAACGCCATATCTTGGCTATATTTGCCCATAAACAAATCCGTCCTTGCAAAAAATTTTACCAACTCTTCACAGAAAATGATACTTTACAACGATAAAATCACTCATTAAACATGTTATGCAGTATCAAAATGTTATACATAAGGGCTAATTTATAAGAATAATTACTCCATTATACATAAATATAAATATAACATTTACTATATACATATATATACGGTAAAGATATTTCAACTATAAATCAAAGATGAATAGAGAAGTTATTTAAGATTTCCTTACCTTTGAAGATATAAATCCTCGAGGAGATTGACCAGGGCAGCTGTATCACACAATAACAACAGTACATTTATTTTCCAGAAGATCAAAGTTACATGGCAAATCAATAAGACAAACTCAATCACAAAAGAAAATACAAAGTAAAACAATATAACAGCACGAGTGGACTAAAGAAAAACAACAATACATCAAAAGATCACCATAAATTACAATTAAGTGGCAAAACAGGGCATACTGAATAATTACATATACATATCATTGTATAACAAAATAAGAAATAGTACTATTAAGAGAAGTTAATTAATGTCCAGTAAGCAATGTGAAGATTACACACATTGAAACTATAAAAAACTTTAGATAAAACTTCACTTCACTTAAAGTGTCTTAAAACGTACACAAATCAAACTAAAAGTACATATTTAAAAACTGCAGTCAAAATGCGTCACATGGACCACTGTTTTCGAAGAATAAACGGCAAAACTTTTGTCACCATCAAAACTATCAACATTAAATTTCGAATACAATAAAAAGGATTAGTTTTTTACTTGTAGAAAGTTCTGGTGTAAACCCATAAAATAACCAAAAGTATTAAAACACTGCCAAAATGATTGTCACGTGGACCAGTTTTCGAAGAACACACGGCCAAACTTATATCACGATCATAACTATCAACATTAAATTTCGAATACAATAAAAAGGTTTAGTTTTTTCCTCCTAAAAAGGTCTGATGGAAACATAAAATAAATTTCGAACGGTATTACGCACATTTCAGACAACCTCGTCAGCCATTTTAAGATTTCTATGTAACGCGCAGGCGCGCAGGCTAACCAACATTTCCTTTTATAAACCAGGATATTTACAATTTCGACAAAAAAACCACAAAAAATAAGCAATTCCTTTTTATATCTTGATTTCTCAGTTTAGTAGGAACACAATTATAACTTATTATAGCATCGATAAAATTTGTTTAAATGTTATAAATTACTTGCAGTAAATCAAATTTATTGGCATTAAACTTTTGCTTTGCAAACCTAAATTTGGATTCGTCATGGAGAGGGGTAAAAATAAGGCATTAAAATATATTTTCACATTGCTTAAAAACCTACAATGTAATTAATTAATTAATAACAAATTTTTCGTCCAAATACGATTGCGTTTTTTGGTAACATTTATTTTTCTGTAGGACGTCTTCATAAACAATTACATGAGTAGTTTCGCCAGCATTTATAAAATATACGGAAATAATTATTAGTTATTAAAAACTACCCACGAGTGTAATTGTAAGAATATCAATTACACTCCGGAAAATACTTTCGGGTTTTTATCTTACCCATGTACTTAGGAAACCTGTGGTATATTCCATTGATAACGATAAAATATTCCTATAAATTTGAAAGGTATACCTACTGATTTACAAACACAGATGTCCGGAACAGGTAGAAAAATACACTTGTAATTGTCCTAACTAAGATACTCTATCTAGTAAGTGAATTAGCCTTCTTAATGCACTTAAGAACCATAAAAAACTCTGGTGAGTCCTTCTTCACGGTAACCTTCCACCCCATTTGAAATCCAAAAACTCAGTTAATATATTTCAAAAAAACATTGGTGCGTCAATTTCCAACAAATCTTTTATCTAATTTTACAATTGTCCGTCCGTCTTTCTCCATTTGTATCTCCCATTATTACAACTAATGCCTGTCGCATAAGTATATTCGGATCATCATTTGCATCAATTTATAGAATTTATGAACGGACTCAAATACATATGTAAATCTAAAATAAAATACTGAATATGTTTGACTGAATGGTATTTAATTTACACATTATTTTTCCTTCATTTAATTTATATACTTATCTGCAACTTATTGTAGTTACATTTTGGTTTTGTATAAAAATGGTGTCATTTCTAATTAAGAACATAAACTACATTTCCAGTAGTTTGATCTTGTTGTTTATAATTTATAACGTGTTTTAAAAAAATTTTTCATTATAAAATACTAAAACGGATGAAGTGCTTAAAATTTTATTATTGTAATATTATCATATAGTTCATAAAGGTAAGCTCCTCTCTATTACGAATTTTTCACTGCTGTAACTTCTTCACAAAGAGGATTGAAGTACGTACGTAAAGTAATTACGTATATAATCTAATGTAAAAATTAAATTAATTTCTCAATATACTCCGTATATGAGAAAGTAGGTAATACCTACCTACTTAAATATTGTGTCCAAATATTTTTGCTCTCGTTCCCACATTCAAATATGTTGAGTGGATAGACCGATGCATTGAATAGACTCGATCCAGGTGATATGTACTTGGGAATTGTTGATGGTGGCCGTTTCTCGGTGTGACCTGTATTAAATTACGCGGAAATTAATTCGTGGCTAATCGGTCAATCTTGCGAAACGAATGACATTCCGAACCGGGACGTAACTTTTACCGACAGTGACCTTCGAAAATGCCGGTCCACCACAGATGTCGGTCAACAAACTATCGCCATGGAAAAATGTCGATTGGAGGAATCGATGGAACGATACATCAAATCCATTCGATCCAGGCGTTATTGTTTGTAATGGCCGCTGTTTGGTGCGTGTGAGCTGTATTTTGGTTATTATCGAGTTTATGGATGTATATGGACCTTGGGAATTGTAGAAGTGTGCAGTATTTCGGAGTGTGGTTAAGAAAGAGAAAGTCTTCTTATCGAGCTTATAAAAAACTAATAACACCATGGAGTGTAAACACGAGTTTACTATGTGCAGGCTCTGCCTCTGTGAGACTGAGAGTTTCATCGACATTTTCCAAGTGAACGAATGGGTTGGTTACGTTGCAGCAGATGTTATAAGAGATCTTCTTCAATTCCAGGTGAGTAACAATTATCATTCGTTGTATTTTTGCTGTAATACGTTATTTTCTGCGGTATAGTTATAATAGTAGTTAAATTTCGTTCATCGAAGTGTTGGAAGTATAAAAACATTCAAAATTAATAAGTACTATTATTCATTTACTTCCAAAAGTAAAAGAAGCGAAATAACAAATGCATACGGTTGAAATTTAGGTATATAATTTGATGTATTATGTGATTCGATAAAATAAAATGTGATTACAATGATATCATTATACAAAACATATTATTATTTATCTTTATATCCATTTCCAATCTTTCGCGATTTCCAAATCAAGATTTCACTACATCGGATTAATATTTATCGTTTACCGGGGCGACGAAGCGGAAGAAATGGCGCTATTATCATTTACAACCTTTTATATGTACTCCGAAAGTAGTATATTTATATACATGTTCGCAACCCCTTCGATAGAAGAAAAAACTGAAAAATTCAGTATTCGAACTTCCTTTCTTTGTATTCGTAGTAGCCTTATTCAGTGGACTAACGATGTCGTAGGCGTTTGAGCTGATTCTTATCGAATAGTAACTTATAATCTGCTCCCATTACCAATCAGCGAATGATTAATATAAAAGTTGATTTTAAACAATACATTTTTTATACTTTCAACCTGTTATAATTTCTATCTCTCCATAAATATTTTGAAGGGTTTGTTTGTTCTCTATAAAGTCATACATACCTACAGTTATAAAATTTTACATAAACATTATTGCTGCTTAAACAAGCTGAATGCACTACTATAATAATTGTTTTTCCATTTGAATAACATGGGAATGCCTCGAATTATTTTTTCATTAGCATATTAAAAGGTGACAGATTTGAGCTATCGACGCGAAGTTAAACCATCCCACGGGGAATTAAGTAAAGTTTCTTATTTAGCAGGGTAGAAATTCGCTTTGAGTTCTAAATTGCTCGATAATTGTTTATTTTCGGATTTTAGGCGATTTTATCGACATATAATGTAAATTCTTTATGGCATCCTGCATTGTTGGCGTACGAATATATCACTCGATTTCAACGTGGTTTTAAACAAATCTACGAATACTGCGAAATTTACTTATTTCATTTATTTCTCATGTTTTCTGAACTTAATGGCCTTTTGCATTACGTTAAGAGTTCAAAATCTATATAGCCAGGTTATCGTGTTCCGCGGAAGACATAGGGAATGAAACATAGATTTGTTCTACCAACAAAAACAAACATGCCATACAAACCAAGCTCATAATATTTGGGCGTATTAATTTATGTATTTTGTCATTTGGTAAAATTAAAGAGCGATTGCAACTTTTATTAAAGCCTAGAAACTAGATATGTGACTTAAATGAACATTCACTATAATAAAATATAATGATAACGATATAAGTAGCATTTTTATGAGATTTATTAAATGTTGAAAATGTGCAATTCGTATTTTTAACAATACCATTTGTTTAATGGCTTCCCTTAATTTATGGCTTAGCATTGTTTGCAAATCTGGATTTTACGTGAGTGAAATAAAATTAACCAGTGTTTTAGGTTATGCTGTAGTAGATTCACTAAATCCGTTGAAATTTAATGGGCAATATTATCACTTGTTTTCTCTGTAGGTTTCGGAGACGGACGCATATCCTCATGTTGTATGCTCCATTTGCTTGGGAAAGCTGACGGACTTCAAACAGTTTAAGCAGCAGTGCCAGAATTCTAGAGACACCTACGACAATGTGTTCGCATCGGATGAAAGTCACCCGGAACATCCGATAGATATTGTAAGTACTATTTCTTTACGTTTGTTAGATTGCTATAGATTCTGTGAATTGAATTAGAAATTTGGCTAAACTGCAGTATAGTGGACCACTTACCTATCGCCGGCTCTAAATACATACGTGTTAACGGGGAGCCCAACTTAAAAATAAAAATATGGAACAAATATCTTTTAAATTGTGTTTTAATTTTTCAAAACGACATTAATAGAAACTGATTGGCCTGTCTCGATATTTACAAACCCAATCACTGGACAACGGGGAGGGATAGCTTGTTTCCGGGCGAAGCCAAGGGTACGGTAGTGCCCGGGGACGACTATAGCTTGATTGTTTTATGATGGCGGTGCGCAGTAGACACTTTCACTTTAGGACGAGTCCATTCTCGAGCCGGGACGCGTATACCTAAACTAACCATGTAAATCGCGATAGGTAAGTGAAACGCGAGTTAGGAAGAGAAGTTCTAGGCTCGCGACAGCAGACGTATCGCAGACGCCGCCCGGAACCATAGTAACCCTCCACGTTTTCCGGAGATTGGGTTAGTAATTGTCGAGACAGGCCAATCAGTTTTTACAAACCCAATCTCTGGACAAGAAACTGATTGGCCGGTCTAAACATTTACTAACCCAATCTCCGGAAAACGTGGAGGGTTACTATGGTTCCGGGCGGCGTCTGCGATACGTCTGCTGTCGCGAGCCTAGAACTTCTCTTCCTAACTCGCGTTTCACTTACCTATCGCGATTTACATGGTTAGTTTAGGTATATGCAGCCGGGACTGCCTATAGGGGATGCCGTGTTCAGTCGCGGGTAATATGCGCGAACGTTTACTACGGAGGGGCTCTTTGTGGCTAAAGGGACTCGTCCTAGCAGCTCTGACGTCAGCACTTCTCCGTCAAAGTTCCCCTCTCACGCGCAGCCGTCTGCCACCGTAAAGCGCTCGAGCTGTACCCATTAAAACGTCAATATATCCTTTCAATGTTATATCCTCTCCATTTGCAGAAGTTAGGTTAGGTATATTTTTCATGCTTTTGTTATTGTTATTATAGATTAATTTGAATATGTTTCTAAGGTAAATTAACAAACTGTAATTCTGTTATTGGCCAAGAGACGGCGATACGTAAATCGTCTACCGTACTGCATTTTTCCCAGAAATTTCAACAGAATTACTTGTTTCGAAGTCCGCTTAGTACGTTTTCACCATTTACTTGATGTCTGTGTTTGCGTATGTACTTGAAAACCATTGCGGGTGCTCTACTGACTAAAAGATTAATAATCAGATAAGTACAGAATTTGATATTTAAGATTTTTATAAGTAATTCAAGATCTGAAAAGGTTTTTGCTGAAACTGGTCATCTGGAAGTGGAAGACTATTCTTGTCGTTTTTTTTTCATTTTTCTCCTTTAAAACCTTATTTATTTTAATATTTTGAAAGTACACTGTGCAAATAAAAGCTCACTGCCAGGGTAGGATTTCCATTATTCAAATCTAGAAAAATTCCCACTTTTTTTTACTTTCTCCATACCTAGTTATGGGAAAGTATTGTGATCACGAAAAAAATTGACTTTGAGATTTCAACGGAAATATACGTTTTGAGGTCCCTAGAACAGGTTTAGACTATTTTCGGAATGATGTCTATGTGGATGTACGTGATTTTGGGTGCTCTAACTCAAAAAGTACTTGCCATATCATTACCAAACAGTTTAGCATGAGCACAAAGAACTGATTAGTTTTTGGACAATACCGGTTAACCGGAAGTCGAGGTTTATTCGAAACCTGATTCGGTTTTTGCAATATTTCTCCGATAATACGTCATTATTGTATAGCTTGACCATTACAAAAAATGTAGAAAATATAATTTCCTACATCTTTCATTTGAAACAATTTTCCATAGCAGTTATTGTTTAGGAATTATTTATAAATAATCGGTTTTTCGGTTTCCGTCAAATATCTCCTTAAAAACATCGTTATTGGTATTATTCACGAGGACCAATGTTGTAGAGAATAATATTTCTTCCAAGTTTTGTTTGAAACAAATTTTCGTAGAATCATTTAGTTCGGAGATATTTTGCTTTTTCTTAATACCAGTGTACAGCGCCACCACCATGTAGCGGTGAATTCTGTAAACATTCAAAATATACGTAATTTACGGCTGTAACGACAACTGTATTCTTTTATGATGCAAAATGTTAATTTTGCCTCACAATGCTATTCATAATAATTAAAATATCTATACTCCAAATATGGTGAAAGCCGTGTTTGGCCACATCAGATTTTTTGCTGTTAAAATAATGCAAATCCTTGTGAAATTTCAGGTGCCTTCAGAACTTATAAAAACAGAAGTTGAAGAGGGACCAAATGATGTCAATGCTACCACTGAGGTGAGTCTAACATTATAGTTATTCTTTGTTTATCAAAAAGGTTGCGTTCCTCGGAATCCTTGAGATAAGTGAAAAATTGTTTCTCATACAAAATATAGTAATTGAAAGGTTGACTTCATCTGAAAGTCTGGGGTAAAATTATGTAAGATTTTAGGAGTACTGGTAAGTAATAACAACCCCTAAAAATTGGAATTTTAACAGTTTTTAGGCGCGTTTAGCTTCGAGCATGAGTGCCTATTAAGGCAGACTTTAAATCTGTCTGAGCTTTATCCCCCAAGGATACGATACTTGCCGCTGCGGCAGAATCCCGCGCATTTCCATTGTAATTTAATGTGTGCATTTAAAAGCAGCTGGTATTAACAATGTTGGGGCAGAATATGTGACGTTGTAACCTGTGTTCCCATTACGTAAAAAGACACTGTGTTTAATGGATATCGCCGCTACAATATTGTGACTGTTACGCACTTGCGACGCGTTCAATCCGCCGTGGCGATGCTGACCCTATCTTTGTGCTCATCATTATAGACTTCAAATTTATATACAAAGAACAACAATGTCTCAATACAAAGAAATTTAGAAATAGAATAATAGATGTGGCTTAAGATATATTTGTTTACCGACACGACATTTGGGAAAAAGATGTGCGAGGCGCACAAATAAATGAATCCTCACGTAAGATGCGCACCCCCTTTTTTCACAGACGTTTCGGGTAAAAAGCTGCGCAGGTTACGCGAGTAAGTACGGTATATAAACCTTTGCACGGATTCAAGTGCTTTTCTTATGAGGCAATAATGTGACATTGACAGCCCCTAAAAATTGGAACTTCAATAATTTCAGATTTTCTCCTACAGCTGTTTCTAAAAACCTATAATCTTATCAAGTTTCAAGTCTCTAGCTCAGCTGAAAGTGCCTCATAATTTTTATATCCATATGGGGCAATATTGGATTTAAAAAAACCCTAAATTTAAAATTTTAACAATTTCAGATTTCTTCAATTTTTTGTAGTTTAACATTAATGGCATTATCTTATAAATATTATGTATGTATGTTCTTTATATGTTTTTACATCGTTGAAGCTATCGAATTCAAAAGTTTCATGGGCCATCCTATGGACCAAAGGAAGAACTTGGTCTAGGTTTGCAGACCGTGGGGTCTCTTAA